>CM023536.1:29241308-29574574 GCA_013350335.1 Chimonanthus salicifolius
ATGGCGAGGCCTCATCAAGGTGTCCCCATGTTTGCTTCTCGGTCGTCCCGACGGAGCATGGACTCCGGTTATATCTCAACACAATCAAGATATCCCCATGTTTGCTTCTCGGTCGCCCCGACGGAGCATGGACTCCGGTTATAGCACATTAGGCTATCCCCATGTTTGCTTCTCGGTCGCCCCGACAGAGCATGGACTCCGGTTTCATTATTTTCCCGCCCATGCTATGCATGAGATGTAAATGCATTATGCTATGTAATGTATATAATTCATAGCCTCCATATATAATTCATAGCCTAATCATATAATTCAGAGCCTTAAAATATAATTCATAGTCTTAGCATACAATTCATATCCTTAGAATCCATCATAAACATATCATAGGATTACCAAAATAATTCAATAAAACATCCATACACACATAGTCCATGGCTTACAATAAGGTTGGAATCCTACCAAATACCGGCTAGTATTCCTTAGCGTTTCCTTCCGATAATCCGGTCACCGATACAAGCACCGCTTGCGATATCCGATACCTTATTACATATGAATAATCAGTCCATGTTTTTAACCATTGAAGTCCATTAATCATACCTTAGCGAGGTTCGACCATACACTATGGCCGAACCTCACTAACTAGGTTTGTGGGTCCCATTTAATCCATTAATTATTTTAATTACATGAGTCTAAAAAGCAGCCACCCTAGGCTTTATTTAGCCATACATAAGGTCATTTTTAAAACACCTAAGTCCATGATTAATCTCCATGGGATTCGGCCATGTACCATGGCCGAACCCATGGTTCTTCCTTTTGGCCCTTGTTTACCATTTTGCCACTCTTCATCCATGGTTAAGTTCTCATTTTATTCCTCCATTCTTAGGCCCATAATTGATCCTTAGCTTGGATCCCTTAATGATTCATTAGCCATGACACATCATTATTAAAAGTCAGCCACTTAATTACCCTAATCCCCATTCATTAATCACATACTTAGCTCCATACTTAGCCCATCAATTGGTTTGTAAAATGGGTCATGGGTTCGGCCATACACCATGGCCGAACCCATGATGTCTTTTTCCCCATTTTTTTCTTAGGCCTATTTACCACATTTAGATTCAAATAAGTCCCTCCATGAGGGGGTTTAAATCATGCATTTAGATCATCAACTTTGATTATCATTTGGTACATTTTTGAGTCCATTAATGACTCATTTAATCATGCCCTATTCCCCATTCTTTTCATGGTTTCCAAAATACCTAAACCATCAAAATCTTCCCATGGAATTCATGGTTTATCAATACTTCCACTCCTTTAAAACATTATCTACTACACTTAAAAATCCATTTAAACTATCAATATTCTTAATCATTCTTCCATCTCTTCACCCATTAAAACCACTATTACATTGCCATAGGGTTCAAAACATTCCATCCATAAAATCTCTCCATGGTTTTCCTCATTTAAAAACCCCTTAAAGAAATCACTAATCATTCATTCATTTAAAACTTTAAAAATCGTTAACCACTTAACATAGTCTCCATTCTCTAAACCCATTAAAATTCTAACACCATCACCATAAGGTTCATGGTCCATCATTCATTCATGCCTTTTAAGGCCACAAAAATCATTCACATCTCCCATATTTTTCCTCATTTACCATTCCTTTTAAAATTACCACATTTAATCATTAAAGCCCTAACAATCATAAATCATCCTCCATTGCTTCCATTCTTTATAACCTCATTAAAATCACTTAATCACCTGCCATGGGGTTCGGCCATACAACATGGCTGAACCCTATGGTCTATGATCCCTTCAAAAATCCACACTTCCATGTTTAAATAAACCTTATTACATAATGTCCTTAATACCTCCATTTATTTTTCTTAATCTCTCCTTCCCATTTTGTCCATTTCTCATTGCATCTTTTGGATGGATTTTAAATCCAAGGCCCATGATATTTTTGGCCACCGTCTAAGAAATGGATTCCATTTTTAAACCTTAAAAACCTAACCTCTAGTTTAGAGATACTTACAAACCCGACGGCTCCTCCGACTTTTCTTTCTCCTCTTGGATTCCTTGGCCTCCTTTCTTCTTCTTCTCCTTTGTTGGTCGGCCAAAATGTGCTTGACCCAATGAAAAACTCCAATGCTAGGGTTGGGCAATGATGGAGGTAGGTTGAGAGAGGGAGAGGAGGAGAGGATAAGGGAAATGCTTAAGTCTCCTTGGTCTTGATCTTGGAGTGGTGGCTTATGCTTTGAGTTTCTTCCTTCTCTTTTCTCTTCTTAGTTTTCTTCTTCTCTTCTCCTTGGTATGGGACGGTTTTGGAGAGAGCAAGAGAGGGAGAGAGTGAAAGAGTTAGATGGAAAGAGATGGAGAAATGAGATGAATCTATCCCATTTTGGTTGAGTGAGCTACACTCCACCATTTAATTCCTCCCACCAACCAACATGGGCTAATGTGCTTAGTGGTGGTAGTTGAGATAAAACCACCACTAAGCCAATGGTTTTGGCCTTTGGAGATGAGATGGTTTTGGTCTTCCATTTGACCATTTGACCAACTTAGTTAATGTGATTAATTAATTCCTTAACTTAGGTTAATTAATCCCCATTTAATCTTCTTTTAATCTACTTGATTCCTCTCCATGTATCCACCCATGGTTGACCAATTCAACCATGGTGGCCGGCCCCACCAATCCTTGGTCCACACGCCACCTCACTTGGTGAGGTGGAGGTGGGTCCCATTCGGCCATGTCACCTAGGTTTAATAAATTCTAACTTAGGTGACTTAAATTTAATTAAATCCATTCCAACTAATTGGATCACCATTGGGTCCATGGTCCAATTAAATTTATTTCCTACATATTTACCTTAGAGCTTAGATCATCTTGACCCATTGGGTCCCAAATGGGTATTGGGCCCAATTTGACCATCCTTGGCCCAATTAACTATCATTGACCATTTAAATGAGTTTCATCCAACCCATGGTCCATTGGACCATACTTGGGCCTTTTCCCCAAATTTTGATCCACTTAACATCTATTACATTAAAATTCCCAATTTCCATTATTAAAATAAATAATAGCCACACATATATTGATTTAAAAATTCCAGGCTATTACAAGATCAGACTTGGATAGGATTCCTATCTTGTTGAAACACTTGGTTTATGTACATGCAATTGTTTTTATTTCCATGATTGATGATCTAGTTTTGGTATAAAAAATACTTATGTTTTAAGAATGGATCAAGGTTATTATGTAACTTAATATGAAATAGCATGTTTGCACTCACATCTCATGCATGGCATGGGAGGGAACATATGAGAGGAGTCCAAACTCTATTCGGGGTTTCTATAAACAACCATGGGGAGGAATCCACACTGATTCCAATGGACATACGGGAAGAGATGTATGATGTTGAATTGTGAGAGGAGTCCCGCTCCATTCGGGGTTTCCGATAAACAACCGTGGGGAAGAATCCACACTGATTCCAATGGACATACGGGAAGAGATGTATGATGTTGAATTGTGAGAGGAGTCCCCCTCCATTCGGAGTTTCCGATAAACAACCGTGTGGAGGAATGCACAATGATTCCAATGGACATATGGGAAGAGATGTATGATGTTGAATTGTAAGAGGAGTCCACGCTCCATTAGGTGGGACCGATAAGGCATTCGTGGGGAGAGATATATTATGTTTGAAATGTAAGAGGAGTCCACGCTCCATTCGGTGGACCGATACTTGATGTGGCTTATTCATCAAGGGGACTACTAATGTGATTTGTGATATGGATATTGGGGTGGGGGGGGGGGTGGGTTGTGTTGGGGTGGGGGAGCGGGGGGCGGGGGGGTGGTGATCATTGGCATATGACCCCATGACATGGCATTACATTGGCATGATTTTGTTATGAGTATCATGCACTGTTTTGGTTTTATCAGCATGATTATGATCTCTATTATCATGCTCTATTTTTAGGTATTATGTTTTACAAGTACGGTATGATGTTTTATATATTGACTTTATACTAATCCTGTGTGTATAACCCTACTTGGAATTCTTACTGGGCGCGTTGACTAACGCCCTACTTCTACCTTAGATGATGGTAGAGGGAATGGAAAGGACGATGGACGCGAAAGGAGCCAAGCTTAGGAGCTTGGGCAGCTTAGTGCTTATTTTTAAGTTTTAGTTTTGGACAGCGTATATTGAGTTAATTGCATTTTGGGATTATAATAACTCAGAATTATCTTGCTATGGTTTGGTTATTTTTGAACATTGAAACTTAAGGTAATTTATGTGATGGACTACCTTGCATAGAAATGAATAGGGATAGTAACTCTAATCACATGATAATTCCGCAATGTGTTTATTCCGCAAGTATAACTTAATGCGTGCGAACTGTTTTAGTGGACTCGGTCCACGCACACGTATGGTTGGCCAGTTAAGGGCCTGGCTTTGGAAGCTCGGATTTAGTTCGCGTCGTGGCGTCCTGCTCTCTCTCACGCTTTATTTCCAAAAAAAAAAAAAATAGACTTTGATTTCGGCGAGTGAAAAAGGGCGGGCCCTCACATGTTGAGCTACAATATGAGAGCCATTATGTCGGCATTATTGTATTTTCCTGAGCCTGTTGATGGCTTAGTAGTTGAGTCCAGAGTGATTTGTGATCAGTAGCTACCTTTGGAGGATCCTTTGGGCGAAGCTCTACGAGACTTGTGAGTGTTGAGACCTTGCCTGGAGCGCAATAATGATTGAATTTCGGGGACGAAATTATTTTAAGGGGAGTGGAATGTAATGGCTCAGGTCAACAAAATGGTTATGGGAATAAGATGATATATGAATCGTACGATTTTACAATTTTCGATTCACGATTCACACCGATAGACCAATTTCGATACATTCGAGTTCGATAATATTGGTTAAAATTGGAAAATGCCATATACGTGGATCATTAGGAATATTTATAAAATTCCATGCTCACAAGGTGTGTGATAATATGTTTGAGTGGATGTTGTTTTGTGCACATTCTAATGCATAGTTGTGTATGGTTATGGTTTGACCTCCTTATGTGTCTATGTATGATTGATGTGAATATATTGTAACAGATACATATGTATGAGTTTTCCAAGTTCCCTATGATTAGATGTTTACTATAATTGAGAATTCAAAGATTTGTGATGTGTTAAAGTATGATAGAATGTATGATAAATCAAGATTGCCCAAGATGTGTAATGTAAGGCCTTGATAACTTCCCATACTTGTGTATGGTTATAAGTAATGTATTTATCAAATGAATTCTCATGATTGTGATTGGAATTCTTAGATGGGTAACTCATATAATAAGCATGGTGAATGTATTTTAATGCCATGTTTGGATTATGTGATGATGTGCACATCATTAGTGAGTACCTATGTTGATAATGGTTGTGGTGGATCGACCTAACCATGTGTAGAACGAATTTCCATGATTTGAAGAGGAACTTGGTAAAGGGTTAGACTAAGTGATATGGGTGAGTTAAGGTTGAGTATCTTAGAACCCAAGGGGTTAACTTGTGCTACAATGGGGATGGACTAACATGATTGAGAATGCATGGAATGCAATGTAAATGCCAAGAAAGTCTTGTTTGATTTCCCCAAAGTAAAAGTATGACCACTCCCCAATGTCAACCCAAATGTGAAAGAGTGAGAGAGAGCGAGAATGTCACGACGTGAGCTAAGTCCGGGTTTCCAAACCTGACCCTTAACTGGCTAACAATACGTGTGCATGGACCAAGTCCACTAAAACAATTCACACATTTTACAATTAACTGCGGAATTATTATATGAATAGAAAACTATCCATATCAATGATATTAATAAGCAAGAAAGCCAATCACTATAAAATTAACTGAAACTTAAATATCCAAAACATCATCCAACCATAGAAAAATAAACTAAGTTATTACAATCCCAAAATGCTAATTATCTCAAATACATTGTTCCAAAATCAATTAAGTAAAGTAAACATAATCTGCCCAACCTCCTAAGCTTGACTTCTTTCATGTCCCATGTCCTTTCCATTCCCTGTTCCATCATCTAAAGGGCAGAAATAGGGCGTTAGTCAATGTGCCCAGTAGGAATTTCAAATAGGGTTATATACATAGGATCAATATAAAAATCAGAATGAGAACATCATATTAAAACTGTAAACATATCATGGTACCAAAAACAATGCATGATAATCATATCCAAATCATGCAAATGTATGTGTCATGCCATGGGTGTCATATGCCAATGGTCCTGTAATAGCCCAGATTTTTAAATCAAGAAATATATTGGCTATTATTTATTTAATTGTGGAAATTGAGAATTTTTTATGAAATAGATGTTGGATAGATCAAAGTTGGGGCAATGGCCCAAGTATGGTCCAATGGACCATGGATTGGATTGTGTCCAGTTAATTGGGTCAATGAAGGTCAATTGGGTCAAATGTTGAATTGGGACCCAATGGGTCAAGATGGTTTGAGCATTAGGGTAAATGGGTTAGTAGTAGATTTAATTGGGTCATGGGCCCAATTAAGATAAAAAACATAGGGTCTATCTCATTGGCAAGTGTAGGAGTGGAAATCCAAGTGGCATAGCCAAGTGGGACCCAACTCCACCTCACCAAGTGAGTGGCGTGTGGACCAAGACAAGGTGGGGCCGACCACCATGGTTGACTTGGTCAACCATGGGTGGGTCAAAGATAAATTAAAGAGGATTAAATGTGGTAAGTGGAGTTAGATTAATTAATTAAAACACCTAAGTTAGATGGAAATAAAATCCATGATTGAGTTTGGAGTTGAGTTACATTAAAGATGAGTCAAATGGGGGTGAGTTACTTAGAAAATGGAGAGAGTCAAGTGGGTGGTTTCATCTCATGGAAACCACCAAACCACCAAGATGAAACCAAGCAACCAAAACCGTTGGGATGGGGTGGGTGTGCCATGTGGAGGGCATGCTCCCCCCTTGGCTAGACCAAGAGCTTAGGTGGAGGGCATACATTGGCCAAAAGTGAGGTGGTGGTTCCACCTCATCCAAACCACCAAACCACCCATAGAAAACAACCAAAACCGTTGGGCACATGGGGGTGGTATGTGCCATGTGGAGGGCATGCTCCCTCCTTTGGCCAATGTATGCCCTCCACCTAAGCTCTTGGTCTAGCCAAGGGGGGAGCATGCCCTCAACATGACACATGCAATGGGGACATGCAAGACCATGCATTGGTCCAAAGAGAGGTAGTGGTTTCATCTCATGGAAACCACCCAAACCACCAAAGGAGCCCAAGCCAAAACCGTTGGCATGGAGTGGTGTGTAAAATGTGGAGGGCATATACCCTCTTGTTTGGTCAAAGAGCCCATGGGGAAGACTCCACACTGATGAGGGTGGAGTCTAACCCAAGGCAACCCAAAACAAGATGGGGAAAAGCTAGGGTTTTCCATATCATCTCTCATCTCCCTCTCTCCCTCTCTCCCTCATTCTCCTAGTCGACCCTCACCCTAAGAGAAAGAAGAAAAAGACTTAGAGAAATTTGGGATCTCACGCTCCTCTCCCTCACACTCAAGGCCGATCCACCCTCTCAAGACAAAGGACTTAGAGTATTTTCCATTCTCTCCTCCTCTCCCTCTCTCAAACCTACACTCCAAGGCCGAACCACTCATTGGGATTTTTATCTTAGACTCTCTTCACACTCTTGGCCGTAGATCAAGGAGGAAGAAAGAAGAAAGACTAAGGAGAAGAGTGGAGGAACAAGGAGCAAAAGAAACCGGAGGAGTCGCGGAAGCGGTAAGTATACCTTGATATGTTTTATTAATTTGAAAGAGTTAAAGGAAACCATGGAACTCCATTTTCTTGGATTGAAGAGTGCCCAAAATATTATGGGCCATGGATTTCAAATCCATCCAAGAGATGAGATAGAAAATGGAAAAACCCTAATGGGTATGATAGGCTATGGTTAATGGATATGATTAAGGACACTATGTATATAAGGCTTAAGGATGGAAAATGGTTAAGGATCATGGTTCGGTCCTTGCATGGCCGAACCGTAATTATCATGTATATATGGTAAAGACCTCATGCATGCCTAAGATAAGGTAAATGATCAAGGTGCATTTTTTGTATGAGAACCATCAAAGACAAAATGGGGTTAGATGAGGTTCGGCCATGATGTATGGTCGAACCCCATGAAGAAAACAAATCATGGATGTATGTTGTTTTTAAAGGAAATAATGAACCATAGGGTTCGGCCATGTTGTATGGCCGAACCCCATGGAGAGATATTGGTGTACTTAGAGGTATTTAGACCGTGGAAATGATGGGGGAATGTTGGTAATTTTAATAGGTTCAAAATATGGTTAATGATGATCTAAAATGATGACCTAAGTGTATGATTAACAACACCCCCACCCCCCCACCCACATGGAGGGACTTGGGTTATGGATCTAATGTGGTAGATGATGGAAAAAGAGAAAAATGACATCATGGGTTCGGCCATACGAACTCCATGAACCATTTTAATGGGTAATCTATGGATCTTTGCATGTTTAAAATGAATGGATTATCAAGCTAAAGAATGGAGGTATTTGTTAGGCATTTGTTAGGTTTTATGTCATGATTAATGAATCATTTAAGGATCCATGTTTATGGAGCAGTTATGGACCTAGATATGTATAAATAAGAGGAGTGTTTAGCCATGGAAAGAATAATCACAAAAAGGTAAATAATGGTGGAAATGAAAAGACCATGGGTTCGGCCATGGTGTATGGCCGAACCCCATGGGGAATGATTGTGGACTTAGGGTCTTTTAAATGTTTAACTTGTATGTGTTTGGATTAATGAGTCAAAGAAAGCATGATTTTGGACTTAATTAAAAGATCAAAGGATTAAAAAGGGATCCAAAACCAAGTGGGTGAAGTTCGGCCATGTGGTATGGCCGAACCCCACTAAGGCATGTATTGTGGACTTAAACATGGTTGGAACATTGGTTTGACTTGTTGATATGTAATAAGGTAACGGGATCTCTCAAGCGGTGCGCGATCGGTGATCGATCTTTGGACGGAAAACCAAGGACCCGGTATTTAGACATTGGTAGGATTCCTACCTCATTGAAAGCCATGGATTATGTGTATATGTGAATATTTTACTTGAATTATTTTGGTATCAAATCGTATATCTTAATGATAAGATTTTAATGCTATGGTTTGTATTATTACATGGCATGTTTACACTTGCATCTCATGTATGGCATTGGAGGGATCAATTGAAAGGAGTCCACGCTCCATTCGAATTTCTGATAAAGCAACCGTGGGGTGGAATCCTCATTGATTCCAAGGGATGTATGTTTGAAATGTAACCGGAGATCCACACTCCGTCGGGGGGTCCGTAAGGCATTTGTGGAGGATACCTTGATGTGTTTTATCCATCAAAAGGTATACTATGAGTTTGTGATACCTTGATGAGGGTTTTCCATCAAGAGGGACATTATGTATGATTGATTTGTAACTGGAGATCCACACTCCGTCGGGGCGTCCGTAAGGCATTTGTGGGGGGTACCTTGATGTGTGTTTTTCCATCAAGAGGGATGTTATGTAATGATGATATGGATGATGAGTGGGACTCATGGCATATGACACCCATGGCATGGCATTTACTTGCATGGTTTTGATATTAGTTATATCTATGTGTTTTTGTTATACTAATCCATGTGTTGATCCTACTCAGAGTACCTACTGGGCGCGTTGTCGAACGCCCTACTTCCACCTTAGATGATGACACAGGAAATGGACAAGGCGATGGACGTGATCGGAGCCAAGCGTAGGAGCTTGGAGGAGATAGATTGATTTATTTAAAGTTTTATTTATAGAAATGTAATTTGAGTAGCTTAGCTCGTTGGACTGTAATAAATTAGACTATTGCTATGGTTTGGACTTTACTTTTGGACATTCCAAGTTAAGGTATTTATTAGTTAAGTGATGTACTTCCTTGCTATTTAATAATTGGTAGGATAGACTATATTATACTTCCGCATTAAGATTTACATTCCGCAAGCTTAGCCTTAGCGCGTGTGAACCGTTCTCATGGACTTAGTTGCACGCACACGCTTGGTTGGCCAGTTAAGGTCCGGGCTTTGGAAGCTCAAACTTAGCTCGCGTCGTGACGTCCTGCTCTTTTGTCACTCTTTAAAAAAAAAAATAGACTTTGATTTTCAGCATAGTGGAAAGGGGCAGGGCATTACAGTCCCTCACCCAATCTCCATATCAAACACCAAAAAAATCATAACAACATTTTCCTTGATATAATGAAACCATATCAAGGTGTTCCCTTGGCCATTTACATCCGCAATGTTTTATGACGGCACACCAGGTCACTGTTATACCTCCCAATGTGTGTTAATCGGAATTACCGATGGAGCGTGGACTCCTCCCTCTACGCAGGGTTTTTGGACTGGTTATCCCTGAGCTCTTTGGCCCAAATTACGACGTACCCCTATCTAGCAATCTCGGACAAGGCCAACATATCAATGGTTCACATAGCTTCTTCCGAGCTAGTTTTCAAGCCCCAAGTCATGTCCAGACAGATCATAACTTGGCTTGCTGCCCATATACTCCCTCGCATGCCATGCATGAGATCATGAATGAAATAATGCCGTTTCATTTCCAAATTACATATTGCCATCGAAAACAGTTCATACACTTATACGTTTCATAAATCAAAGTAAGTCATCATGTTGGGAAATACAAAACCAGTAACATAATTATATATAAGATCCACATGTATTTCAATAAGGTAGGAATCCTACCAGTCCCAGTAATATCCTTGTTGTTTTGTGAAGATCCCGTACGACGATCATGTCACAATGAATTGCTAACCCTTTTATGAAATCTCTTTACCTTAATGAATTTAATCACATACTTACATCAATTTGATTATCCATATAATTTATATCATCAGTTACATCCTCCCAGATAGACTAATGTTTCTAGAATCATCAAATAAAATCAACTTTTAATTTCAGTCGACTGAATCAGGGATTCAGTCGACTGAATCACCCTCAGCTACATTGTTCTGCCCTACCGCAGACTTTCAGTCGACTGAAATACACATTCAGTCTGCTGAAACCCAACTCAGTATTTGTAACACCCCGCCCTTTTCACTCTAATTTTCAGAGTTTAATTTTTTTTTTAAAATATAATAATCATGTGATCGGGGCGGAGTGTCATGACGCGAGTTAAGTTCGGATCTCTAAATCCGACCCTTAACTGGCCAAGCCCATGTGCATATGAACTAAGTCCATAAAACTGATCCGCACATGGTACATATATAACTTGCGGAATTAACTTAGTCTTAATCCAACTGAGGTTATAATAGAACATATGACTATTCCAATTTTCCATTCTTAGATAACAAAGCTACATAACTTATTCTCCAAAATTACTAATCAATCTTAACTAATCGTTCAATCAAACCATCCGACCTAAAACAAACCATAGCATCTATCTTAACTACTTATTACAAGCCAACATAACTAATTATCAAATTACATTGTCCAAATTCAAATAACAAATCCATAATTAGTCCATTTATGTCCATTCAAATCCATTCAAAATGCCCAAGCTTCTATGCTTGGTTTTCATCTCGATCCACGCTCTTCCCTTTCCCTGCGTCATCCACTAAGGATATAGATAGGGCATTAGATCAACGCACCCAGTAGTGTTTCCGAATAGGGCTACCACATGGTTAGTCAAAAACATGCAAATAATATAATAATAACACATGTGTGACAAAATTCCATAAAAACATGCTATGTATGAAATGAACATGTAATGAGTCCCACCAATCACCATTCAAGGGTTGATAGGGTAAAACAAACCCTTAGAATCACAAAATACACCCTTACAAAATATTTCCATTTCCCTAACCTTTCTTTCTACCTCTTAACCTAGTCTTCCGTAGAAGACCCTGCATCATCGTCAAAGAAATTGTCAGGGCATGTCATCGACACGTGTCCCAACACTCCGCACGTCAAATAGGGTATTATTCCCGGTCCTCCAATGTAAGGACAATTAGTCCTCTCCTTCCCGTGCCCATGCAGTCCACAAACAGGGCAAATGACCTCAAGGAGGTAGGGGCAGTAAGTACAATTGTGCCTTTCCTGATTGCACAACTCGCACATATACCCGGGCTCTATCTCCCCTACAAATTCTCTTATGTTTGGGACATATTCCTCTTCCTCTTCGGGTACAAAGGCCCCAACATTGTACTCGGACGATCTTACCTCCATGTCCTGACTGTTTTCAACTTCATTGATGAAGTTTGGTATGCTAGCATCGTCGAAAGAAGAAACTAGGTCTATCGGACAGCTAGGTGTCCCTCTATCCCACAACTCGGTGTACTCTATGTTGCTCGTCATATCTGTATCACAACAACAAAAACATATCAATAACAACCATAAATCAAATCAAGCTAATCATTGTTTTGGGGAATTTTCCCTAATCAACATCTTGTACTTCTTGTTTGGGGATTCTTCCTATGTATCATATAATGTCTCGTGTTTGGGGAATTTTACCAAATAAACATCTTGTACTTCTTGTCCTTGGGGAAAATTGCCAAATAAGCACTCTTTGTATTTCTTTGTTTTTTGGAGAAACTTCCTAAGTATCATTTCTCAATTTGGGGAAATCTTTATGTTCTCCTGTTCTAGGGGAAAAACCTCCCTGAGTATCATGTGTTTGTTTCTCCATTTGGGGATATCGGGGAAGTGTTTCCTATGTTGCTATGTTTGGTATATCCATTTATGTTGACTGTACTTCCTTTGCTATCTTTATTGTTCTCAGATTGATTGTTCAGTCTGAGTCTACGAAGTAAATTAATCCGGCCCCCAGTCAGCGGACTCTGAAGAGTCGGTCAGTTGGGATTCTTATCCGTCAGTGAGACATGAAACTGTCTTAATCTTACTTCGGAAGATTCAACTTCTCGTTTCGCTCTGATACCAACTGTAACACCCCGCCCTTTTCACTCTAATTTTCAGAGTTTAATTTTTTTTTTAAAATATAATAATCATGTGATCGGGGCGCAAATTCATAGTCCGCCAGATATTCCAATTTAACTAGGTCTCTAGTTGCACTTTCCTGGAATTCCATCGGCTAACTACAGAGTCAGGTGATCAGTCTAACTCAACAGTCGCCCATAGCTTCCCATTCAAGTTTCACTAGACTCTTATCTTCTCCGTTAAATACGTCTCCAAAATTTTGTAGATCTTCATTTGCACATATGTCACTATGTGACTAACACCTTTTGTTCCAACTTCCACGATTCCAATACCCAGGGCATAAATTCAACCATCATGGGAATAATCATCCATGGCTAAATACATCCATCCCTGGTATCACTCTTTCAGTAACTATCATCTATCCCTGTTTAATAATCATCCATGAATATAACCCATCTATGGGTATAATCCATTCATGGAAACAATCCATCCTTGGCATCACTCTGTCCATGAATATAACCCTCCTCTGGGTATAATCCATTCATGGGCATACTAACCTAGGCACTTCATCCACCATGAGATATTCTATCCGTAAAAACAACACTTGACTGTATCACTACGTGACTGTGGCACTAATAACAAAACATAAATGTATCCCGACCCCTAGCAAGACTTAGGGCCCATGACTTACTAAGCGGAAGACCCACGTCCAATGTGATCAAGTCTACCTCGCCCTGCGTCCCTTCACCTCATAGGTGATTCAATCAATCTCTAAGGCGGTCGATCCGCATCTGATGAAACTAGTACCACCCCCACGGGGTAAAATAGTACCTAGCTCTGCGCCTTCCCGCACATCTAGTGTGCAAAATAGCCATGAGAGCGCCCTCCAGCGCGTAGCATGCAAGGGACCCACCCCTCAACGGTAACCCTACGGGACCAAGTCTCCGTAATTCGTATCGAGTTTCCCACAGTCTCACTCATCAATATTACGTGAGGGACGCACCCATACCACGTCTCAATATACTCCAATAACTTATTCACATACATCTCAGTGTCAAAGTCCTCATGAACTCCTAAAGTTGCATACTTTATTGAAAATCATTTAAACTTCCATCACCATACAAATCACCAAGTTTTCCCATGGGGTTCGGCCATCCAAAGGGCCGAACCCTATGGTCCATATTTTATCACTTTTAAACATCATAATCCCATATTTAAACCATTGATGGATCTGGCCATACGATGGCCAGATCTCATTTTCTTAACCAATCTATTAAACAAGGGTTCAAAATGCACTTACGAACACCGCGTCTCCTTTGGTTCTTTTGACTCCTTTCTTGACCCTTTATTTCCTCGACCTCTCCTTCTCTCTTACTGTTCTTTGGGCTGAGACTGACCTTGTTGCAATCTCCTTGGAATACTTCAGCCAGATGACATGGATTTTAGAGAGAAAGAGAGAGAAAGGAAACTTTGATCTTAAACCTTGGTGCCAACTCCTTTTGCTCAAAGTGTGCTTTTGTCTTGGTGAAAGAAATCAACCAAGGACTGATTGCAAATCAGTAACCAGCTGTTGTTCTTGCTTATGGAATGTAGAAGACAGCAAAGAGAGAGAGAGATAGAGATAGAAAATTGAACCTCTTTTGGCTACTCAAATTCAGCCCAAAGAACAGTAAGAGAGAAGGAGAGGTCGAGGAAATAAAGGGTCAAGGTGGCGGATGCTCTCAGCCGCATATCTCATGCATCAGTGGCATGTCTGATCAGGACCGAATGGGAGATGTTAAACACCATTTGAGAGTTCAATCTATACACCATAAACCATGGGAGTATGTACAATTTGATCATACGATCCAACATGGTTACAAAGATCGAACAAGATGCAACGAGCAGATCTGGAAGTGGAGGAGATATGGGCCAAGATGTTCACTGGCGTTGTCATACCGGAATGGGAACTATGACTAGGACAGGGTCTTGTATTCCGGGGAAGAATATATGTGCCAAAAAGCTGCTGAAAAGAGCTATTGGTTGAGGCACATCAAACCAAGCTCAATATACATCCGGGCAGCACCAAGATGTATCATGACCTGAAGAGGCATTATTGGTGGCATGGACTCAAAAGAGATGTGGCGGAATTTGTGGCACACTGTTTAACTTGTCAGCAGGTTAAGACAGAACACCAGAAGCCACCAGGGTTACTCAAACCCTTATCTGTGCCATAATGGAAATGGGAGCACATTTCCTTGGACTTTGTGATGGGATTGCCGAGGTCCTCGAAGGGCAATGACGTTATATGGGTTGTGGTAGACCGACTGACCAAGTCCGCGCATTTTATTCCTATCAAGATGATGGATTCATCAGAGACATTGGGTCGGAGATATATCAAAGACATCATCAGATTACATGGTATCCCACGGACTATAGTGTCTGATAGAGATGGTCGATTCACCGGAAGGGTGTGGCAGAGCATGCAGTCGGCCATGGGGACCGATCTACTTATTAGCACAGCATTCCATCCACAGACCGATGGACAATCAGAAAGGACAATACAAACACTTGAGGACATGCTGAGGGCGTGCATGCTAGACTTCAAAGGTGGATGGGAGGATCATTTGCCATTGGTGGAGTTTTCTTATAACAATAGCTACCAAGCAAGTCTTCAGATGGCACCATTCGAAGCTTTGTATGGTAGACCATGCAGGTCACCAGTATGCTGGACCGAGGTCGGTGAACCTACGTTGATAGGACCCGAGTTGGTTGCCAAAACTACTGCACAGATCCAGTTGATACGTCAACATTTGTTGACCAGACAGAGTCGGCAAAAGAGCTATGCTGATAAGAGGAGGAGGTTTCTCGAATTTGAAGTGGGAGACATGGTATTCTCGAAGGTCTCGCCACGAAAAGGGCACATGAGATTTGGGAAGAAAGGAAAATTGTCGCCAAGATATGTGGGACCGTTTTCAATTATCAGAAGGATGGGAGCTGGAGTCTATCAGTTGGCACTTCCTTCGCAATTGGCGTCTCTACATGATGTATTCCATGTGTCGATGCTGAGGAAGTACAACCCCGATCCGTCTCATGTCTTGAATGTGCAATGACATAGATGTGCAAAGCGACGCCACTTACATCGAGAAGCCAGTCAGAATAATAGAGAATGCGCAAAGTGTGTTGCGTAACTGAGCGATTCAGTTCGTCAAGGTGGTATGGGATCGACATGGTGTTGAGGAAGCCACTTGGGAATTAGAATTGGAGATGAGAACATCTCACCCTGAATTGTTTGTATGATTTACTTTGAAATCCTACTTCGTTCGATTTTCGGGACGAAAATTATAAAAAGAGTATTGTATTGTAACACCCTAGGAATTTCAAAGTTATCATTTTATATGAATTTATTCATATTTACGGAATTGCCATTGTGATATATTTGAGTTGAATTTAAATGGGTCAATGGTTCAATCAAGACCCAATGGTTAGTAGTTTTGATTACAAAACAAACAAATGGATAAGATGAACTTAAACGGGTCAAGAATCATAATTGGGTCAAATTTCGTTAAATGGGTCAAAATGGTCAAATGGGACCCAATGGGTCGAGATGGACATGATTAATCATGGAGTGAGCTCAAAACTTAGTTGATTTAAGTTTTTATTAATTGAGTTTGGTTTGAGTCGAAATGAATGGTGGAGTTTAGTTGAACAAAACTTATGAGTTGAATTTATTAAGTTACATGAGAGTTGTGACTCAATTTCAAATGTTTTACATGTTGGTTGCATGAGGCTTTTCATGCATGTAACATCTACTAAAGAGATAAGTGGGGTGGCATGGAGTTGCTGTATTATAGAGTTACAAATGACGTTTTGACTTTTAAAAATTCAAATATGATAAGACTACACGTTGGAGGGGGGGTAAGGTTTCATTTCTAGATGAAACCCCCATGTAAGATGATAATGAGAGGAGGAAGAAAAGGAGAGGTTACACAAATACCAGCATGGGAGACGTTGGAGAGCTTGGGGAGGTTTCATTGCATAGATGAAACCCCCAAGTAAGCATAAAGGACTTGGGGTTAATATGGGAGTTATATGTGAGGCAAGTTTGGGCTGAATTTGAGTAGCTAAAAGAGGTTCAATTTTCTATCTCTATCTCTCTCTCTCTCTTTGCTGTCTTCTACATTCCATAAGCAAGAACAACAGCTGGTTACTGATTTGCAATCAGTCCTTGGTTGATTTCTTTCACCAAGACAAAAGCACACTTTGAACAAAAGGAGTTGGCACCAAGGTTTAAGATCAAAGTTTCCTTTCTCTCTCTTTTCTCCCTCAAATCCATGTCATCTGGCTGAAGTATTCCAAGGAGATTGCAGCAAGGTCAGTCTCAGCCCAAAGAACAGTAAGAGAGAAGGAGAGGTCGAGGAAATAAAGGGTCAAGAAATGAGTCAAAAGAACCGAAGGAGAAGCGGTGTTCGTGAAATTCCGTTACTAGAAGTATGCACAATTTAGAATGGGTGAATATGTCGATTTTCAATTTTAGCTCCCTTTTAAAAATAAATCAGATTTAACAATATGTGCAGCGGAATAAACGTATGTGCAAGTGATAAACAAATGAATCAAACCATTAATACAAACCACACATGCACAACGATATATAGTGGTTCGGTTCATCTGAACCTACATCCACTGTTGGACTCACCCTCTCTAGGGCTATCCCAAATATACTATGTATGGGTTTCACACCCAAATAGTACAACCTAGTTTTTTATAGAGGTTCAACCCAATCGGCCTAATCCTCTACACCTATTTTTTAGAGTGGTTCGAACACACTGTTCTAATCCACTTTACAATGTTTAAAATAAAACAAAGAAGAAAACTTGCCTTGGGCCTTAACCGTTTTCCTTTAAGCTCTTTCTTCTTTACTGAATCTGCGTGCTCCTTTCCATTAGTTTAGCTCCATCAAAATGACTATCGGCACAGCAGTATAGGACAAGGGTATGACTGGTTTTATAGTCCTATATGAACACCTTGCTCTTCATTAGGATTGGGGTATTGATTACCCAAACATTCACTAAGCAGAATAATGAAGAATGGTGTCTAGAGAGAAGACCGAATGATCACTCACTGGTAATCTTGTTCCTAAGTGTTTTCTCTGTGTATTTTCGGTGCTTAAAACATCCCCCTTATTGTTATTTTATAAGCAGTTTTAAGGAGTGCAGTAAGTCACGCCAGCGAGGCCTCGCTGTTTCTGATGAGGCCTCGCCAGAGGTAATTCTGGAAAGACAGCTTGCAGTTTTGCTGTAAGTCACGCCTGCGAGGCCTCGCTGATTCTGACGAGGCCTCGCCAGCGGGATTTGCTTGAAAGACAGCACACATGTGCTGTGTCAATGATTCAGCCAGATCAGCCAGATATCAATCAGATATCAGCCACCTCATCTCCACCGTGCATGACTTGTAAATCATTTATTTTAGCCACTAATCAAGGACTTGATGAGAATGTTGTAAGGTGGATTACAAATCATGGAGGAACCTTTCCATAATTGTTATGGACAGCTCCCCAAGGATATTCAAATTCAAACTTAAGAGAGGTGGCAACATCTCACCATGGATAAATTTATTTACCATAATAAGCTTCCAATCAATTTACAATAATTACCCAACTCACCATGTGGATAATTTTATTTACCATAATAAGCTTCCAATAAATTTACCATAATTACCTCTCAATTAAACAGTCACACATTTTAACTTTCTAAAATTGTAAGAGACTGAGTCAGCTCGACACAGGGTCAGCTAGACTCAGCTCAGCTCAGCATAACTGGCTGCGAGGCCTCGGCAGATTGCATAAGGCCTCGAGGCTGAAAGTCACGTATTTAATTTATTTTCCAATTGACTTCTAGGTATATGACTTAGCCTAAGGTCTCCTATGCTTCACTTACCTGTAGTGCCAATATCGTATTCGGTGTAGACGCTTCAACTCCATAGTAGATCTTCTTATTCGTCCAAGGCAAGTTCAACTGAGTCACGTAATTGACAATAAGGGTGACTCGGACGAACTGGGGCACTTACAGTTCGTAAGTGCATTTTGAACCCTTGTTTAATAGATTGGTTAAGAAAATGAGATCTGGCTATTGTATGGCCAGATCCATCAATGGTTTAAATATGGGATTATGATGTTTAAAAGTGATAAAATATGGACCATAGGGTTCGGCCCTTTGGATGCCCGAACCCCATGGGAAAACTTGGTGATTTGTATGGGGATGGAAGTTTAAATGATTTTCAATAAAGTATGCAACTTTAGGAGTTCATGAGGACTTTGACACTGAGATGTATGTGAATAAGTTATTGGAGTATATTGAGACGTGGTATGGGTGCGTCCCTCACGTGATATTGATGATTGAGACTGTGGGAAACTCGATACGAATTACGGAGACTTGGTCCCGTAGGGTTACCGTTGAGGGGTGGGTCCCTTGCATGCTACGCGCTGGAGGGCGCTCTCACGGCTATTTTGCACACTAGATGTGCGGGAAGGCGCAGAGCTAGGTACTATTTTACCCCATGGGGGTGGTACTAGTTTCATCAGATGCGGATCGACCGCCTTAGAGATTGATTGAATCACCTATGAGGTGAAGGGATGCAGGGCGAGGTAGACTTGATCACGTTGGACGTGGGTCTTCCGCTTAGTAAGTCATGGGCCCTAAGTCTTGCTAGGGGTCGGGATACATTTATGTTTTGTTATTAGTGCCACAATCACGTAGTGATACAGTCAAGTGTTGTTTTTACGGATAGGATATCTCATGGTGGATGAAGTGCCTAGGTTAGTATGCCCATGAATGGATTATACCCAGAGGAGGGTTATATTCATGGACAGAGTGATACCAAGGATGGATTGTTTCCATGAATGGATTATACCCATAGATGGGTTATATTCATGGATGATTATTAAACAGGGATAGATGATAGTTACTGAAAGAGTGATACCAGGGATGGATGTATTTAGCCATGGATGATTATTCCCATGATGGTTGAATTTATGCCCCGGGTATTGGAATCGTGGAAGTTGGAACAAAAGGTGTTAGTCACATAGTGACATATGTGCAAATGAAGATCTACAAAATTTTGGAGACGTATTTAACGGAGAAGATAAGAGTCTAGTGAAACTTGAATGGGAAGCTATGGGCGACTGTTGAGTTAGACTGATCACCTGACTCTGTAGTTAGCCGATGGAATTCCAGGAGAGTGCAACTAGAGACCTAGTGAAATTGGAATACCTGGCGGACTATGAATTTGCGCCCCGATCACATGATTATTATATTTTAAAAAAAAAATTAAACTCTGAAAATTAGAGTGAAAAGGGAGGGGTGTTACAGTATTGTTTATTCCTTGACTCGCTATCTTTCAGTGGACTGAATCACAGATTCAGTCGGCTGACTATGAGTCAAACCTTTTGTATTCTCGGTCAATCCTTTTTTAGTCCACTGAATCATAGATTTAGTCAGCTGACTTTGGATCAGATTGACTGTGTATTCGGCCAGTATAGATTCAGTCGGCTGAATCATCAGCCAACAGTTTACGTGTTTGCTAAGTAATCATTCAGTCAGCTAAAAAAAACAGATCCCTTTACTTCTTTGATACGTCTAATTTCAGTCGGCTGAATCCCAGATTCAGTCGGCTGAAACATCATTATATCCCTTATATTTTAATCCAGTCAGTCGGCTGAATCAAAAGATTCAGTCGGCTGAAATTCCCAGAAATGGTTTTCTGTCTTCAGCCACACCAGTTCAATAAACTGAATCCCTGATTCAGTCGACTGACTATTTGTCAAACTCTTTTGTTTACATATTTTGTACATCCTTTCTTCATGGAATCCACCCCTTGTCCTTTTCAGACATGCATATTATTATTTATATAACTCCTAGTGGATTTCCTCCACCCTCTAGCCAAAGGTAGAATCTTTACATAACTATTCAATCCTTAGAATAACACTTGTATTCGGATAGCAACTTGTTTCTAACACATATCCATTCTTCGAATGGACATCCAATTCCATGACCCTACAACAGTTTGGCCATCCCTTCAAACCAGATATGGAACCCATAGGTTCGACCACACCATGGTCAAATCTATGGTTTCACATGTTGTATTAATCTTACATTATCCTCATACTTAAAACTTACATTCTTCCCGACTCCTTCTTTATTTTGGCCTGTATTCCTTTCCTTTCGCCTTCCTTCCTTTATTTGTTTTTCAGTAAATTCTCTAGGTATCAATGGTGTAAGTGGTGTAGAGAGATAGAGAAGAAGGAGAGGGATTTCTTTGATTTGGAAAGAGTGGTCGGCCAAAGGGTGTGAAGTGCCCCTTGGTTGTGCCCCTTTGTAATAGCCCAAGGCTTTTCCTCTTCCCCACTTTATTTCTTTGTCTGTTCAAGGTGTCCCTTAGTTTAACCAAGGAGACACCTAGCTCCCATTGAGTTCCTTGGGTCTCTTCCATTGAGATGGAAACCCTCCATCTCCCACTTAATTCATTAAGAAGTCTCCTCAACTTCCATTCAGCTCAACTCATCTCACTTAATTTATTTGAACTCATTTCCCGACTCAACTAATTCCACTAACTCCTTTATACTCACCCATGGTTGACTAAGTCAACCATGGCTTAGCTGACCATGCACCTTATTGCATTTAGGTCCCCCCCTTGGCCTTGTCACTTGATGAAGTGGCACATTGTCCTAGTTGGCTTCCATGCATGCCACATGCCAATGCCACCTCACCGGATGAGGTGGATTTATGTATTGGGTCTTAATTTGGGTAGCTGACCCAATTAAATTAATCATACCCATTTACCTTCAAATCAATTCATCTATGACCCATTGGGTCCCAACTGGGTAATTGACCCATTTAATTACATTTACCCAATTACTTTCAAATTGAATCCTATCCATGATCCATTGGATTCTTAATTGGGTTATTGACCCAATTCTTACCAATCTAAGGTCCATTTCAACCAATTTAGCAATTTAAATAGACAAATCCAATACATTTATGAAATGAAAAAAAAATCGGGTGTTACAATATTACCCTCATTTGAAATTTTCGTCCCGAAAATTGAGGGAAGTAGGATTTTAAACAACTTATACAAAAAGTTCAAGATGACCAAATCCCATTTTTTATTCAAGCTCCCAGGTGGCATCCTCATTACCATGTCGGTCCCACACCACCTTGACGAATTGAATTGCTCGGTTCCGTAACACCCTTTCTTCCGTCTCCATCACTCTGATAGACCTTTCAATGTAGGTCACGTCGCTTTACGCTTCTATTTCCATATTCAGCACATGCGAGGATCAGGATTGTACTCCCTCAACGTGGATACATGAAATACATCGTGCAGTGATGATAACTGCGGAGGAAGTATCAATTGATACGCCACTTCCCCCACTCTCTTTTGGATTGGAAAGGGTCCCACAAATCTTGGTGACAGTTTCCTTTTCCTTCCAAAACGCATGTGTCCCTTTCGTGGCGAGACTTTCAAGAACACTAAGTCTCCCACTTCAAACTCAAGGAACCTCCTTCTATTGTTAGCGTAGCGCTTTTGTCGACTCTGTGCAGTGAGCAGATGATGTCATATCAACTTAATCTGTTCTGTGGTCTCTGCAAATAGATCAGTTCCAATAAGAGCAGGCTCTCCTGCCTCTGTCCAACACACTGGTGATCTAAAGGGTCTACCATACAATGCCTCAAACGGAGCCATCTTGAGACTTGCCTGGTAATTGTTGTTGTACGAGAACTCAACCAGTGGTAAATGGTCTTCCCAACCACCCTTGAAGTCTAGCATGCAAGCTCTGAGCATATCTTCCAACGTCTATATTGTCCTCTCTGACTGACCATCAGTCTGTGGATGGAAAGTTGTGCTGATCAACAAGTTGGTCCCCATAGCCGACTGCATTCTCTGCCACACCCTACCAGTAAATCTGTAATAGCCCTGATTTTCAGTGCAATAAATATATTGGCTATTATTTATTTTAATTGTTAAAAAAATTAAGATTCGGAGATGGAATGGATCTTAAATGGATAAGAATTGGGGCAATGGCCCAAGTATGGTCCAATGGATCATGGATAGGTAAATGTGGTCAATTGGGTCAAATGCCCAATTGGGACCCAATGGGTCAAGATGAATTGATGATTAGGGTAAATGGGTAAGGAATGGATTTAATCGGGTCATGGACCCAATTAAAATCAAAGGCATGGGGTCCACCTCATCAAGTGAGGTGGCAAGTGTATGAGGTAATATCAAAGTGGCATAGCCAAGTGCGACCCAACTCCACCTCATCAAGTGAGGTGGTGTGTGGACTAAGGCACATGTGGGGCCTACCACCATGGTTGACTTGGTCAACCATGGGTGAGTTCAAAGATGAGTCCAAGAGGATTAAGTGAGGTGAGTGGAGTTAAGGAATTAATTAATTTAGAATAAATCCAAGTGCTTGATTTAGGAGTTGAGTTTCATTTAAATGAAGTGAGTTGAATGGGTGGTGAGTCGCATGGAAGATGTAATGGCCCGGAATTTGTAAATCAATATAAATGTGGATATTATTTATTTTAATGATGGAAATTGGAAATTTGATGGAATAAATGGTGAATGGATCAAGATATTGGCAAAGGCCCAAGTATGGCCCAATGGACTATGAATTGGATTTTAATTCATTTAAAGGGTCAATGATGGTCAATTGGGCCAAAGATGGTCAAATTGGGACCAATACCCACTTGGGACCCAATGGATCAAGTTGGTGTAAGCGCTAAGGTAAATGGGTAGGAAGTAAATGTAATTGGGCCATGGGCCCAATGGTGATCCAATAAGTGGGAATGAATTGAATGGGTTTAAATCACGTAAGTTAATTTGAATTAGACCAAGGTGATGTGGCCAATTGGGACCCACCTCCACCTCATCAAGTGAGGTGGCGTGTGGACCAAGGATTGGTGGGGCCGGCCACCATGGTTGACTTGGTCAACCATGGGTGGATTTCATGGAAGAAATTTAATGGAATTAATTAACCTAAGGTAATTATCTAATTAATTAAATGATTAAATTATTCAAATGAGGGTCAAATGGTCAAAAGGTGGAAAACCAAAAGCCATTTTATCTTAAGGCATCAAAAAACGTTGGGTAATGGTGGTTGGGTCATAAAGCATGGAAAATATCTTGTTGGTTGGTGAGAAATTAATGGTAAAGTGTATCTTAACCAATTAAAAGGAGATGACTTCATCTCATCTCTCAAATTCCATCCTCATTTCACTCACTTCATCTCTTTCACTCTCAAAACCGTCCCACACCCAAGGGAGGAGAAGAAGAAGAAAACTAAGGAAGAAGGAGAAGAACTTAGGGAGAGGAAGAAAAGCCCAAGTGTTGGCCCACCACCTCAAGGTAAAAAACCTTGAGACACCTTTCTCATTTCCATTCTTCCTCTCTCTCTCTCTCTCAAATCTAACCTTACCTTGGCCGAACCCATGCCTTGAGGTTTTCACCATGGATCAAGCATCTTAGCCGATCAAACAAGGAGAGGAAGAAGAAAGGAGGCCAAGGAGTCCGACGGGAGCGAAGAGAGTTGGAGGAGACGACGGATTGTAAGTATTTTTCTAAAACAAGAGATTTGGATTTTTCTTAGGGTTTAAGAGGCTATAAAATCCATTTCTTGGATTTAGAGGTGGCCAAGTCATGGCCTTGGGTCTCAAATCCATCAAATGGAAGGAGGAAAGATAGGCAAACCCTAATGGGTAAATTAGGGTTAGGGAAAGGAAAAATAAATGGATTAAGGATGTAATGTATTTAAATTATTTAAGCATGGAATTATGTAAATTTGGAAGGAAGTTATGGGCTATAGGGTTCGGCCATGTAGTATGGCCGAACCCCATGGTAAATGGTTGATGAATTTAATTAGGGTTTTAAGGTTTAAAACCATGGAGAATGATTATGATTTTTAGGGTTATAAATGATTAAATGTTGGAAAATTTAAAGGGGTTTAAATGAGGAAAAATCATGGAGTGTGTGAATGATTTTTGTGGCCTCAAGAGGCATAGAAAATGATGGATCATGAACCATGGATTCGGCCATGGTGTATGGCCGAACCCTATGGTGATCAAATGGTGGATTTAATGGTTATGAATTATGGAAAAATAAATGGGGAATGTTGGTGGTATTGATGGACCAATGTGAACCTAATGTTGATAGTTGGGATGGGAATATGGTTAAGTTAATGGACTTAAATGTGATTAAGGAATGATGAATCAAATGTATGGTTTACGTTCTCTCAATGGAGGGACTTATGATGAATCTAATGTGTAACCAAAGACAAGAAAAATGGGGATTTGGTTAAGTTAAAAGGGGCTGATTTTTAATGAACCCAATGGTAGATCATTTTTGGCCTAAGACTAATGTGTATGTATATGTTTAAATGAATGGAGTTTAGGTTAAATTAAATGGCTGATGTAAATGATCTTGTGATATGGGTGATGGGTCAATTATGGACCCAAGGTGTGGCTAAGAATGATGATTTGATTATAAGTCATTTTTGTGGGCTAAGAAAGTGTTTATGTATGTTGTTAATTAATGTGGATTAAGTTAAAAAAAAGTGTTGTTTTAATGATATTATGGCATGATTAAATGGGTCACTAATGGACTAGTTATTAATGATTTTGAAGGTCTTGAATGAATGAATAATAGTAATTTTTAAAGGGGTTTTTAAATGAGGGAATCCATGGATGAAGGTTAATGTTTTATGGTCTTAAATGTCACCAATGAATGATGAACCCTTGACCCATTTTTATGAGCCACTTGATGGGCTAGATATAGGGTTATGAGTATGTTTACATGGATGGAGATTAGGTTAATTAAATGGTTGATTTCTAGTGTGGTTGTGTCATGGTTAATGAGACATCAATGGACCCATTTTATGAACTAATTGATGGACTAAGGTTAAGGTATATGCGTATGGATTAATTAATGGGGATTAGAAAATCAAGTGGCTAATTTGTGATGATGTTATGGCTAAGGAGTCATTAAGGGATCCAAGTCTATGGATCAATTGATGGGCTAAGTATGGGGTTATATATGTGTTGAATGAATAAAGGTTAAGTAAATTAAATGGTTGATTTCAATGATCTTATGACATGGTTGAGGGGTCATTAACGAACCTAAGTTATGGAACATTAATGGATCTAGTGTATGGATCAATTATGAACAAAAATGTACATGGATTAAGTGAATGAGTAACCATGGAAGGATAGTGGCAAAACCGTAAATATTGGCAAAAATGAAGAAAGCCATGGGAGATGATCATGGACTAAGGGACTCTAAGTAATAACTTTATATGTGATTAATAAAGCCTAGGGTGACTGAGTTTTGGACTCATATAATTAAAATATTTAATGGATTAAACGGAACCCACAAAACTACATAGTGAGGTTCGGCCATGGTGTATGGCCGAACCCCACTAAGGTATGATTAATGGACTTAATAATGGTTAAAAACATGGACTAATTGATAATGTATAATAAGGTGCCGGACATCGCAAGCGGTGCGTGATTGGTGACCGGATCATCGGAAGGAAGCGAAAAAGGACGCTAGTCGGTATTCGGTAGGATTCCTACTTTTTTGTAAGCCATGGATTGAGTGATGGTTTTGTTGAATTATTTTGGAAATTATATGGTTTGTTTTAAGATGGGTTTTGGATTTAGTATTATGTGATGTTTTCCTTTAATTTATTTTGGTAATCATGTGGTTGTTTTTAAGATGGGTTTTGGATTTTGGTATTATGTGATGGGTTTCCTTTGATTTATGTTGATAATCATGGGATTGTTTTAAGACGGGTTTTATCACTATGAGTTACATATATTACATGGCATATGGCATCTACATCTCATGCATGGCATGGGAGGGATATGTCAGGGGAATGATGAAATGAAACCGGAGTTCATGCTCCGTCGGGGCGACTGATAAATAGACATGGGGATATTTTGATGTGTTTGATTTACTAGGGATGTTGTATGTAATTATGATACCTTGATGATGGTACTTTCATCAAGGGGGATGATTTGTGATTGTTTATATCTGGACGAGGTTTTGCCGTCCAGGGGATTGATTTGTGATTGTTTATATCTAGACGAGGTTTTGCCGTTCAGGGGAAGGATTTGTGATTGTTTATATCTGGACGAGGTTTTGCCGTCCAGGGGAATGATTTGTGATTGTTTATATCTGGAAGAGGTTTTACCGTCCAGGGGAATGATTTGTGATTGTTTATATCTTGACGAGGTTTTGCCGTCAAGGGGCATATGACAGCATGATGGTATGGATGATGGGTGGGATTCATAACACAGACACCCATGGCATAGCATTCATTCTATGGTTTTTCGTTATGATATTATCTATATGTTTTGTTATCACTAATCCATCTGTTAGCCCTACTCGGAGTCCTACTGGGCGCGTTGTCTAACGCCCTACTTCTACCCTAGCTGATGACGCAGGAGATGGCGAAACGAAGGACGAGACGGAAGTCAAGCTTAGGAGCTTGGGGAGGCGGCTACTTAATTTATTTAAATTTGTTTTGGAAATGTATTTGAGTAGCCTAACTTGTCGGAAATGTAATATTTTAGATTACTTGCTATATTTTGGTTTTTATTTTGGACATTGTGATGTTGAGATATTTTGATAACTAAATGAATGTTCTTCCCTGCTATCTAAAATTTGTAGGTTAGTCTCTATTGTCATTCCGCATTTAATTTAATATTCCTCGAGCTTACTTCTACGTGTGAATCATTCTCGTGGACTTCGTTCCACGCACACGTAGGGTTGGCCAGTTAAGGGCTGGGCTTTAGAAGCTCGGACTTAAATCACGTCGTGACGTCCGCGCCCTTTGTCACTTTTTATTTTCAAAAAAAAAAAATAGGCTCTGATTTTTGGTGAAAAGGGGCGGGCGTTACAGAAGATGAAAAGATGGAGTGAGTCAAAGTGGAGGTGGAGGCTTTCCATCTCAATGGAAACCCTAGACACAGAAACGTTGGAGAGGGTGTGTGTGACATGTGTAAGGCATGCATCCTCTTGGTTAGTCAAGGAACTCATGGGGAAGACTCCACATTGAATGAGGGTGGTTGGTGTAACACCCCAATTTCTTAATGAAGCAAAAAATTACGAAAATGTCCCTGAGTTGTTAAATTAATTATTTTGTGATGTCAAATAAGGAAATGGTGGGGCCCATTGCTCAAATTAAGGCCATATGAGCACATTATAAATATCACATTTGATTTGTTGGTTAATGAACATCAATTGGGTCGAAAATGGTTAAATGGGTCAAATGGCTCAATTGGACCCAATGGGTCAAATTGGATGATTTGACCATTGTGTAAGCTCAAATTAAATGAGGTCAAGCTAAACTGATACGAAATCAGCTATAGCAAAAATGGGTAGCTTGATCCATATGTAAAAACCAATTACAAATGACCAAAATACCCATAACTGGGTCATGGAGTCAAAAATGGGTCAAGGAGCTAAAGGTAGACCCAATGGGTCGAGTTGACTATGGTTGACCATGTGGACCCTCAAGGGAGCTAAAACATGACTTAAATCAGTTTGAGTGGGACTGAAGTGAGTTGGAATTAAATCAAGTGGTGAGTTAACTCATGTGCATTAAATGAAAAGCATTAAGTATGGTGAGTTGGGTGAGTTGAGATGGAAATCAAAAGGACCTTGAGTTCAAGTGAGTCAAAATGGAAATCAAAGGGGCTGTAAATCAGTGAGTTGAAGGGAATATGAGGAGGTGGCTTGGTCTCAAACCAACCAAAACAAGTCCCACACGTTGGGGACTTGTTTTGGTGATTTCCATGCTAAGTTTAAATGCAAATGAATGGGATTGAGATGAGATACATGGAGAGCTGAATGGCTGCATTGGTTGGTGTCAAGGGGTGCCTTGGATAGCACCCAAGACCCATAGTTTTAGGCAAGAAATGATGAGGGAGTAGAGGAGTTTTGGGGGCTGAAATACAAAAGGAATGAACACTCTCATTTGGCCGAATTCCACATTGCAAAAGCCTTAGAATTCTATCTTCTTTCCCTTTCTCAAGAACACCTCCTTGGCCGAATTTTACCTTGGTGATTTCACCATTGGTTCATGCTTCTAAATCAGCTGAGACTAAGGAAGAAAGAAGGAAGGAAGCAAGAGGATCAAAAGGCAAGAAGGAAGGCTTGGAAAATTGGTATGTAATCCATAGAGTTTTATTGTAAAATGGGTTACATGGAATATGATTTGGCCATGAGATCATTGAGTGGGAGGATCATAGGGTTCGGCCATATGAATGGCTGAACCCCATAGACTGTTTTGTTGGAGATTATGATTGGGTTGTATGATTTTGATTCAAGAATTATGTATGTATATTATGTATTTAATATCAGTAAATAACCAAGCACGATAGATAAGGAAGTATGGAATAAAAAAATACATAGGGTGAGGTTCGGCCATGTAGTATGGCCGAACCCCACCAATGATTATTGATGGACCTTGTGCTAATTCATAATGAATTGGAGAGGTATGTATGTATGATGTAAAGGACCAAAGAAAGGTGGTGAGGTTCGGCCAAGTAGTATGGCCGAACCCCACTAAGGTGGAATAGTTATGGATGTTAGTTTCAATATGGTTTAAGGTCAATGGCAAAACCGTAAATACTAGTCAAAGTTCAATATGAAAGGATTGACCAAGGGTATTGATTTGTGGGCCAAAACCCAAGTGGTATGGTTCGGCCATGGTGCATGGCCGAACCCTACCAAGATATGTTTGTAATAAGTAATGTCAAATGAGGATTAAATAAAGGAGAGATCAAATTAAAGTGGGTGATGTTCGAGCATGGGCATGGCCGAACCCCACGAGATGGTATATGAGACTTAAACTTTATTAGGAATCAAGTAGATTAAGTATTGATTTGCTGTTACATAACAAGGTAACGGAACGTGAACGGCGAGCGAGTCGTGACCAGGTGAAGCTCAAAAAGGAACAGACACTTAAGCAAAGTTTAAGTAGGTTTCCTACCTACTTGTAACCACAGTTTTTACCCTAGTTTTCTTTATGAGATTCTTGTTTATTTTATGTGGTTTCAAATGATATGTTATGCATTTAGAAATGGCATACAAAACATTGGCATCTCATGCATGGACATGGGATGATGAATGAGGTTCTACAGTATTGCAATTATGAGTTACGTCTTCCTTAGGCGATGAGAGTCCCGCCAGGAAGAGTAACATGAGGATCATAGTCACATTGGTCTCCTTAGGCGATGAGAGTCCCGCCAGGAGGACTAATAGGTGGTATGAATCAACTCAATGACGAAGAGATGGATGTGTTTGGTGATTTACCTTGACGGTGCGAGGCACGTCAAGTGATGGCTATGAATGTACATGATGGGAGAGACTCATTGCATGTGCATACTTCATAGCATTGGGGTTTCATTTCTCACTGACGGATAAGAATCCCAACTGACCGACTCTTCGGAGTCCGCTGACTCGGGGCTAGATTAATTTACTTCGAGTGACTCAGACTGAACAATCAATCTGAGAACAACAATGAAAGATAGCAAAGTAGAGTACAATCATCATAATTGGACATATCAAACATAGCAAAGTAGGATATACTCCCCTGAAACTCCCACACTGAAAAACAGATAACAGGAATTTAGAGATTTCCCCAAAAACAAAAGAAAACAAAGAGTGTTGATTTGGCAATCTTCCCAAACAAAGTACATGATATTATGCATGATCAAATTCCCTGAAAACCAAGAGTGGTTAATTTAGAATTATTGTTAAATATTTTTGTGTTTGAAATGATGTGGCACAGATATGTCAAGCAACGAGGAATAACTGAGTTATGGGATAAAGGGACACCTAGTTGTCCGGTAGATTTGGTATCGACTTCCAACAGTATCAGCATGGAAGTTAATGTGGACCTTCAGGAGGGACCTCCTGAGGAGGATGATATGGACTTAGCACCTGTTCCAGAGGATCTGATGGATGACATTCTTGGGATGGTGGAACCTCCTGAGGAAGAGGAAGAGGATCTAGCACCTTTTTCTGGAAGATCTTATTGCCAATGTTCCCATTATATTGGAATCGCTTGGGGAGATAGATCCCTACGATACTTGTGAGTTGTGCAATCAAGATGGGCACAACTGTAGGTATTGTCCTCACCCGCTAGGCATTGTCTGCCCGTGCTGTGGACTGCATGGGCATGGGGAGGCGAGGACTAATTGTCCTTATATAGGAGGACCTGGATTAATACCCTACACGACATGTGAAGTATTGGGGCACACGGCGATGACGTGTCCTGATAACCATTTCAAGTTCGCTGATGATGCGGAATCTTCTACAGAAGACTAGGATAGGTAGTAATATGAAGGGTATTAAAAGGATGGTTATTTTGTAAGGGTGCATATTTTTTTTTGTTATATATAGGGTTTTGTTTCACCCTGCCCACCTTTGTACAAAGATGAAGTTTGAATTTATATATAATATGTGATTTTATGATTTTATGAGGATTCATGGCATTTAATGCATATTGTTAATGGAAACTAAGTCTATGATGTTTCCATGAACTAAGAATAAATGGCGCCACAGAAAAAGGTTGTAAAGGATCGGAAAGGAAAAGAAAAAGTCTTACAAATCGGATTAGGTGAGGGGGTATCAAAGAGAAGGACCCGACAAGACAGTAAAAAGAAGGATGAGGTGTTAATAATCACACCACAAGGGAAGGTGGTACACGAGAAGGTACCATTGGTACATGATGAAGAGCGGTCAATTCCTGACGAGGAGAGGTCAGTTCATGAACGATTGCGCGATGAGGACGAGTCACAACATTCCCGGCGAGAGGAGGGGGATAGTGACCCCACGTATCAACGGGACGAGGAGGAATATGACTTGTCATATCGACGAGAGGAGGAAGAGAACAGCGACCTGACTGTACCCTATGTGCCTCCTGAACTGCACAGCTTGGTGCAAGCTATAGTAACATCTGTCCTCCAACAACATATGAACGGAGGGGGAACCACGAGTGAAAATAATGACCGTAACATGGTCAGAGATTTTCAACAACAGCGCCCACCCTACTTCAAGGGCAAAGAAGGGTCTGTCGGAGCCGAGAACTGGTTGGAGAAGATTTCTCACATACTAACTCTTTTGAATATCAAGAGTCATGCTCACAAAATCCTATTGGCCACGTCACAACTGATAGATGACGCTGCCAAATGGTGGAAAGTAGTGGAGAAACAGCAGGCACTTGCGCCAAGAAGAGAAAGAATTGCTATGACCTAGGAGCAATTCTCAGCGACATTCTTAGAGCGCTATTTCCAGGAGGAAGAGAGGGAACGACAGATTCAGGCCTTTATGACATTAGTGCAAGGCACGATGACGGTGGCTGAGTACCACCAAGAGTTTCTCAGCCTGTCAGTCTATGCATTTTATGTGGTGGACATGGAATATCGGAGGGCTCGCAAGTTCAGCGTGGGTTACAGCCAAACATAAGGGCCAGGGTAACCGTGTTCAAAGCAGCCACGCTGGCAGAAGTGGTCAGCAGGGCAACCATTGTGGAACAAGAAATGGCGGAATTTGTAAAAGTGGACAACTGCCGAGCTCCGAGTGGGAGGGGTGCGTACCAACCCAACAAGAGGTTCAGATCGAACTTCAGCAGACCCTTGCCGTCTGTTGGACCTAGTGGGGGCTTTCGCCCCAACCAGCCCACTCAAACTGTAGCAGTCACTCAAGCTTCTCGAGGAGTGAACACCTGCTTCCACTGTGATCAACCAGGTCACTACAAAAAGGACTGTCCAAAGCTCAACAGGCTGTCATACTCCAGAGGATCATCTCGTCTGCCAGCTAGACCGCTAAACTCCAGAGGAGGCAGAATGCAAAGTCGGGGAGGCCGAGGATCTAACCCTGCTGGAGCTGGATGATTATTTACTCTAACTGCTCCAGAGGAAGAGGAACATGCGGTGATACAAGGTATGGCGGTAGTGAGTAGTTCTTATGCATATGCACTATTTGATTCTGGAGCATCACACTCCTTCATAGCTGCATCATTTATTACTGCTACTGGTACATTAGTTCAAAGATTAGCCACACCACTTACTATTGTATCCCGTGTCGGAGATTCGGCATTGGGACTTATATGTACGGCGATTAACACTGAGTTAGCTGGACTTAGATTTGAGTTCAATTATCTAGTGCTGGACATGTCTGAATATGATATTATATTCGGTATGGATTGGTTGGCAAAGTTTCATGCCAACATCGACTGTTATCGCCGAAGAGTGACATTTATGTCACCCGAGGGCAAGCAATATGTAGTCTGCGCAAATAAACAAAGTGGATTGCAGGAAGGGTTAAACCACGTGGTATTGAATAATATCACCATAAACAAAGCTCCAGTTACTGAATTTCCGGCAATTGTACAAGAATTTGCTGATGTATTTCCAAAGGAACTCCCGGGTTTACCACCTATGAGGGAGATAAACTTTGAAATCAAGTTGTATCCTGGCACAGCACCAGTGTCGTTACCACACTATCGGATGGCACCTGCAGAGATGTCTGAGCTGAAGAAGCAGATTGATGAACTGCTTAGGCTGGGCTGCATCCGGAACAGTACCTCAGCATGGGGAGCACCAGTGCTGTTTGTGAAGAAGAAGGATGGTTCACTTCGAATGTGTGTGGACTACCGGAAGCGTAATCAGCTAACAGTCCGGAACAAGTACACTCTACCCAGGTCGATGATTTATTTGATCAATTGAAGGGTTCCAACCATTTTTCAAAGATTGACTTGATGTCTGGTTATCATCAAATACGGGTTAGGGAGGAAGATATAGAGAAGACGGCCTTCTGGACGCGGTATGGATTATACGAGTTTGTAGTCATGCCATTTGGACTCACAAATGCGCCGACGGTGTTCATGGATTTGATGAACATAATCTTCTGTCCCTATCTGGTTCAATTTGTAATAGTATTCATTGATGACATTCTGATATATTCCAAGAGTCAGGAAGAACATGCAGAGCACTTACGGATAGTTTTGAATACTTTGAGGCAGCATAAGCTATATGCCAAGGCCAGTAAATGTGAATTCTAGCTATCCGAGGTCAATTTCTTGGGACATGTGATATCTGAGGGAGGTATAGCCGTGGATCCGGCTAAGGTGGCAGCAGTGAAAGATTAGAAAGCACCCAAGAATGTAACTGAAATTCGAAGCTTCTTGGGATTGGTTGGTTATTATAGAAGATTTATCATGGATTTTTCCAAAATTGCATCTCCATTGACTCAACTCATTCAGAAGGGAGTCAAGTACTAGTGGACAGATCTATGTAATCAAAGGTTTGAAGAGCTGAAGACAAGACTTACCACTGCCCCTATTTTAATTTTGCCGGTAAGTGGTAAGTGTTACGAGGTATATTGCGATGCCTCGGGAGAGGGAATGGGTTGTACACTCAGTCAGAGTAATTGTGTGGTGGCGTATGGTTCAAGGCAGTTAAAAATACATGAACTTCTTTATCCCACCCACGATTTGGAATTAGCTGTAGTGGTTTTCGCCCTCAAGAGTTGGAGACGCTACCTCTACGGTGAGAAATTTGAGGTATTTTCTGATCATAAGAGCTTAAAATATCTTTTTGATCAAAAGGAGCTCAACCTTAGGCAACGAAGATGGATGGAGTATCTGGCGGATTATGAGTTTACGCTTAGATATCATCCAAGCAAGGCAAACAATGTAACGCCCCGCCCTTTCCGAGAGTTTCAGAGTCTAATTTTTTTTTTTTATAAACAACGGAAGAGAGCGGGCGGCGTCACGACGCGAGTTAAGTTCAGACTACCCAAGTCTGAACCTTAACTGGCCACCCATGTGTACATGGAATAGACCATGATAGTGATTCACACATGGAACTAACATCAACATGCGGAATAAAAAGACGAGATAGCAAGTAATATTCTTAAATATTAAATAACATAGATCAACCATCCACAAGTTATGATCCTAAACAAACCATAGCTAATAACGAATTATTACATGTCCAACAATAGTATTCAAATGACAGTAATAAAACGTAATCCAAATCCATTATTTAAGCACTTAGGCTCAGCTCCCCTCTTGGTCAATGACCTTCCCTTTCCCCTTGCTTGTACCTGCAATCTCCTCTGAGGATAGAATTAGGGCGTTAGATCAACGCGCCCAGTAGGTTCCCGAATCAGGGCTACCACATGTTAGTATATAAAACATGCATATACATATCATAATACATGATCATCAAAACAGGTAAAACAATGCTATGAAATATGCACATGCAATGAGCATCCCCCATCATGTACTTTCATAGCCATCACTTGACGTGCCTTGCACCGGCAAGGTAAATTACAACACACCTTCATCTCTTCTATAAGCGATGTACATGTAATGAGCAACCCCCATCATGTACCATCGTAGCCATCACTTGACGTGCCATGCACCGGCAAGGTAAATTACAACAACATTCATCTCTTCTATGTACATGCAATGAGCAACCCCCATCATGTACATTTGTAGCCATCACTGTAGAACTTCATTCATTATCCCATGACTATGCATGAGATGCCAATGCCTGTATGCCATTTGTTAATGCATAAGATATCATTTGAAACACATATATTAAACAAGAGTATCATAAGTAAAACTGGGTAAAAACCGTGGTTACAAGTAGGTAGGAAACCTACTTAAACTTTGATTAAGTGTCCGTTCCTTTTTTTGAGCTTCACTCGGTCACGACTCGCACTTCCTTCAACTCTCGTCACCTTGTGATGTAACAATAAGTAAATCATTCTAATATTTAAATATCCATTCACATATAAGACCCAAACATCTTGTGGGGTTCGGCCATACCCAGGGCCGAACCTTACCCACTTTAACTTGATCTCTTTGGTTTTGGATTAACACCACCCAAATGATTTATTAACACTTCAAACCACTAAATATCACTTGTATTTACAGCTTTGCCACTAGGCCAAGCCTTGTTTAATTTTCCTTGATAAACCATGGTTCATAACAAAACTACCTTGGTGGGGTTCGGCCATACTACTTGGCCGAACCTCACCTTTCCCATTTGAATCTCTTAATCCATTCCAATCACATTCCATGACCATTCAAATTACTTGGTTCATTTACATCATTCATACATACATCTCCCATTCATTATGAATTAGTACAAAGTCCATCAAATAATCTTTGGTGGGGTTCGGCCATACTACATGGCCGAACCACACCCTATGTATTTTCATCCCATATTCCCTTATCTATCATGCTTGGTTGTTTACTGATATTAAGTACCTATTATACATACATAATTCTTGAATCAAAGGCACGGATTCATTCAAAATCTCCACTATGTTCTTACTCCATATAACCATAAAACAGTCCATGGAGTTCTTTTGCTCAATGATTCCCTTATTTCATATACCAATTGAATACTACCCTTTTGCCATGTTAACCACATGGTTCAGCCATCCTATGGCCAAACCAAAACAGTAACCTTATCTCTTAAAAAAAACTCCACAATTGGTATGGTTTTATCTCTCCAAAAACCATAACAATTTATCACACACTTTTATGGGGTTCGGCCATCCAATGTGGCCGAACCCTATGCCCATGTTATGATCTTTCAAACATGCTTTAGGCCTTATCTAAACATGCAATATCAATATCATATTGCTGCCTTCATACCTCTTAGTAACCATCTAATTAAATTCATCCAAAAACAGTCCTTGAAAGTTCATGGTTTCCATGTTTCAAACACCTTAAAACCAACCATCATTTGCATGGGGTTCGGCCCTCCATGGTGGCCGAACCCAATGCTATGTTTGCTGTTTTTGAACCTCATATAAACATGCATAAACAGTATACTAATATCAAGTTTTAACTCTCAAAGAAATCATCCAAAAACCAACATGATATCATGGGATTCGGCCATCCAAGATGGCCGATCCCCATGGTCCATCTTCTCCAATTTTACTCCACTGATTAGACCACATATCTTCAGCCTTTTCTGATATCCAAACCCATGTTTTAACCCTCTTTAAGCATGTATTTTAAATCTTAATAAAATATATAAAAACAGTCCCCAAATGGATGGTTTTAAATTTCAAAAACCATAACCATTAACCAACTCTTTTCATGGGGTTTGGCCACCCAAAGTGGCCAAACCCAATGGTTCATTTCATTTCTTTTGACACCTTCTTCCATGGTTTAGACTCTTGATGCATTTGGCTATTCCAAGGCTGAATTATGCCATCCAAATCCAAGATTTAAAATCCTTTATCTTGCATCTAAACACATACAATTGTTCATCATTTTTGCATGGTTTTTAGCCTCCAAAAACCATCAAAATACCCAAACAAATGTCATGGGGTTCGGCCATCCAAACTGGCCGAACCCAATGTGATTTGTTTACCACTTAAGACAACCTTTAACCAAGGCTTAGGTCCTTGATAAAATCAGCCATTCCATGGCCAATTCATGTTCCACTTAATCTAACTTATTAAATAACATTGTAAGGAATTCTTACCAATTTCCTTTGCCTCTTGCTCCTTGCCTTCTTCCCTCTTGTTCCTTCCTTTCTTCTACTGTCTTGTGCTTGATCTAATGGTGATAAAACACCAAGGTAAACTCGGCCAAGAGAGTGTGTTTTTGAGTGAGGGAGAGAGAGATGAATTCTAAAACTTTTGCACAAGAAATTCGGCCAAGCATGGTGTTGTTTGCCTTTGCATTTTCAGCCCCCAAAAACCTCTCAATTCCTCATAACTTCTTGCTCAAAACGGTGGATATTGGGTGCCATCCAAGGCACCCCTTGGCAGCTACCAATGCAGCCATTCACATCCCCAAGTAACCCACCTCAAACCCATGCACTTGTATTTAATTTGTACCATGGAACTCACCAAAACAAGTCCCCAACGTGTGGGACTTGTTTTGGCTGATTTGAGACCAGCTAAACTCCTCCAATTCCCCTTGGACTCACTGAATTTATAGCCCCTTGAGTTTCCATTTTGACTCACTCAACTCAAGGTATTTTTTATTCCAACCCAACTCATCACATTTAATGCATTTCATTTAATGCATATGAGTTAACTCACCTTTTGATTTAATTCCAACTCACCTCCATCCCACTCAACTGATTTGAATCGTGTTTGAGCTCCCTTGAGGGTTCACACGGTCAACAATAGTCAACTCGACCCGTTGGGTCCACTTTTAGCTCCTTGACCCGTTTTGACAACATGACCCATTTATGGTATTTTGATCATTTCCAATTGGTTTTTACATATGGATCAAGCCTACCCATTTTTCCTCCACTTGATTTCCAATCAAATAGGCTTAACCCCTTTTAATTTAAAATCACAAAACGGTCAAATAACCCAGCAAGACCCGATGGGCCCCATTTGGGCCCTTTGACCCATTTAGCCATTTTTGACCCAAATGATGAAAATTACCCAACCAATAAAACTTAACATTCATAATGTGCTCATATGATTTTATTTTGAGCAATGGGCCCCACTATTTCCTTACTTAACATCACAAAATAATTAATTTAACAACTCAGGGGCATTTTGGTAATTTTCCACTTCATTGAGAAATTGGGGTATTACAATATAACCCTCTTTTTAAAATTTTCGTCCCGAAAATCGAGTGAAGTAGGGTTCTCAAATTAAATTACACAAACAATTCGGGGTGAGCTGTTCTCATCTCCGATTCAAGTTCCCATGTGGCCTCTTCATCACCATGACGGTCCCATACCACTTTTACGAGCTGAATCGCTCTGTTTCGCAACACCCTTTGTTCGGTCTCCACTATCCTGACCGGCTTCTCGACGTACGTCACGTCGCTTTGTACTTCAATATCTTGAACATTTAAAACATGGGACGGATCTGGATTGTATTTCCTTAGCATCGACACGTGGAACACATCGTGTAGAGCTGCTAATTGCGACGGAAGTGCTAATTGGTAAGCTACATCCCCCATCCTTCTTATGATGGAAAACGGTCCCACATATCTTGGCGACAGTTTTCCTTTTTTACCAAACCTCATATGTCCCTTTCGTGGTGAGACTTTTAGAAACACCAAGTCTCCCACTTCAAATTCCAGAAACCGTCTCCTTTTATCAGCATAACTCTTCTGCCGACTCTGTGCAGTCAACAAGTGTTGACGTATCAACTTAATTTGTGCAGTAGTTTCTGCGACTAGTTCCGGTCCGATCAATGCAGGCTCACCTGCCTCTGTCCAACATACCGGTGACCTACACGGTCTACCATATAAAGCCTCATAAGGAGCCATTTGAAGGCTTGCCTGATAGCTGTTATTATAGGAGAACTCCACCAATGGTAAGTGGTCCTCCCATCCTCCTTTGAAATCTAACATACACGCTCTCAGCATGTCTTCCAAGGTTTGTATTGTTCTTTCAGACTGACCATCAGTCTGTGGATGGAATGCGGTGCTAGTCAATAGCTCAGTCCCCATGACTGTCTGCATGCTTTGCCATACTCTGCCAGTAAAACGGCCATCTCTGTCCGATACTATCGTTCGGGGAATACCATGTAGTCAAATGATCTCTTTAATATAACGCCGACCCAACGTCTCAGACGAATCCGTCATCTTGATAGGAATGAAATGTGCAGACTTGGTCAGCCGGTCGACTACGACCCAAATGGCGTCATTACCCTTTGAAGACCTCGGCAACCCGGATACAAAGTCCATGGAAATATGTTCCCATTTCCATTCTGGCACGGCTAAGGGTTTGAGCAACCCTGGTGGCTTTTGGTGTTCAGTCTTAACTTGTTGACAAGTTAGACAGTGTGCCACGAATTCCGCCACATCCCTTTTTAGTCCATGCCACCAATAATGCCTCTTTAGATCGTGATACATTTTGGTGCTACCCGGATGAATAGAGAACTTGGATTGATGTGCCTCTATCATTAGCTCTTTCCTGCAACTCTTTGGCACATAAGTTCTTCCCAGGAATACAAGACCCTGTCCTGGTCGTAGTTCCCATTCCGGTACAACGGTGCCAGTAGACATCCTGGCCCAAATGTCCTCCACTTCCGGGTCTGCTCTTTGTTCTTGTTCAATCTTGGTGACTATATTGGACCGTATGATTAAATTGTGCAAAACTCCACGGTTTGTAATGTATAGATTGAACTCTCGAATGGTATTCAACATCTCCCACTCGGTTCTGATCAGACATGCCATGGATGCATGTGATATGCGGCTAAGAGCATCAGCCACCTTGTTTGCCTTGCCTGGATGGTATCGAAGTTCGAACTCATAATCCGCCAGATACTCCATCCATCTACGCTGCCTTAGATTAAGCTCCTTCTGATCAAATAAATATTTCAAACTCTTATGATCAGAATACACTTCAAACTTCTCGCCATAAAGATAATGTCTCCAGCTTTTGAGAGCGAAGACCACTGCGGCTAGTTCAAGATCATGCGTAGGATAGAGGCGTTCATGTATTTTTAGTTGTCTTGAACCATAAGCCACCACACGATGATTTTGACTGAGGACACACCCCAGTCCTTCTCCCGAAGCGTCGCATTCTACTTCATATCCCTTGCCCTTTTCCGGCAAAATCAAAATAGGAGCGGTTGTAAGTCTGTCTTTTAGCTCTTCAAACCTTTGGTTGCACAGATCTGACCACTCATACTTGACTCCTTTCTGAGTGAGTCGAGTCAATGGAGACGCTAATTTGGAAAAATCCATAATAAATTTCCGATAATAACCCGCCAATCCTAAGAAACTGCGGATCTCGGTTACGTTTTTTGGCGCTTTCCAGTCTTTCACGGCCGTCACCTTAGCCGGATTTACGGCTATTCCTTCCTCGGATATAACATGTCCTAAGAAATTCACTTGAGATAGCCAAAATTCACACTTACTGGCCTTGGCATACAGTTTATTCTGCCTCAAAATATTCAAAACTATACGTAGATGCTCTGCGTGTTCCTCCTGACTCTTAGAATAGATCAGGATATCATCAATGAATACAATTACAAATTGATCTAAATAGGGACGGAAGATTCTATTCATCAAATCCATGAACACTGCCGGCGCATTCGTGAGTCCAAATGGCATGACCACGAACTCAAACAGTCCATACCGCGTCCGAAAAGCTGTCTTTTCTATATCTTCCTCCCTAACTCGAATTTGATGATAACCAGACATCAAATCGATCTTTGAAAAATGGCTTGAACCCCTCAATTGATCGAATAAATCATCGATCCTGGGTAGAGGGTACTTGTTCCGGACTGTTAACTGATTCAGCTTCCGGTAGTCCACGCACATCCGTAGTGAACCGTCCTTCTTCTTCACAAACAACACTGGTGCTCCCCATGATGACGTACAGTTCCGGATGCAACCCAGCCTAAGCAGTTCATCAATCTGCTTCTTTAGCTCTGACATCTCTGTTGGTGCCATCCGATAGTGTGGTAACGACACTGGTGTTGTGCCAGGATACAGCCTGATCTCGAAGTTAATCTCCCTCATAGGTGGTAAACCAGGGAGTTCCTTTGGGAACACATCCCCAAATTCTTGTACAATTTCGGGAAGTTCAGTAACTGGAGCTTTGTTTATGGTGATATTATTCAATACCACGTGGTTTAACCCTTCCTGTAATCCACTTTGTTTATCTGCACGAACTACATATTGCTTGCCCTCGGGTGACTTAAATGTCACTCTTCGACCATAACAGTCGATGTTGGCATGAAACTTTGCCAACCAATCCATTCCGAATATAATATCATATTCCGACATGTCCAGCACTAAATAATTGAACTCAAATCTGAGTCCAGCTAATTCGGTGTTAACCGCAGTACAAATAAGTCCCAATGCCGAATCCCCGACAGGGGATACAATAGTAAGTTCTGTGGCTAATCTTTGAACTAATGTACCAGTAGCAGTAATAAACGATGCAGCTATAAAGGAGTGTGACGCTCCGGAATCAAATAGTGCATAAGCATATGAGCTACTCACTACTGCCATACCTTGTATCACAGGATGATCCTCCTCCTCTTCCTCTGGAGAAGTTAGAGTGAATAATCTTCCTACTCCAGCAGGGTTAGACCTTCGACCTCCCCGGCCCTGCATTCTGCCTCCTCTGGAGTATGCCGGTCTAGCTGGCGGACGAAATGATCCTCTTGAGTTAGACAGCCTGTTGAGCTTTGGGCAATTCTTTTTGTAGTGACCAGGTTGATCACAGGGAAAGCAAGTATTCACTCCTCGGGATGCTTGAGTGACCGCAACAGATTGAGTGGGCTGGTTGGGGCGAAAGCCCCCACTTGATCCAACAGACGGTGAGGGTCTGCTGAAATTCGGTCTGAACTTTTTGTTGGGTTGGTACCCACCTCTCCCACTCGGAGCTCGGCGGTTGTCCACTCTGGCAAATTCCGCCATCTCTTGTTCCACAATGGTGGCCCTGCTGACCACTTCCGCCAGCGTGGCTGCTTTGAACACAGTTACCTTGGCCCTAATGTTTGGCCGTAACCCACGCTCGAACTTGCGAGCCTTTCGATATTCCGTGTCCACAATATAGTATGCATAGATTGACAGGCTGAGAAATTCTTGGTGATACTCAGCCACCGTCATTGAACCTTGTACTAACGTCATAAAGGCCTGAATTTGACGTTCTCTTTCTTCCTCTGGGAAGTAGCGCTCTAGGAATGTCGCGGAGAATTGCTCCCAGGTCATAGCAACTCTTTCTCTTCTTGGCACAAGTGCCTGCTGTTTCTCCACCACCTTCCACCATTTGGCAGCGTCATCCACCAGCTGTGACGTGGCCAATAATATTTTATGGGCATGACTCTTGATGTTCAAAAGAGTCAATATATGCGAAATCTTCTCCAACCAATTCTCGGCCCCAATAGGCCCTTCTCTGCCCTTGAAGTAAGGTGGGCGCTGTTGCTGAAAATCTCTGACCATGTTTCGGTCATTATTTTCGCTCATGTTTCCCCCTCCGTTCAAATGTTGTTGGAGGACAGATGTAACCACAGCTTGCACCAAGCTGTGCAGTTCAGGAGGCACAAAGGGTACAGTCATGTTGCTATTCTCCTCCTCCTTGCGTCGATACGACGAGTCATATTCCTCCTCGTCGTCCTGTTGATTCGTAGGGTCACTCCCTTCTTCTTCCCGCCGAGAGTGGTGAGATTCTTCCTCACTGTGAGATCGTTCATGAACAGATCTCTCTTTGTCATGAACGGACGGCTCTCTTTCAGGTTCCGATGACGCCTTCTTGCGTCGGGGTACCACCTTCCCTTGTGGTGTGATAATGAGCACATCATCCTTCTTTTTATCGTCCTGACGAGTCCTTCTCTTTGACACCCCCTCACCTAGTCCGATCTGTAAAACTTTCTTTTTTCCCTTCAGATCTTTTACCACCTTTTTCTGTGGCGCCATTTAGTCCTAATCCATGGAAACATCATAGACTTAGTTTCCATTAACAATATGCAACACATGCCATGAATCCTCATAAAAACATGAAATCATATATTTATATAAATTCAAACTGCATCTTTGTACAAAGGTGGGTAGGGTGAAACAAACCCTATGTATAACAAAATTTACCCCCTTACAAAATTGACCCTCTTTTTAATACCCCTACAATTACTTCCTATCCTAGTCTTCCGTAGAAGACTCCGCATCAAAAGCGAACTTGAATCGGTTATCAGGACACGTCATCGCCGTGTGCCCCAATACCTCACAAGTCGTGCAGGGTACTAATCCAGGTCCTCCGATGTATGGACAATTAGTCCTTGCCTCACCATGCCCATGTAGTCCACAGGACGGGCAGACAACACCCAGTGGATGAGGACAATACCGGCAGTGGTGCCCATCTTGATTGCACAGTTCACATGTGTCATAGGGATCTATCTCCCCAAGTGATTCCAATATAATAGGTACACCAGCCATGGGATCCTCCAGTAAATGTGCTAGATCATCCTCCTCTTCCTCAGGAGGTTCCACCATTTCAGGAATGTCATCCATCAGATCCTCTGGAAGAGGCGCTAAGTCCACATCAGCTTCTTCAGGAGGTCCCTCCTGAAGATCCACATTAACTTCCACACTGATACTGTCGGAAGTTGACACCAAATCTACCGGACAACTTGGTGTCCCTTTATCCCATAACTCAGTGTATTCTTCGTTGCTTGACATATCTGTGCCACATCATTTCAAACACAAACATATTCAACAATAATTCTAAATAAACCACTCTTGGTTTCCAGGGAATTTTGATCATGCAAAATATCATGTACTTTGTTTAGGAAGATTACCAAATCAACATTCTTTGTTTTCTTTTTATTTCTGGGGAAATCTCTAATTTCCTATTGTTTGTTTCTCAGTGTGGGGATTTCAAGGGAGTTCATCCTACCTTGCTACGTTTGATATGTCCAGTTATGATGATTGTACTTTACTTTGCTATCTTTCATTGTTGTTCTCAGATTGATTGTTCAGTCCGAGTCACTCGAAGTAAATTAATACGGCCCCCAGGCAGCGGACTCCGAAGAGTCGGTCAGTTGGGATTCTTATCCGTCAGTAAGACATGAAACCGTCTTAATCTTACTTCGATGATTCAACTTCCCGTTTCGCTCTGATACCAACTGTAACGCCCCGCCCTTTCCGAGAGTTTCAGAGTCTAATTTTTTTTTTTTATAAACAACGGAAGAGAGCGGGCGGCGTCACGACGCGAGTTAAGTTCAGACTACCCAAGTCTGAACCTTAACTGGCCACCCATGTGTACATGGAATAGACCATGATAGTGATTCACACATGGAACTAACATCAACATGCGGAATAAAAAGACGAGATAGCAAGTAATATTCTTAAATATTAAATAACATAGATCAACCATCCACAAGTTATGATCCTAAACAAACCATAGCTAATAACGAATTATTACATGTCCAACAATAGTATTCAAATGACAGTAATAAAACGTAATCCAAATCCATTATTTAAGCACTTAGGCTCAGCTCCCCTCTTGGTCAATGACCTTCCCTTTCCCCTTGCTTGTACCTGCAATCTCCTCTGAGGATAGAATTAGGGCGTTAGATCAACGCGCCCAGTAGGTTCCCGAATCAGGGCTACCACATGTTAGTATATAAAACATGCATATACATATCATAATACATGATCATCAAAACAGGTAAAACAATGCTATGAAATATGCACATGCAATGAGCATCCCCCATCATGTACTTTCATAGCCATCACTTGACGTGCCTTGCACCGGCAAGGTAAATTACAACACACCTTCATCTCTTCTATAAGCGATGTACATGTAATGAGCAACCCCCATCATGTACCATCGTAGCCATCACTTGACGTGCCATGCACCGGCAAGGTAAATTACAACAACATTCATCTCTTCTATGTACATGCAATGAGCAACCCCCATCATGTACATTTGTAGCCATCACTGTAGAACTTCATTCATTATCCCATGACTATGCATGAGATGCCAATGCCTGTATGCCATTTGTTAATGCATAAGATATCATTTGAAACACATATATTAAACAAGAGTATCATAAGTAAAACTGGGTAAAAACCGTGGTTACAAGTAGGTAGGAAACCTACTTAAACTTTGATTAAGTGTCCGTTCCTTTTTTTGAGCTTCACTCGGTCACGACTCGCACTTCCTTCAACTCTCGTCACCTTGTGATGTAACAATAAGTAAATCATTCTAATATTTAAATATCCATTCACATATAAGACCCAAACATCTTGTGGGGTTCGGCCATACCCAGGGCCGAACCTTACCCACTTTAACTTGATCTCTTTGGTTTTGGATTAACACCACCCAAATGATTTATTAACACTTCAAACCACTAAATATCACTTGTATTTACAGCTTTGCCACTAGGCCAAGCCTTGTTTAATTTTCCTTGATAAACCATGGTTCATAACAAAACTACCTTGGTGGGGTTCGGCCATACTACTTGGCCGAACCTCACCTTTCCCATTTGAATCTCTTAATCCATTCCAATCACATTCCATGACCATTCAAATTACTTGGTTCATTTACATCATTCATACATACATCTCCCATTCATTATGAATTAGTACAAAGTCCATCAAATAATCTTTGGTGGGGTTCGGCCATACTACATGGCCGAACCACACCCTATGTATTTTCATCCCATATTCCCTTATCTATCATGCTTGGTTGTTTACTGATATTAAGTACCTATTATACATACATAATTCTTGAATCAAAGGCACGGATTCATTCAAAATCTCCACTATGTTCTTACTCCATATAACCATAAAACAGTCCATGGAGTTCTTTTGCTCAATGATTCCCTTATTTCATATACCAATTGAATACTACCCTTTTGCCATGTTAACCACATGGTTCAGCCATCCTATGGCCAAACCAAAACAGTAACCTTATCTCTTAAAAAAAACTCCACAATTGGTATGGTTTTATCTCTCCAAAAACCATAACAATTTATCACACACTTTTATGGGGTTCGGCCATCCAATGTGGCCGAACCCTATGCCCATGTTATGATCTTTCAAACATGCTTTAGGCCTTATCTAAACATGCAATATCAATATCATATTGCTGCCTTCATACCTCTTAGTAACCATCTAATTAAATTCATCCAAAAACAGTCCTTGAAAGTTCATGGTTTCCATGTTTCAAACACCTTAAAACCAACCATCATTTGCATGGGGTTCGGCCCTCCATGGTGGCCGAACCCAATGCTATGTTTGCTGTTTTTGAACCTCATATAAACATGCATAAACAGTATACTAATATCAAGTTTTAACTCTCAAAGAAATCATCCAAAAACCAACATGATATCATGGGATTCGGCCATCCAAGATGGCCGATCCCCATGGTCCATCTTCTCCAATTTTACTCCACTGATTAGACCACATATCTTCAGCCTTTTCTGATATCCAAACCCATGTTTTAACCCTCTTTAAGCATGTATTTTAAATCTTAATAAAATATATAAAAACAGTCCCCAAATGGATGGTTTTAAATTTCAAAAACCATAACCATTAACCAACTCTTTTCATGGGGTTTGGCCACCCAAAGTGGCCAAACCCAATGGTTCATTTCATTTCTTTTGACACCTTCTTCCATGGTTTAGACTCTTGATGCATTTGGCTATTCCAAGGCTGAATTATGCCATCCAAATCCAAGATTTAAAATCCTTTATCTTGCATCTAAACACATACAATTGTTCATCATTTTTGCATGGTTTTTAGCCTCCAAAAACCATCAAAATACCCAAACAAATGTCATGGGGTTCGGCCATCCAAACTGGCCGAACCCAATGTGATTTGTTTACCACTTAAGACAACCTTTAACCAAGGCTTAGGTCCTTGATAAAATCAGCCATTCCATGGCCAATTCATGTTCCACTTAATCTAACTTATTAAATAACATTGTAAGGAATTCTTACCAATTTCCTTTGCCTCTTGCTCCTTGCCTTCTTCCCTCTTGTTCCTTCCTTTCTTCTACTGTCTTGTGCTTATCTAATGGTGATAAAACACCAAGGTAAACTCGGCCAAGAGAGTGTGTTTTTGAGTGAGGGAGAGAGAGATGAATTCTAAAACTTTTGCACAAGAAATTCGGCCAAGCATGGTGTTGTTTGCCTTTGCATTTTCAGCCCCCAAAAACCTCTCAATTCCTCATAACTTCTTGCTCAAAACGGTGGATATTGGGTGCCATCCAAGGCACCCCTTGGCAGCTACCAATGCAGCCATTCACATCCCCAAGTAACCCACCTCAAACCCATGCACTTGTATTTAATTTGTACCATGGAACTCACCAAAACAAGTCCCCAACGTGTGGGACTTGTTTTGGCTGATTTGAGACCAGCTAAACTCCTCCAATTCCCCTTGGACTCACTGAATTTATAGCCCCTTGAGTTTCCATTTTGACTCACTCAACTCAAGGTATTTTTTATTCCAACCCAACTCATCACATTTAATGCATTTCATTTAATGCATATGAGTTAACTCACCTTTTGATTTAATTCCAACTCACCTCCATCCCACTCAACTGATTTGAATCGTGTTTGAGCTCCCTTGAGGGTTCACACGGTCAACAATAGTCAACTCGACCCGTTGGGTCCACTTTTAGCTCCTTGACCCGTTTTGACAACATGACCCATTTATGGTATTTTGATCATTTCCAATTGGTTTTTACATATGGATCAAGCCTACCCATTTTTCCTCCACTTGATTTCCAATCAAATAGGCTTAACCCCTTTTAATTTAAAATCACAAAACGGTCAAATAACCCAGCAAGACCCGATGGGCCCCATTTGGGCCCTTTGACCCATTTAGCCATTTTTGACCCAAATGATGAAAATTACCCAACCAATAAAACTTAACATTCATAATGTGCTCATATGATTTTATTTTGAGCAATGGGCCCCACTATTTCCTTACTTAACATCACAAAATAATTAATTTAACAACTCAGGGGCATTTTGGTAATTTTCCACTTCATTGAGAAATTGGGGTATTACAAACAAGGTAGCGGATGCCCTCAGCCGTATACCACATGCATCCGTGGCATGTTTGATCAGATCGGAATGGGAGATGTTGAATACCATCCGAGAGTTTAAACTCTACTACAAAACTGTGGGACCATATACAATCTGGTCATACAATCTAACATGGTCACCAGGATTGAACAAGAACAAAGAGCAGACCCGGAAGTGGAGGACATATGGGCCAAGATGTCCACTGGCGTAGACATACCGGAATGGGAATTAAGACCGGGTCAAGGTCTTTTATTCCGGGGAAGAACATATGTGCCAAAGAGTTGCAGGAAAGAGCTACTGATTGAGGCACATCAATCCAAGCTTTCTATCCATCCGGGCAGCACCAAAATGTACCATGATCTAAAGAGACATTATTGGTGGCATGGACTAAAAATGGATGTGGCGGAATTCGTAACACATCGTCTAACTTGTCAGCAAGTTAAGACTGAACACCAAAAGCCACCAGGGTTACTCAAACCCTTAGCAGTGCCAGAATGGAAATGAGAACACATTTCCATGGACTTTGTAACGGGGTTGCCGAGATCTTCAAAGGGCAATGACGCCATATGGGTCGTAGTCGACCGGCTGACCAAGTCCGCACATTTTATTCCTATTAAGATGACAGATTCATCTGAGACGTTGGGTCTATTAAAGAGATCATTCGGCTACATGGCATTCCCCGAACGATAGTATCGGACAGAGATGGCCGTTTTACCGGCAGAGTATGGCAAAGTATGCAGTCAGCCATGGGGACAGATTTATTGATTAGCACCACTTTCCATCCACAGACTGACAAACAGTCAGAAAGGACGATACAAACCTTGGAAGACATGCTGAGAGCTTATATGTTAGATTTCAAGGGTGGATGGGAGGACGACTTACCACTGGTGGAGTTCTCGTATAACAACAGCTATTAGGCAGGCTTTCAGATGGCTCCATACGAGGCGTTATATGGTAGACCGTGTAGGTCGCCAGTGTGTTGGACAGAGGCTGGAGAGCCTGTATTGATTGGACCTGAACTAGTCGCAGAGACTACAGCACAAATTAAGCTGATACGTCAACACTTGTTGACTGCACAGAGTCGGCAGAAGAGCTATGCTGATAAAAGAAGAAGATTTCTGGAGTTTGAAGTGGGAGACATGGTATTTCTAAAAGTCTCGCCACGGAAAGGACATATGAGGTTCGAAAAAAAAGGAAAACTATCACCAAGATTTGTTGGACCGTTTTCCATCATGAGAAGAGTGGGGGAGGTGGCTTATCAGATAGCACTCCCATCGCAATTAGCAGCTCTACACGATGTGTTTCACATGTCGATGTTAAGGAAATATAATCCGGATCCGTCGCATGTTTTAAATGACCAGGATATTGAAGTACAAAGCGACGTGTCGTACGTCGAAAAACCGGTCAGGATAGTGGAGACCGAACAAAGGGTGTTGCGAAATAGAGCGATTCAGTTTGTAAAAGTGGTATGGGACTGACATGGCGATGAAGAGGCCACATGGGAACTTGAATCGGAGATGAGAACAGCTCACCCCGAATTATTTATGTAATTTAATTTGAGAACCCTACTTCAATTGATTTTCGGGACGAAAATTTTAAAAAGAGGGTTATATTGTAACACCCCAATTTCTCAATGAAGCGGAAAATTACAAAAATGCCCCTGAGATGTTAAATTAATTATTTTGTGATGTCAAATAAGTAAATGGTGGGGCCCATTGCTCAAATTAATGTCATATGAGCACATTATAAATATCAAATTTGATTGGTTGGGTAATGAACATCAATTGGGTCGAAAATGGTTAAATGGGTCAAATGGCTCAATTGGACCCAATGGGTCAAATTGGATGATTTGACCATTGTGTAAGCTCAAATTAAATGAGGTCAAGCTAAACTGATAGGAAATCCGCTATAGCGAAAATGAGTAGGCTTGATCCATATGTAAAAACCAATTACAAATGACCACAATACCCATAACTGGGTCATGGAGTCAAAAACGGGTCAAGGAGCTAAAGGTGGGCCCAATGGGTCGAGTTGACTATGGTTGACCATGTGGACCCTCAAGGGATCTAAAACATGAGCTAAATCAGTTTGAATGGGACTGAAGTGAGTTGGAATTAAATCAAGTGGTGAGTTAACTCATGTGCATTAAATGAAATGCATTAAGTATGGTGAGTTGGGTGAGTTGAGATGGAAATCAAAAGGACTTTGAGTTCAAGTGAGTCAAAATGGAAATCAAAGGAGCTGTAAATCAGTGAGTTGAAATGAATATGAGGAGGTGGCTTGGTCTCAAACCAACCAAAACAAGTCCCACACGTTGGGGACTTGTTTTGGTGATTTCCATGCTAAGTTTAAATGCAAATGAATGGGATTGAGATGAGATACATGGAGAGCTGAATGGCTGCATTGGTGGGTGCCAAGGGGTGCCTTGGATAGTACCCAAAACCCAACGTTTTAGGCAAGAAATGATGAGGGAGTTGAGGGGTTTTGGGGGCTGAAATACAAAAGGAATGAACACTCTCATTTGGCCGAATTCCACATTGCAAAAGCCTTAGAATTCTATCTTCTTTCCCTCTCTCAAGAACACCTCCTTGGCCAAATTTTAGCTTGGTGATTTCACCATTGGCTCATGCTTCTAAATCAATTGACACTAAGGAAGAAAGAAGGAAGGAAGCAAGAGGATCAAAAGGGAAGAAGGAAGGCTTGGAAAATTGGTATGTAATCCATATTGTTTTATTGTAAAATGGGTTACATGGAATATGATTTGGCCATGAAATGGCTGAATCTACGAAGGGTTTAGAATATGAATAGTGATGGTTTGAAAGATGGAAATGGACCATAGGGTTCGGCCACATGGGATGGCCGAACCCCATGAGATTATTTTGGTTGGTTTGATGGTTTTGAAGGCTAAAAACCATACAAAAACCATGGAGATTTGTACATGACTTAAGGAGACTCAAAATATATGTTGTGGCCAAATTAATCAATGTTTTAAAAATTGTATGATGTGGTTTCAAAGATAGAAGATATGGGCCATAGGGTTCGGCCACTTAGGTTGGCCGAACCCCATGATATAATATGGGGTTCATATGATGTTTTTGTAAGTTTAATCATGCAAAATGATGGACTGTTTTTGTATGTCTAGCTAGACATAATATGTAAGTTAAAAAGGTCCAGCAAATGGGCATAGGGTTCGGCCACATGGGATGGCCGAACCCCATAAAAGTATTTGATAACTTCGTATGGTTTTTGGAGAGATAAAAACCATACCAATGGTGGAGAGTCTTATGTGATTTAAATGGAAAAAAGGGTTACTGTTTTGGGTGGCCATGGGATGGCTGAACCATGTAGTTAACATGGCTAAAGAGTAGAGCCTAACTTGTAAACAAATGATGGATCATTGAGTGGGAGGATCATAGGGTTCGGCCATATGAATGGCCGAACCCCATAGACTGTTTTGTTGGAGATTATGATTGGGTTGTATGATTTTGATTCAAGAATTATGTATGTATATTATGTATTTAATATCAGTAAATAACCAAGCATGATAGATAAGGAAGTATGGGATAAAAAAAATACATAGGGTGAGGTTCGGCCATGTAGTATGGCCGAACCCCACCAATGATTATTGATGGACCTTGTGCTAATTCATAATGAATGGGAGAGGTATGTATGTATAATGTAAAGGACCAAAGAAAGGTGGTGAGGTTCGGCCAAGTAGTATGGCCGAACCCCACTAAGGTATAATAGTTATGGATGTTAGTTTCAATATGGTTTAAGGTCAATGGCAAAATCGTAAATACTAGTCAAAGTTCAATATGAAAGGATTGACCAAAGGAATTGATTTGTGGGCCAAAACCCAAGTGGTATAGTTAGGACATGGTGCATGGCCGAACCCTATCAAGATATGTTTGTAACAAGTAATGTCTAATGAGGATTAAATAAAGGAGAGATCAAATTAAAGTGGGTGATGTTCGGCCATGGGCATGGCCGAACCCCACGAGATGGTATATGAGACTTAAACTTGATTAGGAATCAAGTAGATTAAGTATTGATTTGCTCTTACATAACAAGGTAACGGAACGTGAACGGAGGGCGAGTCGTGACCAGGTGAAGCTCAAAAAGGAACAGACACTTAAGCAAAGTTTAAGTAGGTTTCCTACCTACTTGTAACCACAGTTTTTACCCTAGTTTTCTTATGAGATTCTTGTTTATTTTATGTGGTTTCAAATGATAGGTTATGCATTTACAAATGGCATACAAAACATTGGCATCTCATGCATGGACATGGGATGATGAATGAGGTTCTACAGTATTGCAATTATGGGTTACGTCTTCCTTAGACGATGAGAGTCCCGCCAGGAAGAGTAACATGAGGATCATAGTCACATTGGTCTCCTTAGGCGATGAGAGTCCCTCCAGGAGGACTAATAGGTGGTATGAATCAACTCAATGACGAAGAGATGGATGTGTCTGGTGATTTACCTTGACGGTGTGAGGCACGTCAAGTGATGGCTATGAATATACATGATGGGAGAGACTCATTGCATGTGCATACTTCATAGCATTGTTTTACCTGTTTTGACTAATCATGTATTATGATATATATGCATGTTTTATATGCTATTCATGTGGTAGCGCTGATCGGGAACCTACTGGGCGCGTTGATCTAACGCCCTAATTCTATCCTTAGAGGAGAATACAGGTACAAGGAAAGGGAAAGAAATGGTCGTTGACCGGGAGGGGAGCCAAGCCTAAGCGCTTGAATGTTGGATTGGACTTCTTTTTATTACTGTCATTTGAACTATACTTTGTTGGACATGTAATAAGTTAATACTTGCTATGGTTTGATTAGATTATTAACTATGGATGGTGATATACCTTAATTAGCAATTGAGACTGTTACTTGCTATCTAGTCTTTCTATTCCGCAGTTAATCTAGTTATTCCGCACGTTGTTATTAGTTCCATGTGTGATTCATTATCATGGTCTAGTCCATGTACACATGGGTGGCCAGTTAAGGTTCAGACTTGAGTAGTTTGAACTTAACTCACGTCGTGACGCCGCCCGCTCTCTTCCGATGTTTTATTATTATTATTAAAAAAAAAATTAGACTCTGAATTCTCGGAAAGGGCGGGGCATTATAGTGGGGAGGTGAGGTCTCATCCAAGAAACCCTAAGACAAGATGGAAGGGCACATCTCAACCCTCCTTTGGCTGATCCACCTTGAGACAAAAAGGATTAGAGAGTGTTCCATCTCATTCACTCTCTCCCTCTCACTCTTTGGCCGACCCTCTCACTAGACAAGAAAAGACTTAGAGTTTTTCCATCTCAATCTCTCTCCCTCTCCAAAATCCTAAGGCAAGAAAGAAAGGATTCATCTCAACTTTCCTTGGCCGATTCTCTCTAGACCAAAAAGACTTAGGGTTCCTCATCTCAAACCCTCTCCCTCTCAAGCAACACTCTTTGGCCGAAGTTCAAGGAGGAAGAAGAAAAGACTAAGGATGGAGAAGAACGAAAGAGCAAGACGGAGCGAAAGGAAATGAAGGAGTCGTGGAATCGGTATGTATGATTTATTAATTAAAAGGAGGTTAAGGGAACATTCCATTTTGGATTGAAAATGGTTGGCCAAATGGTTATAGGCCATGGATTTGAAATCCATCCAAGGAATGTCAATAAGTTGACATAAAAGTGAAGTATGATACAAAATCCGAAATATGGTTTTAAATGGGAAAATGGACAAAACTCTAATGGGTAAGATAGGTTATATAAATGAAGATTATTAAGGACAATATGTAAATATGGCTTATGACAACATGCATGGTTAAAATGATCAAAGAACATGGTTCGGTCCTTGCATGGCCAAACCGTAATCATGATATGCATAAGGACCATATGCATGTTCAATATAAGGAATGGAGAATGGTCAAAGATCATGGTTTGGCCCTTGCATGGCTGAACCCTAGATTTTATGTATGGACCATATGAGAACTCAAAAGGGATTGGATGAGGTTCGGCCATGATGTATGGCCGAACCCCATCAAAGGATCTAATCACGGGTATGTAATCTTTAAGAGGAAATGATGAACCATAGGGTTCGGCCATGTTGTATGGCCAAACCCCATGGAAGAATGTTGGTGATTTTAAATAGGTTTTAATGATGAAAATGATGGAAAAATATGTATGGATCTAGAGTTGTTTTTAAATAATTAAACCATGGGCTATGAAGTAGGAAATGGTGAAAAACAATGGACCATGGATTCGGCCATGATGTATGGCCGAACCCCATGGAGAAATATTGATGGATTTGAATGTGTTTAGACCATGAGAAGATGGAAACAAGGAACCAACATGGCCGAACCCCATGAACCATTTTGATGGATCATTTTGTAGATCTATGCATGTTTAAGAGATTAAATGATCAAGCTAAGAAATGGAGGGATTTATTATAGATCTATGTTTATGTTAATGAATCACTTATGGACCTAAGTTATGTGTAAATAAGTTAAAGTGATTAACTATGAAAATGAATGGTGGCTAAGAAGGAAAATGATAAAATAGGGAACCAACATGGCCGAACCCCATGAAGGACTTTCATGGACATGGATGTATGATTAACCCCATAGGGGATATTTTCATGGACCTAAGTGTGTTTCATCAAGTTAAATGTTTAACTATGGAATGTTAGTAGATTAGGTAATCAAAGAATGGATGATGTTTGACCCATTGTGATCGATCAAAGGATTAAAAAGGGACCAAAACCAAGAGAGTGGGGTTCGGCCATGTTGTATGGTCGAACCCCACTAATGCATTTTTGTGGACTTAACCGGATAAAAGAGTATGATGGTAAAGGGAGATGAACCTAGGATGATGTAGGGGTTGGTGGAATTAAATGGATCACCAAATTGATGTATGTATATGTGTTAAATGTAATAAGGTAACGGCATTTCACAAATGGTGTACAATCGGCTTGACGCGATCGGTGAATGGTTTTTGGACGAAAACCCAAGGACACAATATTTGGTCGTTGGTAGGATTCCTACCATATTGAAAACCATGGAATATATATATATATATATATATATATATATATATATATATATATATATATATATATATATATATGTGTGTGTGTGTGTATGTGTGTTGTTTTTACTTCTATGTTAATTTTGGTATCAAAGTACTATGTTTCAACTATGGGATTTTAATACTATGATGTTTATTATTACATAGCATGTTTACACTTGCATCTCATGCATAGCATGAGAGGGATCAAATGAGGAGAGTCCACGCTCCATTCGGATTTTCGATAAACAACCGTGGGGAGGAATCCACACTGATTCCAATGGATGTATGATTGAATTGTAACCGGAGTCCATGCTCCGTTCGGTGGGACCGATAAGCCATTCATGGGGAGAGATATACTGTGTTTGAAATGTAACCGGAGTCCACACTCCGTTTGATGGGACCGATAAGGCATTCATGGGGAGTCATGACAATACTTTGATGTGGATTATCCATCAAGAGGATTTACTATGTGATTGTGATATGGATGATGGGTGGGATTCATGGCATATGACACCCATGGCATGGCATTGACTTGCATGGTTTTGATATTATATTTATCTATGTGATTTTTATACTAACCCATGTGTTTCACTCTACTTGAAGTACCTACTGGGCGCGTTGTCTACCGCCCTACTTCTACCTTAGATGATAACACAGGAAATGAACGGAGCGAAGGACGCAATCGGAGCCAAGCTTAGGAGCTTGGATAAGTTAGTTTTCATTTTATTTTAAATTTATTTATGGACAATGTAATTTGAGTAGTTAGTATTTGGGACTGTAATAACTTAGACTATTTGCTATGGTTTGGATTTTAATTTTGGACATTGTAACTTAAGGTGATTATTATTAAGTGATGGACTTCCTTGCTATTTAAAATTTGATAGGATAGAACTCAATTATAATTTCTGCATTATGTTTAATTCCGCAAGCTTAACCTTATTGCGTGTGAACCGTTCTCGTGGACTTAGTCCACGCACACGTATGGTTGGCCAATTAAGGGTCGGGCTTTGGAGGCTCAAACTTAGCTCGTGTCGTGATTTCCCGCTATCTCTCACTTTTTTATTTCAAAAAGAAAAAAAAATAGACTCTGATTTTCGGAGAGTGAAAAAGGGTGGGGCGTTACAAAATTGGCCATCTTTGTTGGACACAATAGTCTTAGGGATACTATGTAACCTAATGATATCCTTGATATATCGTTGTTCCAAAGTCTTAGATGAATGTGTCATCTTCATTGGGAGAAAATGTGCAGACTTGTTCAATCGATCTACCACAACCAATATTGCATCGTTGCCTTTTGATGACCTTGATAACCCTGTCATAAAATCCATGGAAATATGTTCCCATTTCCATTCCGACACTTGTAAGGGTTTGAGTAATCCTGGTGGTTTCTGATGTTCAGTCTTGACTTGCTGACAAGTCAGGCAATGCGCAAGAAAATCCGCTACATCTCTTTTAAGTCCATGCCACCAATAGTGTCTCTTCAGGTCATGGTACATTTTGGTGCTACCCGAATGAATAGAGAGTTTTGTTTGGTGTGCCTCGATCAATAGCTCTCTTCTGCAGCTTTGAGGCACATATGTCCTACCTCGAAATAAGAGATCTTATCCCAGTCGTAATTCCCATTCAGGTACAAGTTCACCAGTAGACATCTTAGCCCATATTTCTTCCACTTCCGGATCTGTCTGCTGTTCTTGCTCAATCTTGGAAACCATGCTGGACTGTACCATCAGATTGTACATACTTCCATGGTCCTTGATATACAAATTAAATTCTCGAATGGTGGTCAACATCTCCCATTCCTTCATAATCAAACTGGCCAATGTTGCATGTGTTATGTGACTGAGGGCATCCGCCACTTTGTTCACCTTGCCAGGATGATATCGAAGTGCGAACTCATAATCTTCCAGATACTCCATCCATCTGCGTTGCCTCATATTGAGTTCCTTTTGATTGAATACTTCAAGCTCTTGTGGTCATAAAATACCTCAAATTTCTCGCCATAAAGATAGTGTCTCCAACTTTTGAGGGCGAAAACCACCGTGGCTAATTCCAGATCATGTGTGGGATAGTGGCGTTCATGGATTTTCAACTGCCTTGAAACATAAGCCACTACATGATGACTTTGAGTGAGAGAACACCCAAGTCCTTCTCCGGAAGCATCAGAATATACTTCATAGCCCTTGCCTTTTTCCGGCAAAATCAGAATAGGAGTAGTCGTAAGCTTCTCCTTGAGGTCTTCGAACCTTCGGTTGCACACATCAGACCATTCAAATTTGACACTCTTCTGAGTGAGTCTGGTGAGTGGAGTTGCAATCTTGGAGAAGTCCATAATAAACTTCCGATAATAACCAGCCAATCCCAGAAAGCTGCGGATTTCCATCACATTCCTTGGAGCTTTCCAGTTTCTAACTGTTGCCACTTTAGCTGGGTCCACGGCTATTCCTTCCGCTGATATGACATGTCTTAAGAAATTGACCTCAGATAGCTAGAACTCGCACTTGTTTGCTTTGGCTTATAATTGGTTCTTCTTCAAGGTATCCAGAACTATCCTCAGATGCTCAGTATGCTCCTCCAGACTTGTAGAATAAATCAGCATGTTGTCAATGAAGACAATTACAAACTTGTCCAGATAAGGACGGAAGATTCTGTTCATCAGATCCATGAACACAGTTGGTGCATTAGTGAGTCCAAACGGCATGACCACATATTCATACAATCCATACCGAGTTCTGAAAGCCATCTTCTCTATGTCTTCATCCCTGACACGGATTTGATGATAGCCTGACATCAGATCAATCCTAGAGAAATGACTGGAACCTCTGAGTTGATCGAATAAATCATCAATTCTGGGTAAAGGGTACTTGTTTCTAACTATCAGCTGGTTCAATTTCCTGTAATCCACACACATCTGAAGAGTACCATCATTCTTCTTTACAAAAAATACCGGTGCTCCCCAAGATGATGTGTTGCTTCGGATACATCCTAGTCTAACCAGTTCATGAATTCATTTCTTCCGCTTTGACATCTCTTCGGGGGCCATCCGGTAATGTGGCAATGATACTGGAGCTGTGCCATGATATAGCTTGATCTCGATATCAATTTCCATTTTTGGGGGCAATCTAGGGAATTCTGCCGGGAATACCTCTGCGTGCTCTTTCACCACCACAGGTAGTTCAGCTATTGTCGCATTGTCTAGTCTGATGTTGTTCAGTACTAGACGGTTCATTTCCTCGTGCAATTTCCTGGTCATTGGAATGCTTTGTCTGTCGGCATGTACCACATATCGTTTTCCCTCGAGTGACCAAAATATCACCCTGCGGAGATGGCAGTCAATGCTGGCCTGGAAGTTAGCCAACCAATCCATGCAAAATATGATGTCGTACTCTGTCATCTCGAGTACCAGATAATTGAACTTAAACCTGAACCCAGCAAACTCAGTGTCTACAGAAGTGCAGATCAGACCAAGTGATGTGTCTCCAATAGGGGATACAATAGTAAGTGCGGTGGACAATTTTTGTACTAAAGTGCCAGTAGCAGATATGAAGGCAGCAGATACAAAGGAGTGGGAAGCTCCTGAATCAAATAATGCAAAAGCATAAGAACTACCAACTACTGCCATACCATGAATCACCAAGTGATGCACCGTCTCTGGAGGAGGAGCCAAAGTATACAGTCGTCTAGATCCTGTCGCGATAGGTGCCCGTCCTGTCTAGTTATATGCTCTGGATGCTTGAGAATGAGTTGGTCGAGCTAGAGGATGAAATGAACCCCTGGAGTTAGGAGGTCTATTGATCTATGGGCACTCCCTCTTGAAATGGCCTTGCTGGCCACACTAAAAATAGATGCTAACACCTCGAGGAACCTGAGAGACAGATCCTGATGTGGAGGGCTGAATGGGACGAAATCCTCCAGAGGACCCAGTAGAAAGTGAGGGTCTCCCAAAGCTGGGTCTGAATCGCTTATTTGGGCGGAAAGCATTTCCCCAGCTTTGACCTTGGCGATTATCCACAAACTTGACTTTTTCCATCAACTCTTACTCAGCTATACTAGCTCGGCTAACCACTTCCGCCAAAGTGGATGATTTGAATATTGTGACATTGGCTCTTAAGCTGGGTTGTAGGCCTTGTTCAAACTTCCAAGCCTTTTTGTATTCTGTGTCTACCATGTGCAAAGCATAACATGATAAACGGAGAACTCCTAATAGTAATCCCCAACTATCATGGTGCCCTGGACCAGAGATATGAACGTTTGTGTCTGGCGCTCCTTCTCTTCCTTTGGAAAATAATGATCCAGAAACATTCCAACGAACTGGTCCCATGTCATCCCAGTCCTTTCCCTTGCTAGAATCTGTGCTTGCTGGCGTTCTATAACTCTCTACCATTTGCCGACATCATCTACCAATTGTCAGGTAGCCATCATTATCCGGTCCTCATTACCAGTGATCTTAAGCAGCTTCAAGATTTTTGTGATGTTCTCAACCCAGTTTTCTGCTTCGCGGGTCCCTCTTTCCCTTTGAAATAAGGGGAATGCTGCTGTTGGAAGTCCCTGACCATATTCCGGTCCTGTGATTCATTGGAGGTTGCGCTTCCAGTACCATTCTGATGTTGTTGTACAACGGAAGTGACCACTGCCTGTATTAGACTCTACAACTCAGGAGGTACTTCTGTAACACTTCGGAATTCCATGTTATCAATATTTACGAAATTTTCCATTTTAATTGTGAATTAACGGATATGAACCTTAGATGGGTACGGTGTTGGGTCAATGGCCCAATTAGAACCCAACGGTTATGGTATAAGGTTCAATTTAAAGTAAATGGGTAAGAAGCATTTAATTGGGTCAATGTTACTATTTGGGTCAAAATGCCCAATTGGGACCCAATGGGTCGTGGTTGACTTGGTTGACCACCAAGTGAGTTCAAGCCTAATTAAATGGGGCTGAATTAAAATGGTAATGCAATATATCTATAAATAAGAGACTGTCTGGATGAGGAGGGACACACACACATACATGAAAGGAGCACTAAGGTCGGTTGTTTGTGGTTACACGGTAGATAGAAAAAGGGGTCCTTGTTGAGATTGTGGCTCGATACACCACAGCTAAGGCTGAGATTTCCTCTCAGAAAATCAAGGAGTTTTAGCCGAACAAGGATTGTCCTAAAATGGACAACACTTATAGATGATTTTGGATTAGGCAATGACATCTGATTGCCTAATCCAAATAAAAAAGATGTCTAAAATTAAATATAGGTTGTTTGAGATATGCACATCCACAATGATGTGCTGGAGTTTATTTAAAAGGTGTCCTTTTCTTTGTCAAGAGCAATACTAGGGAATTTCTAAATTGAAACGTCTCAGCATCTTATAAAGATAGGACCGACTGGAAGTATTATAAAACAAAGGCAGCTGAGCAAAGGAAAGGCAGTGCAGACAGAAGCTGCATTCAAAGAGAGAGGCAGCAGTAAGACAAAGTGGTGCTCAGCATACACAAATCAAGGGAGGTGTTTGATCTTGACAGCCAGATTCTAGCAAGAAGTTGTAGAGGGCAGCCAGCTGCGTGAAAGATCAAGTAGAAATAGGAATACATACAAAAGAAGTAAGAAGAAGGAAGGAAAGGATCGGAAGAACAAGTCGGAGCGAAGGAAAACCGGAGGAGTCGCGGAACCGGTAAGTATTTTGATATATTTGTTTAAATTAAGGAGCCATAGGGTTTGGCCATGGTGTATGGCCGAACCCCATGGAAGAAAATTGGATGATTATGGTATTTTAACGGAAAGGAGGAACCATAGGGTTCGGCCATAGTACATGGCTGAACCCCATAAAAGAACATTGGGTAATTTTAGATGGAGTTTGAAGGGTAAAAATCATAAGTTTATGTGTATGATGTTAAAAGGATTATAAGCTTGGGTAAATGATTGTTAATGGAAGGTTATTAATAATTTTGAAAAAGATGAAAACCATGGAGGGTTATGATGTTTTAAAAGGATTTAAAAGGGAGGTATTGTTAAAGACATTAGCTATGTATAAAGAGTGGAAAAGAAGGGCACAAAGCCAAAGGGTGAGGTTCGGCCATGTTGTATGGCCGAACCCCACCAAGTAATATTTATGGATTTAGGGTTTTCTTAGATATTGAATTATGTGGATTGTTTAATATTTTAATGGGCTTCAAAACATGAAAATGGTAGATGCATGTTAAAGAATTTTAAATGGACTTAAAAAATGGTAATGGATTCAATGGAGAAATTGGAATTTAGACATCATAGGGTTCGACCATGGTGTATGGCCGAACCCCATGAACCAAATTTTATGGGTCTTTCTTGTGTGGATCATGTTTAGATTAAGGAATCAGTTATGGATCATTTTTGGGATTGAGTTCATATGTAAATAAGTTAGGTAATTAGCCATGGATAGAACACTGGCAAAGATGTAAATATGGGTGGAAATAATGGACCATGGGTTCGGCCATGGTGTATGGCCGAACCCCATGGGGAATATTTTTATGGACTTAGGTTATTGTTAATGTTAAATAATTGTTGTATAAGTGATGAGATTAGTGAATCAAATGATGACTGACCTTGGACTTAATTAAAAGATCAAAGGACATGAAAGAGGGACCATGTAATAGCCCAGATTTTTAAATAATAATTATATTGGCTATTATTTATTTTAATGGTTGGAAGTAAGAATTTTGATGGAATGAATGGTAAATGGATCAAAATTTGGGCAATGGCCCAAGTATGGTCTAATGAACCATGGGTTGGGTGTGCCATGTGGAGGGCATGTACCCTCCATGGCTAAACAAGATCCTTAAGTTAGGGGCATGCTAGGGCATGTATTGGCCCAAAGTGAGGTGGTGGTTCCACCTCATCCCAACCACCACCACCAAGAGACAAGAGGCCTAAGATTAAGGACATGCATGGACCACGATTGGGTAAAGGAGAGGTGGTGACTCCACCTCATCCCAACTACCACCACCAAGAGACAAGAGGCCTAAGATTAAGGGCATGCATGACCATACATTGGTCAAAGGGGAGGTGATGGAGTCTTACCCAAGCAACCCAAAACAAGATGGAAAAATCTAGGGTTTCCATCTCACTCTCTCTCCCTCTCTCCCTCCCTCTCTTGGTCGACCCTCACACAAGGAGAAAGATAAGAAAAAGACTTAGAGAAAAGGAGGAGACCCCAAGCTTGGCCGACCACCATCTCAAGACCCAAGACTTAGGATATTTTCCCATTCTCTCCTCCTCTCCCTCTCTCAAACCTCCCACCATCTTGGCCGAACCAACCCTTGGTGATCTCATTTTGATCAAGCTCATATATTGGCCGAAGATCAAAGAGAAGAGGAAGAGGGAAGGCTAAGGATCAAAGAGGAGCAAAAGGAAACCGAAAGAGCCGCGGGATTGGTAAGTAGTCCTCAACAAGATTTTATTTTTAAAAGAGTTAAAAGGAGACCATGGAGTCCATTTTTCTTGGATTAATTGGTGGCCAAAATATTATGGGCCATGGATCTAAATTCCATCCAAGAAAGGGGATGAGAAATGGACAAACCCTAATGGGTAAGATAGGTTAAGAAAAATAATGGAATACTAAGGACACTATGTATACATTTGGGTATGTATGCATGCATGACAAAAAGGGTTCAAGGATCATGGTTTGCCCATTGCATGGCCAAACCCTAACTGTTATGAAGATGTGGGAAGGACCTCATGCATGTCAAAAGTATGGTGAATGATCAAAATGTATGGTTTGGCCTTTGCATGGCCAAACCCTAGGGTTTCTTGTATGAGAACCATCAAGTAACAAATCATGGAAATATGATTTTTGAAGAAATAATAAACCATAGGGTTCGGCCATGTTGTATGGCCGAACCCCATGGAAGGATATTAAGTATTTCTGCATGGGTTTAAAGGATGAAAACCATGGAATGATTGGTTAATGGTTTTAGGGTTTTGAATGGCTAAATGTTAGAAAATTTTAAAGGGGTCGTCAAGTGAGGAAACCATGGAGAAATGTCAATGAGTATTTATGGTCTAAAACCTTGCAAATGAAGATGAACCATGGACCATGAGTTCGGCCATGTTGTATGGCCGAACCCTATGGAAAGATTTTGGTGGACTTAGATGTCTTTTGAACCATGAAGAGGATGGGGAATATGGGTAAGTTAATGGACTCAAAATGTAGTTAATGTTGATAAAAAATGATGATCGAAATGTATGGTTGAAACCCCCTCAAGAAGGGACCTTGTTGTGGATCTAAAATGTTGTAAAAGATCCAAGAAAAATGAGGAAAATAACATCATGGGTTCGGCCATGGTGAATGGCCGAACCCCATGACTCATTTTATGAGTCATTTCATGGGTTAAGTATGGATCTATGCATGTTTAAAATGAATGGGTATTAAGTTAAGGAAATGGCTGACTTATATGGGTTTTGTGTCATGACTAATGAGGCATTGATGGATCCATGTTTATGGATCAGTTAGGTATATGGACATGCATAAATGAAAGGTGATTAACCATGGGAATAAGGAGTGGCAAAAATGTAAATATGGCCAAAATGAAGAACCATGGGTTCAGCCATGGTGTATGGCCGAACCTCACAGGGGATGGTTGTGGACTTAGGGACTTTTAATGATGACCTTATGTGTTGGATAAATGAACCAAAGGGTGGCTGATTTTAGACCCACATGCCTAAATGGATCTAAGGATTTAAAAAGGGACCCAAAAACCTAGTTAGTGAGGTTCGGCCATGGTGTATGGCCAAACCCCACTAAGGCATGTATAATGGACTTAGGCATGGTTGAAACATTGGGTTAATTTGTTGATGTGTAATAAGGTAACAGGATCTTGCAAGTGGTGCGCGATCAGTGACCGAATTCTTGGACGGAAACGTGAGGCATATTAGTTGGTCTTTGGTAGGATTCCTACCTCATTAAAAGCCATGGATTATGTGTATATGAATGTTTTTACTTGAATTATTTTGGTATCAAATGTCATGTCTTATGGATGGGATTTTGAATGCTATGGTGGTTATTATTATTATTACATAGCATGATGCACTTGTACCTCATGCATGGCATGGGAGGGATACTATGGAGTTGTGATGCCTTGATGAGTATTTTCCATCAAGAGGGATACTATGTGATTGTGATACCTTGATGAGGATTTTCCATCAAGAGGGATACTATGATTGAAATGTAACCGGAGTCCACGCTCCATTGGGGCGACCGATAAACAAACGTGGGGATACCTTGATGTGCATTATCCATCAAGAGGGGTACTATGTGATTGTGATGCCTTGATGAGGATTTTCCATCAAGAGGGATACTATGTGTTTGTGATACCTTGATGAGGCTTTTCCATCAAGAGGGACACTATGTGTTGTGATACCTTGATGAGGCTTTTCCATCAAGAGGGATACTATGTGTTTGTGATACCTTGATGAGGCTTTTCCATCAAGAAGGATACTATGTGTTTGTGATACCTTGATGAGGCTTTTCCATCAAGAGGGATACTATGTGTTTGTGATACATTGATGAGGTTTTTCCATCAAGAGGGATACTTTGTGATTGTGATACCTTGATGAGGATTTTCTATCAAGAGGGGTTGTGATGGTGATATGGATGATGGGTGGGACTCATGGCATATGACACCCATGGCATGGCATCTACTTGCATGGTTTTTGATATTACTTATATCTATGTGTTATTGTTCATACTAATCCATGTGTTGACCCTACTCGGAGTACCTACTGGGTGCATTGTCTAACGCCCTACTTCTATCTTAGATGATGACGCAGGAAATGGACGAAGTGAAGGACATGATCGGAGCCAAGCATAGGAGCTTGGAGGAGCTAGATTGATTTGTTTAAGTTTTATTCATGGTTATGTAATTTGAGTAACTTAACTCGTTGGACTGTAATAACTTAGACTATTGCTATGGTTTGGACTTTTATTTTGGACATTTTAAGTTGAGGTATTTATTAATTAACTGATGTAATTCCTTGCTATCTAAAATTGGTAGGATAGACTCTATTATAATTCCGCATTAAGTTTATATTCCGCAAGCTTACTTTCTACGTGTGAACCGTTCTCGTGGACTTAGTTCCACGTACACGTAGGTTGGCCAGTTAAGGGCCAGGCTTTGGAAGCTCGGACTTAGCTCGCGTCGTGACGTCCCACTCTCTTGTCACTCTTTATTTCAAATATATATATATATATATATATATATATATATATATATATATATATATATATATATATATATATATATACACTCTGATTTTCGGCTAGTGAAAAGGGGCGGGGCGTTACAGACCAAAACCAAGATGGTGAGGTTCGGCCATGTTGTATGGCCGAACCCCACTAAGGTTGTGTTTATGGACTTAGACTTAATGTTAAATCAAATGGAATATGGGATTGACTTGTTGATATGTAACAAGGTGACGGGACCTCATAAACGGTGCGCGATTGTGAGCGGTTGCCAGTTTAAGAAGCAAGGACATTTTAGTGGTCTTTGGTAGGATTCTACCTTTTTGAAAACATGGTTTATGTATGATGATTTTTATCTTGTTTTGATGAATTTATGTTGTAAAAGATATGTTACAAATGTGAGTTTTAATGCTATGTTTATAAGATAAAATAGCATGTGTTTCATTAGCATCTCATGCATGGCATGGGGTGAAGGATATGTAACCGGAGGGACCACACTCCGTCGGGGCGACCGAAAGACCTATGTGGGGGTACCTTGATGATTAGAATTCCATCACGAGGTTATTTGTAATTGTGATAGGTGGGACTCATTGCATTTGACATCATGATGTGGCATTGTTTTATATGGTTTTGACTTTATCTTATTATATATAATTTGTACTAACCATGTGTCGACCCTAAATGAAATACCTACTGGGCGCGTTGTTCTAACGCCCTACTTCTACCCTAGTGGATGATGCAGGAAACGAGGGGAACGAGGAACGCGAAAAGGGCCAAGCATAGGAGCTTGGAAGCTTTTAGTTTTTATTCTGTTTAAGATACTCATGGACTTGTAATTTGAGTAGCTAGAATTCGGCATGTAATAACTTAGATAATTTTACTATGGTCTGAATGGTTTGTTGGATATTTAAGTTAAGTTTAATTATGGTTAAAGACTTGAAGTACTTTGCTATCTAAAAAGGAATAGATCTAGGTTCTATTATAATCCGCATGTTTATATTGTTATGTGTGAACCGTTTTCATGGACTTAGTCCATACAAACATAGGGTTGGCCAGTTAAGGATCGGACTTTAGAAGTTCGGACTTAGCTCGCGTCGTGACGTCCCACTCTCTATCACTCTTTTAAAAAAAAAAAATAGACTCTGATTTTCAGAAAGCGAGTGAAAAAGGGCAGGGCGTTACAACTTCAAGAAAATTAACACTGTTTTGCCCCTCATCCTGATGTGGGTGTTGTACCTCTTCCTTTTGATGCGGGTTTTGTCGGGTTCTTCTTCTTCTCAGAGGCATTTTCCTAAGTCATTGAAACATCGCTTGACTTAGTTTTCTCATAATGTTTTGTGTTTACATAGTTTGGGAAATTGCCAAATCAGCATCTTGTATTTCTTGTTTTGGGGAATTTTCCTCTGCATCACATATTTTGTTCATTTTGGGGAAATCCTGATGCTTCTTATTTTGGGGAAATATATCCTACTTTGCTATGCTTGATGTAAACGCCTCGCCCTTTTTCATTCGCCGAAAAATCTGAGTATATTTTTTTTTTTGGAAATAAAGAGTGAGAAAGAGTGGGACGCCACGACGCGAGCCACGTCCGAGCTTCCAAAGCTCGGCCCTTAACTGGCTAACCATACGTGTGCGTGGACCGAATCCACTAAAACAGTTCACACGCTTAAGGTTATACTTGTGGAAATAAACATATTGCGGAATTAATATTTGATTACATAACCCAACCATAACCTTTTCTTAGCAAGGAAGTCAATCACCCAAAACTTAACTGAACTTAATATCCGAAGGTAACATCAAACCATAGCAAAATAATATCTAAATTATTACAATCCCAAAATGCAATTAACTTAAATACACTGCCCAAAACTAAAACTTAAAAATAAGCAATAAGCTGCCCAAGCTCCTAAGCTTGGCTCCTTTCGCGTCCATCGTCCGTTTTGTTCCCTGTACCATCATCTAAGGTAGAAGTAGAGCGTTAGTCAACGCACCCAGTAGGTATTTCGAGTAGGGTCAAACACATGGGATTAGTAATAAAAATCATAATAGATACATAATATCAAATCATGCTAAATCAATGCCATGCCATGGGTGTCATATGCCATCATTTCCCACCCATCAACCATATCTCAAAACACATAGATAATCCTCTTGATGAACAAGCCACATCAAGGTATTCAATTGTCATGACTCCCCACGTATGCCTTATCGGTCCCACCGAACGGAGCGTGGACTCCTCTTTCATTCGAACATCATATATCATTTCTCAATTGGAATCACTGAGGATCCCTCCCCACGTTTGTTTATTGGATACCCCGATGGAGCGTAGACTCCTCTCATATGTTCCCTCCCATGCCATGCATGAGATGTGAGTGCAACATGCTATTTCATATTAACATAATAGCTTTACAATCCATTCTTAAAACATAAGCATTTTGATACCAAAAATAGATCATCAATCATGGAAATAAAAACCATTGCATGTACATAATCCAAGTGTTTCAACAAGGTAGGAATCCTACCCATGTCCAAGTATTTTACCTTTGCGTTTTCGTCAAAATATAGATCACCGATCACTTCAAAGTCGATCGTACACCCGTTTGTGAAATCCCGTTACCTTAAATTAATTCCAACATATAAAATAGTCAAATTTATTATCCGATTATTTTAAATCATTCCTTAAATCCTTCCATTTAAATTTAACCGTTTGGAAAAAGAAAATCATGTAAATATTTTATTTTTTAAAAATCAGTCGGTCACCGTCCGCAGACCATCTTGCGGACGACAGAAACCCGTCCTACAGACTGTGACCCGTCCGCAGACAGCACAACACATAAGTCTGTTATCCGTCCGCGGATGGTGATACCCATCCGCAGACAGCATACAGCCGAGGTCTGATACCCACTGTCCGCTACCCGTTGTCCGCTACCCGCGGATAGTTCACATTCGTTACCCGTCCTGCAAACGGTCCACACCTGTCCGCGGACGAAAAAAACCCGCCCCGCGAACGGTAGACACCCGTCCCACAGAGAGTGTCACTCATCCTACAAGCATTTCTCCCGTCCGCAAACAACACCATGTTATGTTCGTTACCCGTCCGCGGAGGTCGAAACCCGTCCCACAGATGGCAGGAACCCGTCCTTCACCCATATCACCCGTCTGCAGAGAACCCTGTCTAGTTCATTACCCATCCGCGGACAGTCGATACCCGTCCCGCGGACGATATAGACCCGTCCATGGACGGTGATGCCCGTCCGCTGACAGTGTCAACCGAAATCAGTCCTTATTTTTTTGATGTTAGACTTAACCCTTCCTCTTAAAATTTGTTTCCTTATTTTTAAAAACGTTTTAAACATCATCCATATTTCTTCGTTCCATCCCTTGGTTGTTGGTCCTCAACACCTACCCATTCCTTGAATGGATACTGACTCTTTGATCATTCAACTGTTTTGATCATTTATTCCAAAACATATTCCATCTTCGAATGGATATCTACCTTCATGGCTTGCAACGGTTTAGCCAATCCTTTCCATCAAATATGGGACCCCATGGTTTCGGTCATTCCATAGCCGAAACCATGTTTCCCTTAGCTTCTTTTAACCATTACGCCCTTGTTAAGTATTACATACCTTTCCCGCGTCTCCTCCATTTCTTTAGGTCTAATCTTGTTCCTCTGTCCTTCTCCTTCCTTAGTCCTTGTTCTTCCTCCAAGTCTAGAGCCGAAATGGGAGGGAGAGAGATTGAAAGCCTCCTTGATCTTCAATGGAGCGTTCGGCCAAGGTGTTGATTGAGAGAGGGAGAAAATGAGATGAAAGTCTCAATGAAAGGATCAGCCAAGGTGGTGTAGTTTGAGAGAGAGAGAAAGATAGGAATGGAGATGAGATTTCTTTTGCTCAAGAGTGAGGGAGAGAGGATCGGCCAAGGAGGGTTTTGGTGGTGTGTGTCTTTTGTCTAGCCTAGCCTCCCAACCACCCACATTATGTAACACCCCGATTTTTCAAAGATATCAATATTTACGAAAATGCCATTGCAATGGTGAATTAAAAAGATGTTATTGTGGATAAGAAAATGGTGGGGCTCATTGTTCAAATTAAGACCCATTATACATATTATAAGGATCAAATTAAAGTAAATGGGTAATGTACATCTAATTGGGTCAAGATGGTTATTTGGGTCAAAGGACCCAATTGGGACCCAATGGGTCATGGTAGACTTATTTGACCATTGGATGAGCTCAATTCTAATTGGGTTAGGCTGAATGGAATGTGAGTGCAATATAGGATAAATGGGTAAGCTATGTACAAATGGGTAAACCCCATTTAAATGGACAATGGTCACTCAAATGGGTCATGGCACCTAATTGGGTCAAGAGATTCAAATGGGACCCAATGGGTCGAGTTGACCATGTTGACCACGTTGACCATGTGAACCATGAAGTGAGCTAAAAGGGTTGAGTCAAATCATGTTGAGTTGGGGCTGAAATGAGTTGGATTTGAATCAAATAATGGAGTTGACTCAAGTGCATTAAATGAGTGGTATTCAATGGGGTGAGTTGAGCTAATGAGTTGGATGAGTTCAATTGAAAACCAAGGAGACCTTGAATTCAAATGAGTCAAGTGGGGAGGTGAGGAGTTGCCTTGATTTCAAACACCACAAAGACAAGTCCCACACGTTGGTGGCTTGGGAGTAATGTTTCATGCATGAAATTCAATGAGATGGGATAAGTTTTGCATTGGGAACTTGGAGGGTTTCCATCTCATAATTGAAACCCAAGGCCCAACATGGGGAGATGAAAGGGTGGTCTAAGCTTAGGCCAAGTGTCCCATAGTTAAGCCATGGGACTCCTTGGTTAAACCAATATTCATGAGGGTTAATGAGAGGTTATGGTGGCTGTTTTACAAAAGAGATACACCACACTCTTTGGCCGAATTTTACATTGCAAAAGCTTGGAGCTTTCATCTCTTTTCCTCTCTCAAAAATCTACCCCCCTTGGCCGAACCAGCCCTTGGTGTTTTCACCATTGATCAAAGCTCACAATCAGCTAAGGACCAAAGGAGCAAGAAAGGAGCAAGGAAGAATCAAAGGCAAGAAGAAAAGCTAAGAAAGATTGGTAAGTATTTCATGAAAATTGGTTAAATAAATGGGTTAAAGGGAGCATGATTTGGCCATGGTTTGGCCGAATCTATGAAGGGTCTAAACATGGAAGATGATGTTTAAAAAGAGTAGAAAACATGGACCATAGGGTTCGGCCACTTTGGATGGCCGAACCCCATGAAATAATTTGGTTATTTGTATGGTTTTTAAAGGACAAAAACCATACAATGATTTAAGGTTTTAAGGTGTTTAATATGGAGATATGATGTATGTTTTGCGTTGGCCATTGGATGGCTGGACCATACTATGATTATGGTTAAAATGTTGGGTACTAAACCATGAACAATTATGGGAAGGATTGAGTCAAGAGAACCATAGGGTTCAGCCATGTATATGATCGAACCCCATGGACCCTTGTATGGGTATTTGGATTTAAGATTATGATTAGAAATTGTTAATGGTTTTTATGATGTTTTAAAAAGGGTTTAACATAGCTGAAAGAATGAGGGATTTGGATATTTATGTTCATTATAAAGGATGACAAAGGGGAGCACCAAAACCAAAGGGGTGAGGTTCGGCCATGGTGTATGGACGAACCCCACCAAGTGCTATGTTTGGTGTTTGGTCGTCAAAAGGTCTAAAAATATTCCAATGGATGGAATTATAAGAACCATCCTTTGTTGGATAAAGGTTTTGATGAATAAAAGAAAAATATTGGGTTCGGCCATGTATAGGGCCGAACCCCATAAAATGACATTAGTGGATGGTTAAGGACTAAGGTAATTAAATGGATTGATTGGTAACTAATCTTATGAACGAAGGATTGAAAAAGACCAAATCTAAGGTGGTGACGTTAGGCCATGTTGTATGGCCGAAGCCCACTAGGGTGGATTTGTGGTGGACCTTGATTATTAAGCAAAAATTAAAGAAGGGTTAGTTAGTGGCAAAACCGTAGATACAAGTTATAATGGAATGAAGGATTAAAGGACTTGAAAGAGGGGTCAAACCAAAGTGGTAAGGTTCGACCATGCTGTATGGCCGAACCCTACCAAGGTATAATATTTAATATAAGGTGTTTATGTAAGTTATATGGATAGTATTGATCAAATGAAAAGGAAGATCGAATCCAAAGTGGTGAGGTTCGGCCATGGGTATGGCCGAACCCCACAAGGTAGTTTTTGGGATTTAAACTTAATTAGAAATCAAAAGGATATGTGATTGACTCGTTGTTATATAAACAAAGTAACGGGACTTGAACGGTGCACAAGTCGTGACGGGTGACGGATTAAGAAGAACAGACACTTAAGTTAACTTTCAGTAGGTTTCCTACCTACTTGTAACCACTTTTATATTTGGTTTTATCATGGTTTTTATGAGACATTTGTTATACTATTATATATCAAATTGGATTTGAATGATGAGATTTATTTACATGTATCATATATTCATTGGCATCTCATGCATGGCATGGGGTGATGTTTATGGAAACCGGAGCCCACACTCCGTCGGTATACCCATGATGCATCTGTGGGGCCTCCTTAGGCGATGAGAGTCCCGCCAAGAGGAATACCTTGATGATGAGAGTCCCATCAAGAGTAAACGAAAGAACACTGTGGATTACCTTGACGATGAGAGTCCCGTCAACTGATCGCTATGTATATTTGTGATGGGTGGGACTCATTACATTTGCATACATACATAGAGGATGATGCAGGGCGCATTGATCTAGGTAGCCTTGACCGGAAAACCTATTGGGCGCATTGATCTAACGCCCTATTTCTATCCTTAGAGGATGATGCAGGAAAAGGAAAGGGAAAGGCAAAGGCTGGGGATCACGAGGAAAGCTAAGCATAGAAGCTTGGGTGTTGGAATGGAGTTTATTTATGACATTTTGAATACATTATTATGGACATGTAATAATGTAGATAACTGCTATGGTTTGATTTCAGTTTGAATGAATGTTTAGTTTAAAGTAATCATGACTTGTACTTTGCAATCTAAGAATGGAGTAATCTTAGGATTGATTATATTTCCGCAATCAGTTTAGTAATATTCCGCAAGTTTTATTTAGTTCCATGTGTGGACCGATTTTCATGGGCGTAGTCCATGCACACATGGGTGGCCAGTTAAGGGTCGGACTTTGGAAGTCCGGACTTAGCTCGCGTCGTGACGTCTCCCCGCTCTCTTCCACTTGTTTATTTATAAAAAAAAAAAAAAAAAATTAGACTCTGATTTTCAGAAGGGTGGAAAAGGGCAGGGTGTTACACATTAAGGTGTGGTCTTTCCCATGTGTCCCTTGGTTAACCAAGAAGACACATGGCTTACACTTGGGGCTTTGCCTTTCCTATGTGTCCCAACCAAGGAGACACATGGCTTACACTTGGGGCTTGGTCGTTCCCATGTGTCCCAACCAAGGAGACACATGTCTTAAACTTGGGGCTTGGTCTCTCCCATTCAACTCAATCCCAATTCACTTTGACTCACTTAATTTTCTTAAACTCATTTCCATATAACTCAAGTGATTTTAATTTCCAACTCAATATAATTCAACTCACCCCATTTGAACTCACCCATGGTAGCCGACCATGCATGTTACCTTAGACCACTCGCCACCTCACTTGATGAGGTGGATTTGGATCCCACTTGGCCATGCCACTTACATGCCACGTCATACACATGCCACCTCACTTGATGAGGTGGATCCCATGTCTTAGTCTTAATTGGGTACATGACCCAATTAAATTAATCCCTTACCCATTAACTTTAAACATCAATTCATCTTGACCCATTGGGTCCCAAATTGGGTAATTGACCCATTTAATTACACTTACCCTCTTATTTTCGTTCAAACTCTATCCATGACCCGCTGGGTCATAATTGGGCCATTGCCCCAATTCTTACACATCTAATATCCATTCCATCTACAAATCTTAAATTTAACAATTAAAATAGATAATATCCAATATAATGCGTTGAAAATATGGGATGTTACACTTGATAAATCCATACTTATAGTGATTGTCCCTCCCTTGCTGTTATTCTTCTCATCAAGTCTTATTCTCAGATTGAATGCTTACAGTCTGATTCTCAACAAAGCAAATTAATCCGGCCCCCTTGCAGCAGACTCTGAAGAGTCGGTCAGTTGAGATTCTTATCTTGTCAGTGAGACATGATACTGTATTAATCTTACTTTGAAAGATTCACACTTCCGATTTCGATCTGATACCAACTGTAACGCCCCGCCCTTTTTCACTCGCCGAAAATTAGAGTGTATATATATATATATATATATAAATGAAAGAGTGAGAGAGAGAGAGGGAACGTCACAACGCGAGCTAAGTTCGGGTTTCCAAACCCGACCCTTAACTGGCCAACAATACGTGTGCATGGACCAAGTCCACTAAAATAGTTCACACGCTTTACAATTAACTACTAATTATCTCAAATACATTGTTCCAAAATCATTTAAGTAAAATAAACATAATCTTCCCAAGCTCCTAAGCTTGACTTCCTTCACGTCCCATGTCCTTTCCATTCCCTGTTCCATGATCTAAAGGGTAGAAGTAGGGTGTTAGTCAACGCGCCTAGTAGGAATTCCAAATAGGGTTATATACATAGGATCAATATAAAAGTCAGAATGAGAACATCATATTAAAACCAAAAATAGCACATGATAATCATATCCAAATCATGCAAATGTATGTGTCATGTCATGACGCCAATGGTCCCTCACCCAATCTCCATATCAAACACCTTACAAATCATAACAACATTTTCCTTGATATAATGAAACCATATCAAGGTGTTCCCTTGGCCATTTACGTCCGCAGTGTTTTGTGACGGTACCACCAGGTCACAGTTATATCTCCCCACGTATGTTAATCAGAATTACCGATGGAACGTGGACTCTTCCCTCTAGCGGGATTTTTGGACTAGTTATCCTGGAGTTCTTTGGCCCAAATTACGCCGTACCCCTATCTAGCAATCCCGGACAAGGCCAACATATCAATGGTTCACATAGCTTCTTCCAAGCTAATCTTCAAGCCCCAAGTCATGTCCGGACAGATCATAACTTGGCTTGCTGCCCATATACTCCATCCCATGCCATGCATGAGATCATGAATGAAATAATGCCTTTTCATTTCCAAATTACATATTGCCATCGAAAACAGTTCATACACATATACGTTTCATGCATCAAAGTAAGTCATCATGTTGGGAAATACAAAACCAGTAACACAATTATATATAAGATCCACATGTATTTCAATAAGGTAGGAATCCTACCAATCCCAGTAATATCCTTGTTGTTTTGTGAAGATCCCGTATGACGATCACGTCACAACGAATCGTTAACCCTTTTGCGAAATCTCTTTACCTTAATGAATTTAATCACATACTTATGTCAATTTGATTATCCATATAATTTATATCATCAGTTACATCCTCCCAGATAGACTGATGTTTCTGGAATCATCAAATAAAATCAACTTTTAATTTCAGTAGACTGAATCACCCTCAGCTATAGCCTTTTGCCCTACTGCAGACTTTCAATCAACTGAAATACACATTCAGTCGGCTGAAACCCAAGTCAGTATTGTTTATTCCTTGACTCGCTACCTTTTAGTAGACTGAATCACAGATTCAGTCGACTAACTATGAGTCAAACCCTTTGTATTCTCGGTCAATCCTCTTTTGGTGGACTGAATCATAAATTTAGTCGACTGACTTTTGATCAGATTGACTGTGTGTTCGGCCAGTATCAATCGACTGAATCTATGATTCAGTCGGTTGAATCATCAGCCAACAATTAACTTGTTTGCTAAGTAATCATTCAGTCAGTCGGCTGAAACACGTCATATCCCTTTACTTCTTTGATACGTCTACTTTGTCGACTGAATCCCAGATTCAATCGGCTGAAACATTATTATATCCCTTATATTTTAATCCAGTCCTTGTTCAGTCAACTGAATCACAACATTCAGTCGGTTGAAATTCCCAGAAATGGTTTTCTGTCTTCAGCCACACACCAGTTCAACCGACTGAATCCCTGATTCAGTCGACTGACTGTTTGTCAGTCTCCTTTGTTTACATACTTTGTACATCCTTTCTTCATGGAATTCACCCCTTGTATTTTTTACACATGCATATTATTATTTGTATAACTCCTAGTGGATTTCCTCTACCCTTAAGCCAAAGCTAGAATCTTTACATAACTATTCAATCCTTGGTTTAACACTTGTATTCGGATATCAACTTGTTTCTAACGCATATCCATTCTTCGAATGGACATCCAATTCCATGACCCTACAACTATTAGGCCATCCCTTTAAACCAGATATGGAACCCATAGGTTCGACCACACCTTGGTCAAATCTATGGTTTCACATGTTGTATTAATCCTACATTATCCTCATACTTAAAACTTACATTCTTCCCCACTCCTTCTTTATTTGATCTATATTCCTTTCCTTTCTCCTTCCTTCCTTTATTTGTTTTTCAGCAAATCCTCTAGGTATCAATGGTGTAAGTGGTGTAGAGAGATAGAGAGGAAGGGAAGGGATTTCTTTGTTTTGGAAAGAGTGGTCGGCCAAGGGGTGTGAAGTGCCCCTTGGTTGTGCCCCTTTGTAACAGCCCAAGGCTTTTCCTCTTTCCCTCTTTATTTCTTTGTCTGTTCAAGGTGTCCCTTGGGTTAACCAAGGAGACACCTAGCTCCCATCGAGTTCCTTGGGTCTCTTCCATTGAGATAGAATCCCTCCATCTCCCACTTAACTCATTAAGAAGTCTCTTCAACTTCCATTCAGCTCAGCTCAACTCACTTAATTTATTTGAATTCATTTCCGAACTCAACTAATTCCACTAAGTCCTTTATTCTCACTCATGGTTGTCTTAGCCGACCATGCACCTCATTGCATTTAGGTCCCCCCCTTGGCCTTGTTACTAGATGAAGTGGCACATTCTCCTAGTTGACTTCCATGCATGCCACATGGCAATGCCACCTCACATACATGCCACCACACCGGATGAGGTGGATTTATGCATTGGGTCTTAATTTGGGTAGTTGACCCAATTAAAGTAATCCTACCCATTTACCTTCAAATCAGTTCATCTATGACCCATTGGGTCCCAATTGGGCAATTGACCCATTTAATTGCATTTACCCAATTACTTTCAAATTGAATCCTATCCATGATCCATTGGATTCTTAATTGGATTATTGACCCAACTCTTACCCATCTAAGGTCCATTTCAACCAATTTAGCAATTTAAATAGACAAATCCAATACATTTATGAAATGAAAAAAATTCGGGTGTTACACGGTCCGACCGCCTTAGAGCTTGACTGAATCACCCATGAGGTGAAGGGAAGCAGGGCGAGGTAAACTTGATCACGCTAGTCATGGGTCTCCCGCTTAGTAAGTCATGGGCCCTAAGTCTTGCTAGGGGTCGTTTATATTTATAATATGATATCATGATTTGATATTGTTGCCACAGTGACGTAGTGATTCATTTTAATGTTGTTCCTACGGGTAGAAGATCTCGTGGTAGATGATGTGCCTCTGAAGTAGTTATGCCCATGGATGGATTATACCTATAGAGGGATTAATTCATGGATGGTTATTACCCATGGATAGATGATACTCACTGATAGAGTGTTACCAAGGATGGCTGTGCATACCCATGGATGATGGTTCTCATGGTGGTTTGGATTCATGCCCGGATGTTGGCCTTATGGTAGTCCCATTGGTCTCATAGTAGACGTATTGGTCTTATGTTAGACAAATCGGTCACATGGTAGACATATTTGTAACACTGCAGATTTTCAAGTTATCAATATAGATGAAATTTGCCCATTTAAATTGTGAATTATTGGATATGGACCCTAGATGGGTAAGGTGTTGGGTCAATTGCCCAATTAAGACCCAATGGATTGTGGATATGGTTTCAATTGAAATAAATGGCTCAGATGTATTCAATTGGGTCAAAATTGTTAATTAGTCAAAATTTGTTAATTGGGTCAAAATGCCCAATTGGGACCCAATGGGTCGAGGTTGACTTGGTTGACCACCAAGTGAGTTCAAGTTTTAAATTAAGTGGGCCTGAATTAAATTGGAAATGGAATCAAGGGATTGAGTTGATTTCAAATGAGTTAAATTAAAGTGGTGAGTTGAATTAAAGAGTGAGTGAAGTGTGAAGATGAAGGTGTTTTTGTTGTTTTAAAAACCAAACCAAGGGTCACACGTTGGAAGTGTGGGAGTTTCATCTCACGGATGAAACCCCCAAATGAATCACCAATGGGAGGTGGACAGTTTTGTTGTCCAAGTCAAGACAGACCGTTGGGTACATGGGAGTTTCATCTCATGGATGAAACCCCCAAATGGGTCATTAATGAGAGAGGTGGCGGTTTTGTGGAGGTTACACAAGGTCACACTGTTGGAGACATGGGTGTTTCATCTCATGGATGAAACCTCCAAATGAAACATAAAGGATGGAGGTAAATGGGCATGGGAGTTACAAAGGGGTGCCACCAAGGGACACCACCTTTGGCCGACCATCATTAACCAAGAAAAGAGTGGAGTTTTATTTCACTCTCTCCCTCTCCCTCTCTTGGCCGAATCACTCTCAAGGCAAGAACACTTAAGAATATTTTATCTCACTCTCTCCCTCTCACACAAGGGCGACCTATCCCAAAGACAAAGTAGGAAGGACTTAAGGCTTCATCTCAGATCCTCTCCCTCTCACAAGAACCTAAGGCCAACCCTCTCACAAGGATCAAGAAGGAAGGAAAAAAAGGCTAAGGAAGGAAAAGATCCAAGGAACAAGTCGGAGTGAAAAAAGAAATCAGAGGAGTTGAAGAATCGGTAAGTGCTCGATAAATTTCATAAATAAGAAAAGAGGGTCAAGGGTCAAGGGTCAAGGACATGGTTTGGCCATTGCATGGCCGAACCCTAATTTTATTATGGCTAAAAGACTCAATGATGAACCATAGGGTTAGGCCATATTGTATGGCCGAACCCCATGGAAAGGTATTAAGGAAGTTATATGGGTCTAAGTGATTTTAAAAGGAAGTGATGGACCATAGGGTTCAGCCATGTTGTATGGCCAAACCCCATGAAAAGACATTTGGTTATATTTTAATGGTTTTGAAGGATGAAAATCATAGATGTATATGTATGATTTTTAAAGGTTTAAAAGGGTTTAAATGGATGGATGTATGAGAACCATCAAAGAATCAATCATAGATGTATAATATGTTTTAATGGAAATAAGGAACCATAGGGTTCGGCCATGTTGTATGGCCGAACCCCATGGAGAGATAATAATGGATAATGTTGTTAGATGATTAATTTATGAGTGATTAGATTAATGAATCAAGATGACATGATCTTGGATTTAAATTTATAAGATCAAAGGATTATAAAGAGGGACCAAAAATCAAGTGAGTGAGGTTCGGCCATGGTGTATGACCGAACAACACTAAGGTGTATTTTGTGGACTAAGGGTTAAGTAAGTAACTAAGTGGTGATTGAGTAATAAATAAAAGGATTAAAATCAAGTAAGTGAGATTCGGCCATGGTGTATGGCCGAACCCCACAAGGTGGTGTTTATGGACTTAGACATATTTGTAGATCAAATAGAACATGGGATTGATTGATTGGCATGTTATGAGGTAACGGGACTTCACAAGGGGTGTACAATCGTGAACGGGTTCCAGACGAAAGTGCAAGGACACTTTAGTGGTCTTTGGTAGGATTCTACCTCTTTGAAACCATGGGTTATGTAATATGGTTTATTATCTTATTTTGATGATTTATGTTGTAAAAATGTTATGTTTCAAATATGAGGTTTTGATGCTATGATTATACTATTACATAGCATGTGGACATATACATCTCATGCATGACTAAACATTTCATTCATTTAAACATGCCTGAGTCCTTAATTGCCACAAACATAGAACCATTAATGATTTCTAATCATGCTTAAATCTCCAAATGGCCCATTAAAATGGTCCATGGGGTTCGGCCATACACTATGGCCGAACCCATGATGTCTCATTTCCATGTTCTCCATTAAATCAATTACAATATTTAAGTCCATAAACCAAGGTCCCTCCATGGGTGTTTAACCGTACATTTAGGTTCATCCTTTTTGATCCTCATTAACCATATTCAAGATCAATTTAAATTACCAACAACTATCCATCATTCTCTCTCCATGGGGTTCGGCCATACAACATGGCCGAACCCTATGGTTCATCATTTCCATTAAAACACATCATACATCCATGATTGATCCTTTGATGGTTCTCATACATACATCCATTTAAACCTTTTAAAACCTTTTCAAATCATACACATACATCTATGATTTTCATCCTTCAAAATCCATTAAACACAACCAATGTCCTTCCATGGGGTTCGGCCATACAACATGGCCGAATCCTATGGTTCATCATCTTCTCTTAAAATCACTTAGACCCATATAAATTCCTTAATACCTTTCCATGGGGTTCGGCCATGTTGGTTCATCATAGAGTCTTTAGCCATAATAAAATTAGGGTTCGGCCATGCTATGCCCGAACCATGTCCTTGACCATCTTTCTTTACTTATGCAAGCTTATTCATGTACTTACCGATTCCGCGACTCCTCCGGCTTCTTTCACTCCTTCTTGCTCATTTCCTTCCTTAGCCTCTTCTTCCTTCCTTCTTGATCCTTGATCGAAATTGATCATGATAAAATCTCTCGAAGTGGTTCGGCCAAGAGGTATAGATTTGAGAGAGAGAAAGAGAGAAAATTTGAGATAAAACTCTAAGTCCTTTGTCTTAAGAGGGAATCGGCCTTGAGTGAGAGCTTGAGAGAGTGAGAGTCTAAGATGCAACCCCTTAGTCTTTTCTTGTTTAATGAAATTCGGCCAAGGTGGTGTCCTTTGGTGACACCCCTATGTAACTCCCATGCCCCTTCACCTCCTTCCTTAATGTTTCATTTGGAGGTTTCATCCATGAGATGAAACATTCCACCGTTTGACCCAAGATGGAAACCCTCCCTCTCATCCAACGTGTGCCTTGTGTAATTTTGTGTAACATCACAAAACCGTCCCCCTTCCCATTAATGATTCATTTGGAGTTTCATCCCATTAGATGAAACTCCCATGTTTCCAACGTGTATCCTTGAGTTGGTCTTTGAAACAACAAAACTCCTCACCTCCCTCATTAAAGCTTCCTTTGGAGTTTCATCCCAATGAGATAAAACTCCCACCATTCCAACGTGTATCCCTAGGATACGTTTGTGTAACAACAAAACCCTTCATCTTCCCACTCCACTCACTTAAGATGAAGGTCCCATTAACTTCCCATCCAACTTACCATAACTCAATTATTTTTAATTCTTTTAAACTCAACTCACCTAACTACCTTAAAATCAACTCAATTACTTGATTCCATTTCGAACTTAATTCAGCCCAATTTAATTAAGCTTGAACTCACTTGGTGGTCAACCAAGTCAACCATGACCAATTGGGTCCCAATTGGGCATTTTGACCCAATTAACATTTTTGACCCAATTAAATAGCTCTCACCCATTTAATTCAATTGAACCATATCCACTATCCGTTGGGCCTTGATTGGACAATTCCCAACACCTTACCTATCTAAGGTCCATATTCATTAATTCACAAATTAAATGAGTAATTTCCATAAATATTTATAACATGAAAATCTGGGGTGTTATATCGGCCATGTTGTATGGCCGACCCCACCAAGACATATTTATGGACTTAAAGTACGGTTGGAAGATAAATGGAACGGTGTTTTGATTTCTTGATATGCTATAAGGTAACGGGACCTCACAAGCGGTGTACGATCATGAGCGGTTTCCAGACGAAAACGTAAGGACACTTTAGTGGTCATTGCTAGGATTCCTGTAACGTCCGCCCCATTTTCACCAAAATCAGAGTCTATTTTTTTTTTTTGAAGTAGAAGTGAGAACGGACGCGAACGTCACGACGCGAGTTAAGTCCGAACTTCTAAAGCCCGACCCTTAACTGGCCAACCCCACGCGTGCGCGGAACTAAGTCCACGAGAACGGTTCACGCGTAGGAAGTAAGCTCGTGGAATATAATTACGTGCGGAACGTTATAATAGAGACTATCCTACCGGTTTTAGATAGAAGGGAAGATACAACATTAAATTACCAAAATACCCCTATGTTCACATTTATGCCTCAAAACAATATTGTCCATAATGCAGTCCAAACCATAGCAAGAAATATAAATTATACAGTCCGACGAGCTAAGCTACTTTAAATTACATCTCCAAAATGAAACTGAAATAAAACTAGATATCTGTTTCCCAAGGCTCCTAAGCTCTACTCCCGGCGTGTCCACCGTTTCCGCCATCTCCTGCGTCATCGGCTAGGGTAGAAGTAGGGCGTTAGTCAATGTGCCCAGTAGGACTCCGAGTAAGGCTAGCACATGGATTAGTGATAACATGCATACCAAATAATAATAAAGTAAACATATGATGAATGCCATGCCATGGGTGCCTATGTCATGTGTCCCACCCATCCACCGTATCATCATAAAATATCGTATCCCCCTTGATGGCCAAGCCTCGTCAAGGTGTCCCCATGTTTGCTTCTCGGTCGCCCCGACGGAGCATGGACTCCAGTTATAGCATAAGAGCTATCCCCATGTCTGATTCTCAGTCGCCCCGACGGAGCATGGACTCCGGTTTCATTATTTTCCCGCCCATGCCATGCATGAGATGTAAGTGCATTATGCTATGTAATACATATACATATATATATAAACCATAACTTAATATATATCATACATAGCCATATAATGTATAATATCAAAATATATAAACCATAGTATGAACATATAATTCATAAATAAAAATCCATCATAAGCCAAATCACATAATCATCAACATAATTTAAAATCACCATCACATATCCACGGCTTACAAAGAGGTAGGAATCTTACCAAATACCGCTTAGTGTCCCGTTACGTTTCCGTTCGATAATCCGGTCGCCGATCGTGTATCGTTTGTGATGTCCCGGTACCTTATTACATATTTACCGAATTAGTCCATATGTTATCCATGATTAAGTCCTTAACTTATTACAACCTTAGGTTCCTAATTACGTTATCCGTTTACCAAAATCAGCCCCTAACTTAGCCTTGTTTTTCATGGTTTAAAACACATCCATAAATCCAATTTTGGCCATTTTAAATATTCCGATTTGCGAGCCTAAAACGCAGTATCTATCCGTTTCATTTAATCATTCGCAATGTATCCAATTTTTTTATGTCTAATCATACGTAGGGTTCGGCCATGAACCATGGCCGAACCCAAGGTTCCTTCAAGGTGGCTAATAATTACCATTTTGCCACTCTCTCTTCTATGGTTAATAATCCATTAATTTATGTACATTCTAAGTCCAAAATTCATTCATACTTAGATCCATTAGTGATTCATTAATCATAACCTAGCATCATAAAATCAGCCACCTATTTTAATTAATTTTGCAAACATTTAATCCCATAATTCATTCCATTCTTGGCCCTAAATATGGCCCACAAAGAGGTCATGGGTTCGGCCATACACCATGGCCGAACCCATGATGTCCATTTTTTCCAATTTCTTGGGTCCATCTTGCCTCATCAACTATGCCGTACGATCATTTAAAATTACCCATTGATTAGACTAATTTCCATTCATTTATGCTCATATATATATATATATATATATATATAGATATATATATATATATATATATATATATATATATATATATATATTACCTTAGACCCAAAATTGATCTAAAATTGGGTCATGGGTTCGGCCATACACCATGGCCGAACCCATGATGTTTCTTTCTCCTTTTTTTTCTTGGTCTATCATACCCCCTCTACTCCTACCTCAAATGAAATTAAATCATCCATTTTCATCCCATTTAAACATCACATACCATACTCATAAATCCATTTAAATTTATCATTTTTCTCCATTATTTTCCATTCATAAAAATCCCAAAATTTTACCATAGGGTTCGGCCATACACCATGGCCGAACCCATGATTCATGGCTCACCTTCCTTAGTGCCATTTAAGACCATGGTTTCACTAATATTGATCCATGGTTTTCTTCATTTAAAAATTCCCTTCTTTTTTTTTTAAAAAAAATCAATAACACCATTCATTTGGCCCCTTTAAAAAAAACTTATATCATACACTTGTAAATCCATCTTTCTATCCTTTAAACCCTATTTAAAATCACCTATTTTAAATCACTTGAAAACTAATTATCATTACTCATTCTCCAAAATTTTAAAACTTATAATCTTAAAAAAAAAATCATCCATCATTTACCATGCATGGCCGAACCCTATGGCCCATCAATCCATTTAAAATCCAAATTCTCTATGCTTAATAAAGACTTGAAATTCCATTAAAATTCCATTCTTCCATTTCATCCATTTCTTAATCCATTCCTCCATTTTATCCATTTCTTATCCTACCATTTGATGGATCTTAGATCCATGGCCCACAACATTTTTGGCCATATTAAATCTAAGAAATGGATTCCATATCCTATCTAGAAAACATAAATTCTTGTTTTAAGAAAATCTTACCACTCGATGACTCCTCCGGTCCTTCTTTCCTCTTTGCTCTCCTTAGCCTTCTCTTCTCTTCTTTTCCTTGATATACGGTCAAGATGAGCTTGATTAAATGGTGAGGCTCTCCAAGCTTAGGATCGGCCAAGATTGAGTGGGTTTGCTTGAGAGAGGGAGAGGGGAAGGTGATGAGAAAAGTGTCTCAAGTGTTTATCTTGAGGTGGTGGGTCAACACTTAGCCTTTTCCTTTTCTTTTCTTCTCTTTTCTTCTCTTTTTCTTCTAAATTTTCTTCTTTCTTCCTCTTGTGAAGGTAGGGAATGGTTTTGAGAGTGCAAAGAGATGGAGAGAGTGTAGTGGTTAGATGGAAATGAGATGGGAAGTCATCTCATCTTTTTTTTGTTGTCATTTATTTCTCCCACCAACCAACATGGCATTAATGGTGGTGGTTGGGGTAAAACCACCATTTAAACCCATGGTTTCAATCTTGTGTTTCTTCAAAGTGGTTTGGGGTGGTTTGTGTTTGTTGGAATGGTTTTGACCATTTGACCATAATTAACTTAATCAATCTAATTCAATTGATCCTTAGGTTAAGTTAATTAATTAATTCCTACTTAATTTTAATCCCATTAATTTCCCTCTATGAAATCCACCCATGGTTGACCAAGTCAACCATGGTGGTCGGCCCCACCACCCTTGGGTCCACACGCCACCTCAATTGGTGAGGTGGAGGTGGGCCCCATTTGGCCATATCACTTAATCTTAACTTAGATAATTTTATAATTATCTAATCCATTTAATTTATCTTAATTGGATCACCATTGGGTTCATGGCCCAATTATATTTTTGTCTTACCCATTTACTTTAGGGCTTACCTCAATTTGATCCATTGTGTCCCAAATGGGTATTAGACCCAATTTGACTATCCATGACCCAATTACTTACCATTGACCCATTTAAATGAATAAATCAAGTCCATGGCCCATTGGACCACACTTGGGCCATTGTCCCAAAATTTGGTCCATTTGGCATTTTATCACATCAAACTTCAAATTAAAATAAATAAATGCCTATATATATTGATCCAAAAATTCGGGCTATTACAATTCCTACCTCTTTGAAACCATGGGACATGTAGTATGACTTTAGTTCATGTTTTTGATGAGTTAATTTGTATCAAATATGGAAGTTTTATGCTATGATTTATACTATTACATAGCATGTGGACATTTGCATCTCATGTATGGCATGGGAGGATGATTTGATACCGTAGGCCGCGCTCTGTCGGGGCGTCAGTAAGGCATCCGTGGGAAGACCTTGATGTGCATTATCCATCAAGAAGTAACCAGAGAACACACTCCGTCGGGGCGTCCGTAAGGCAACTATGGGGATACCTTGATGAGGAGATTCCATCAAGAGGATACATGTGTTTAAGATGGGTGGGACTCATTGCATATGACACCATGGCATTGTTTTACATGGTTTTGTTAATATGACTTTGTACTAACCATGTGCTAACCTTACTTAGAGTACCTATTCGGCGTGTTGTCTAACGCCCTACTTCTACCCTAGTTGATGACATAGGAATTGATCGGAACGATGAACGTGAATGGAGCCAAGCGTAGGAGCTTGGATGTTTTTAATTTCATTTTGTTTAAGTTACTCATGGACTATGTAATTCGAGTAGTTAGCATTTGGGCATCTAATAACTTAGATATTTTGCTATGGTTTGAATGTTTAATTTTGGGATATTGAAACTTAAGTTAATTATGGTTAAGCGACAAACTACTTTGCTATCTAAAATGGAATAGAATTAGGATTCTATTATAATTCTGCATTTATGATTTATTCCGAATGTTAACTTGAGTACGTGTGAACCATTTTAGTGGACTTGGTCCGCACACACGTATGGTTGGCCAGTTAAGGGTCGGGTTTTAGAAGCTCGGACTTAGCTCGTGTCGTGGCGTCCCGCTCTCTCTCACTCTTCTATTTAGAAAAAAAATAGACTCTGATTTTCGGCGAGTGAAAAAGGGCTGGGCGTTATAGTTGGCATCAGAGCGAAATGGGAAGGTTGAATCTTTCGAAGTAAGATTAAGACGGTATCATGTCTCACTGACAGATAAGAATCCCAACTGACCGACTCTTCGGAGTCCGCTGCACGGGGGCCGGATTAATTTACTTCGTTAGACTCACACTAAAACATTCAATCTGAGAGCAATAAGGAATGATAGCAAAGAAAGTACAGTCACAATAATTGGATTTATCAATCATAGCAAATTAGGAGATATTTTCCCCAATATCCCCAAATTGAGAAACAAACACGTGAGTCTTAGGAAATTTCCCCAAAAACAAAGAAATACAAAGAGTGCTTATTTGGCAATTTCCCTAAAAGTGTGAAAACACAAACTTTATGAAGAAACTAAATCAATGATGTTTTCAATGACTTAGGAAAAAATGCCTCCAAGAAGAAGAAGAACCCGACAACACCCAAATGGGGATGAAGAAGAGGTGCAACAACCTCATCCATCAGAGAAACAAAACAGAGTGAACATACACGTGGTACCTCCCGAACTACAAAACTTGGTCCAAGCGGTGGTCACATCTGTTCTTCAACAGCACATGAGCAGAAATGTGAATACCAACAAGGCCAATGACAGGAGCATGGTCAGGGATTTCCAGCAGCAGTGCCCCCTTACTTCAAAGGGAAAGAAGGGCCTGCCGGAGCAGAAAACTGGTTGAAGAAAGTTACTCAGATCCTGACCCTACTGAAGATCTCGAGTCATGAAGACAAGATATTGCTGGCTACATCACAACTGATTGATGATGTCGGTAAATGGTGGGAGGTGATAGAGAAACAACGAGCGCTCATTCTGAAAAGGAAAAGAACTGCAATGACGTGGGAGCAGTTCTCAACTACGTTTTTGGACCACTACTTCCCTGAGGAGGAGAAGGAGCGCTACACACAAGCGTTCATATCTTTGGTACAAGGCACCATGACGGTGGCAGAGTACCATCAGGAGTTTCTCAGTTTGTCCTGTTATGCACTATATATGGTGGATATGGAGTACTGAAGGGCTCGCAAGTTTGAGCGGGGCCTACGGCCAAGTATTAGGGCCAAGGTAACCATATTCAAGGCAGCTACACTGGCAGAGGTGGTCAGCAGGGCCACTATAGCGGAGTAAGAGATGGCTGAGACTGTGCGGTTTGTGGACAATCGTCGAGGTCAGAGTGGGGGAGGTACATTTCGTCCCAACAAGAGGTTTCAACCTAACTTGGGGAGACCCTCACCTTCCATTGGGTCAACAGGGGCTTTCATCCCAATCTGCCCTACCCATCAGCATCAGTCTCTCAGGTTCCCCGAGGGGTGAACATTTGTTTCCATTGTGATCAGCTAGGCCATTTCAAGAGGGAATGCCCACAACTTAGCAGACCCTCTCATTCTAGGGGTTCATTTCATCCACCAGCCAGACCAACTCATTCGCGAGGAGGCAGGGCATACAACCAGGCAGGACGGGGGCCTAACCTTACAGGATCTGGACGGTTGTTTACTTTAGCTCCTCCAGCAGTAGTGGATCACTCCGTGATTCAAGGTATGGCAGTAGTCAGTAGTTCCTACACCTTTGCATTATTTGATTCTGGAGCATCCCAGTCCTTCATACCTGCTGCATTCATATCTGTTACTGGTACATTAGTACAAAAACTGTCCACATCACTCACTATTGTATCCCCCGTTGGAGACACGTCATTGGGGCTTATATGCACAACATTGAATACTGAACTCGCTGGATACAGATTTGAGTTCAACTATCTGGTACTCGATATGACTGAGTACGACATTATCTTTGGCATGGACTGGTTGACTAGCGTTCAGGCCAACATCGATTGCCATCTTCGCAGGGGTGAAATTTTGGTCACCCGAAGGGAAACAGTATGTGGAACATGCTGACAAACACAACATCCCTATAAGAAGAAAACTGCATGAAGTGTTGAATCACTTGGTATTGAACAGTATCAGATTAAACAAGGCACCGGTGGCTGAACTTCCGGTGATAGTGAAAGACTACGCGGATGTATTCCCAACAGAACTCCTTGGCTTGCCACCCATGAGGGAGATTAATTTTGATATCAAACTGTACCCTGGCACTGCACCAGTGTCATTGCCACATTACAGAATGGCACCAGCTGAGATGTCCGAGTTAAAGAAGCAGATTGATGAACTGCTCAGACAGGGATGCATCCGAAACAGTACATCATCTTGGGGAGCTCCGGTGTTATTTGGGAAGAAGAAGGACGGTACACTCTGGATGTGTGTGGATTACCAGAAATTGAACCAGCTAACTATCAGGAATAAGTACCCACTACCCAGGATCGATGATCTATTCGATCAACTTAGGGGTTCCAGTCACTTCTCAAAGATTGATCTGATGTCCGGCTACCATCAAATCCGGGTTAAGGATGAAGATATAGAGAAGACAGCCTTCAGGACACGGTATGGACTATATGAGTTTGTAGTCATGTTGTTTGGACTCACCAATGCACCGGCTGTGTTCATGGATTTAATGAACAGGATCTTCGGTCCTTTCTTAGACTAGTTTGTGATTATATTTATCGATGACATCCTGATCTATTCTAAAAGTCAAGAGGAACATGTTGAGCACCTGCGGATAGTCCTGGACACCTTGAGGAAGAACCAGCTATATGCCAAAGCAAGCAAGTGTGAATTCTGGCTATCTGAGGTAAATTTTTTGGGGCATGCTATATCAGCAGAAGGTATAACTGTGGACCAGGCTAAGGTGGCAGCAATGAGAGAATGGAAAGCACCGAAAAATGTGACTGAGATCTGTAGCTTCCTGGGATTGGCTAGTTACTGTAGGAAGTTTATCATGGACTTCTCCAAGATTTGAAGAATTGAAGGAGAGCTTACAACTACTCCTATCCTAATTTTGTCGGAAAGAGGCATGGGCTATGAGGTACAATGTGATGCTTCAGGAGAGGGACTTGGGTGTTCTCTCAGTCAAAGTCAGCGTGTGGTGGTTTATGGTTCAAGACAGTTGAAAATACATGAACGCCTCTATCCCACGCATGATCTGGAACTAGCCGCAGTGGTTTTTGCTCTCAAAAGCTGGAGACACTATCTATATGGCGAGAAATTTGAAGTGTTTTCAAATCATAAGAGCTTGAAATACTTGTTTGATCAGAAGAGCTCAGAAGGAGGCAGCGCAGATGGATGGAATATCTGCAGGATTATGAGTTCGCGCTTCGATACCACCCTGGCAAGGCGAACAAGCTGGCGGATGCCCTCAGCTGCATATCACATGCATCAGTGGCCAGTTTGATCAAAACAGAATGGGAGATGCTGAATACCATTCTAGAGTTCAATCTATACATCAACAACCATGGGAGCATGTATAATCTGATCATACGGTCCAACATCGTCTCCAAGATTGAACAGGAGCAACGGATAGATCTAGAAATGGAGGAGATATGGGACAAGATGTCTACTAGTGAGGTCATACCGGAATGGGAGTTACGACCAGGACAAGGTTTTGTATTCCGGGGTAGGACATATGTCCCTAAAAGCTGCAGATGAGAGTTATTGATTGAGGCACACCAAACCAAACTCTCCATTCTTCCAGGCAGCACCAAGATGTATCACGACCTGAAAAGACAGTACTGGTGGCATGGGTTAAAAGAGATGTGGCAAAATTTGTTGCTCATTGCTTAACCTGTCAGCAGGTTAAGATGGAACATCAGAAGCCACCAGGGTTACTCAAACCCTTACCAGTGTCGGAGTGGAAATGGGAACACATCTCCATGGATTTTGTGACAGGGTTTCCAAGGTCCTCAAAGGTCAACGATGCGATATGGGTCGTGGTAGACCGATTGACCAAGTCTGCACACTTTCTTCCCATCAAGATGATTGATTCATCTAAGACCTTGGGTCTACTGTATATCAAGGATATCATCAGACTACATGGTATTCCCCGGACTATTGTGTCCGACAGAGATGGCCGATTCACCGGTAGAGTGTGGCAAAGCATGCAGTCAGTTATGGGAACAGATCTACTGACTAGCACAGCATTCCATCCACAAACTGATGGACAATCGGAGAGGACGATACAGACATTGGAGGATAAGCTAAGAGCATGTATCCTAGACTTCAAGGGTGTATTGGAGGATCAGTTGCCGCTGGTGGAGTTCTCTTACAACAACAGTTACCAGGCAAGCCTCTAGATGGCTCCATTCGAGGCCTTATATCGTAGACCATGTAGATCACCCGTGTGCTGGACAGAGGCAGGTGAGCCTGCTCTGATTGGACCCGAGTTGGTTGCAGAGACTACAACGCAGATATAGTTGATACGGCAACACCTACTTGCTGCACAGAGTCGTCAGAAGAGCTATGCTAACAAGAGGAGGAGGTTCCTTGAATTTGAGGTGGATGACTTACTGTTCTTAAAAGTCTCGCCACAAAAGGGACACATGAGATTTGGAAAGAAGGGGAAACTGTCATCTAGATATGTAGGGCCGTTTTCAATCGTAAAGAGGGTGGGGGAGGTGGCTTATCAATTGGCATTTCCTTCACAGTTGTCATCTTTGCACGATGTATTTCATATATCTATGTTGAGGAAGTACAATCCCGATCCCTCACATGAACTGAATGTACAAGACATAGAGGTGCAAAGCGACGTGACATACATCAAAAAGCCTGTCAGAGTGGTGGAGACAGAACAAAGGGTGTTACGAACCAAGCAATTCCGTTCGTCAAAGTGGTATGGCATCGACATGGTAATGAGGAAGCCACTTGGGAACTTGAATCGGAAATGAGAACAGCTCACCCTGAGCTATTTATGTAATTTGTTTGAAACTTACTTCCCTCGATTTTTGGGATGAAAATTTTAAAAAGAGGGTTGTATTGTAACACCCCGGATTTTCAAGTTATGAATATATATGAAAATTGCCCATTTAAGTTGTGAACTAATGGATATGGACCTTAGATGGGTAAGGTGTTGGGCCAATTACCCAATTAAGACCCAACGGATTGTGGATATGGTACAATTGAAATAAATGGGTGAGATTTATTTAATTGGGTCAAGATTGTCAATTGGGTCAAATGCCCAATTGGGACCCACTGGGTCATGGTTGACTTGGCCTACGACCATATGAATTCAAATGTGATTAAGGTGTGGCTGAATTAAAGTGGATTAAGTTCAATTGAACTAATGAATAAGTACAAGTTTTGAGTTTTAAAGAATTAAAAATAATTGAGTTATGGTGAGTTGGATGGGAAGTTAATGGGACCTTCATCTTAAGTGAGTGGAGTGGAAAGATGAAGGGTTTTTTTTGTTACACAAACATATCCTAGGGTTACACGTTGGAATGGTGGGAGTTTCATCTCATGGGATGAAATTCCAAAGGAAGCTTTAACGAGGGAGGTGAGGAGTTTTGTTGTTTCAAAGACAAACTCAAGGCTACACGTTGGAAAATTGGGAGTTTCATCTCATGGGATGAAACTCCAAATGTATCATTAATGGGGAGGTGGACGGTTTTGTTGATGTTACACAAGGTTACACAAGGCACACGTTGGAGAGATGGAGGGTTTCCATCTCAAGATGGAAACCCAAGGGTCAAATGGTGGGAGTGTTTCATCTTATGGATGAAACCTCCAAATGAAACATTAAGGAGGGAGGTGAAGGGGCATGGGAGTTACAAAAGGACATCACCAAAGGACATCACCTTTGGCTGACCCTCATTGATCAAGAAAAGACTTTGGTTTCAATTTACTCTCTCCCTCTCTCTCTTGGCCAAACCACCCCTCAAGACAAGAACACTTGGAGTATTTTCATCTCACTCTCTCCCTCTCACACAAGGCCGACCACTCTCATTAAGCAAAGGAGAGAACACTTAAGAGTTTTATCTCAAATCTCCTCTCTTTCTCCCTCCCTCAAACCTATACCTCTTGGCCGAACCACTCTTAGAGATTTTATCAAGGTCAATCTCGGCCAAGGAGCAAGAAGGAAAGAAGAAGAGGCTAAGGAAGGAAAAGATTGGAAGAGAAAGAAGGAGTGAAAGAAATCGGAGGAGTCGCGGAATTGGTAAGTGCATGATGAGATTATTAAGTAAGATAGTGTTTCATGTATAAAACCCATTAAGGACAAAGGAAGGACTGGATGAGGTTCGGCCATGATGTATGGCCGAACCCCATCAAGGAATATGAACATGGTTACATGATTTTCAAGAGGATGTGATGAACCATAGGGTTCGGCCATGTTGTATGGCCGAAGCCCATGTAAGGACATTAGTTATTTTTAATGGATTTGAAGGATGAAAATCATAGATGTATGTTAGTAATTTTAAAAGGTTTTAAAGGGTTTAAATGGATGTATGTATGAGAACCATCAAAGGATCAAACCATATATGTATGATACATTTTTAAGGAAAATAAGGAACCATTATGGCCGAACCCCATGGAAAAGTTTTAAGGTTTTTAAAGGGTGTAAATGGATGTATATTGGTAAAGAACCTTAGACCATGGGTTCGGCCATGGGGTATGGCCGAACCCCATGAAGAATTATGGAATTATGTACATATATTTAGATCATGGAAATGATGGATAGTTGTTGGTAATTTTAATTGATTTTAAATATGGTTAATGAGGATCCAAAAGGATTAACCTAAACGTATGGTTAAACCCAATGGATCATGTTTTTGGATTAAGAAATCATGTATGGATCATTTTTGGGACTTATGTCATATGTAAATAAGCTAAGTATTTAGCCATAGTTAGAATAATGGCAAAGATGTAAATAAGTGAAAATGATGGACCATGGGTTTGGCCATGGTGTATGGCCAAACCCCATGAGGAATGTTTTGTGGACTTAGGTGGTTATTAATGTTAAATGATTAATTTATAAGTGATTAGATTAATGAATCAAAGATGATATGATCTTGGACTTAATTTAAAGGATCAAAGGACTCAAAAGAGGGACTAAACCAAGTGAGTGAGGTTCGGCCATGTTGTAATGGCCGAACCCCACCAAGACATATTTTTGGACTTAAGTATGGTTGGAAGATAAATGGAATGGTGTTTTGATTTCTTGACATGTTATAAGGTAACGGGACCTCACAAGCGGTGTACGATCGTGAACGGTTTCCTGACGAAAACGCAAGAACACTTTAGTGGTCATTGGTAGGATTCCTTCCTCTTTGAAACCATGGGACATGTAATATGACTTTAGTTCATGTTTTTGATGAGTTAATTTGTGTCAAATGTTATGTTTCAAATACGGAAGTTTTATGCTATGATTTATACTATTACATAGCATGTGGACATTTGCATCTCATGCATGGCATGGGAGGGATGATTTGTAACCGGAGGCCACGCTCCGTCGGGGCGTCCGTAAGGCATTCGTGGGAAGACCTTGATGTGCATTATCCATCAAGAAGTAACCGGAGAACACACTCCGTCGAGGCGTCCGTAAGGCAATTGTGGGGATACCTTGATGAGGAGATTCCATCAAGAGGGTACATGTGTTTGTGATGGGTGGGACTCATTGCATATGACACCATGGCTTGTCATTGTTTTACATGGTTTTGTTAATATGTTATCTATATGATTTTGTACTAACCATGTGTTAACCCTACTTGGAGTACTTACTGGGCGCGTTGTCTAACGCCTTACTTCTACCCTAGTTGATGACACAGGAATTGATCGGAACGATGAACGTGAACGGAGCCAAGCGTAGAAGCTTGGATGTTTTTAATTTCATTTTGTTTAAGTTACTCATAGACTATGTAATTCGAGTAGCTGGCATTTGGGCATGTAATAACTTAGATATTTTGCTATAGTTTTTATGTTTAATTTTGGGATATTGAAACTTAAGTTAATTATGGTTAAGGGACGAACTGTTTTGCTATCTAAAATGAAATAGAATTAGGATTCTATTATAATTCCGCATTTATGATTTATTCCGCATGTTAACTTGAGTACGTGTGAACCGTTTTAGTGGACTTAGTCCGCACACACGTATGGTTGGCCAGTTAAGGGTCGGGCTTTAGAAGTTCGGATTTAGCTCACGTCGTGGCGTCCCGCTCTCTCTTACTCTTCTATTTAAAAAAAAAGACTCTGATTTTCGGCGAGTGAAAAAGGGCGAGGCATTACACCCCCTCCCCTCTAGGGTCAATCATGTTCTAGCACCAAAGGGGGAACTTTCAATTTGTATTAGAGCCTCGTGCTCTACATAAACGATTTAACCATCTTAGTTGATCCTTGCTAGAACAATGGCTATGAGAGAAAAGCCATGATATTTCCAAACCTCAATTTGTGATGAAAAACGTAAAGCAATCATGAAAAACTTTAAATGTCTTCATCAATAAATATGTTTGGAAATAGGTGAATAGTAAGTGGTCTAAGCCCTTGGAAGAGATTTTTGATTGACCCTCAAACTCCATGACCACACAGGCCAAAGACCAAATAGCTTGGACTAGTGATGAAATGACTATGCACTTTAATCAAACACTAGTAGCATTCATCAGTGTTGTTTCATAATTTGTTTTTAAAATCTATAAAAAATTGTGAAATAGCAAAAGCGGCTGAAAGAATCCACGAAGAATTGCCTCTTCTAGCCCAATAGATGACATCACTTACCATGACCAATGTGTATAGGTGATTGCCTAAGTTCATAGATTGAAAAAGTCCTAGTTGAATCCTGTCGAGAATAAGAGGATGGGTCAAAGGAACTTTGTGAAGATGGCAACCTCCAAGTAGCCTATGAGGCCATGTACCAAGAATGTTTGCCACTTATGTGAGGTCAACATCATGATACAAAATTGGGTGTTTTCACTCACAAAGTCAAATAGGAACACACCCAAGATTAAAACCAGATTTGATAAAAGGCCATCACTAGATTGTGGACTTAGATTTCAAGTCTCACAATGTTCTGTTCAAATGTGTAAGGGGCTACCATTGATGGTATCACATTTGAAATATCTTTTCTGGAATCACATATGCATCTTACCTTCAATCCATGTTCTTGTTTGATTGTTGGACTGATCTAGTGTAAGTGTGTACATTTAGGTTTGCACTATAGTATTGGAATATACTTATCTCAGCTCATTTCATATGCCATGTGATTTGTGCATCTTTAGGGAATGAATGCAGGTAGTGCATCACCGCATGTATAGGGTGTGTATGTGATTACAGCTGATATGGTACTACACAGTGTCGTTTCATTCCAAGTTCTTAAACTTGTGAATCCCTTATGGAATGAAAGATGCTCTGCTTCTTTAAATGGATTTTTTGTTTGGTATGAATTACCAAAAGTATCGATCAAAATGATCAAATGTGCTTATCTGTAATCCATTTATGTACCAGCTCTATCCAAGGAATGAACCTCATTGGAGTATGTTTGAAAGAATGGTAAACGTGTTTATCATGTTTTGAGTAATAACATGATAACATTTATGTGTGTTGTACATGTAACGCCCGCCCCTTTTCACCGAAATATCAGAGTCTATTTTTTTTTTTTAAATAAAAGTGACAAAGGGCGCGGACGTCACGACGCGAGTTAAGTCCGAGCTTCTAAAGCCCAGCCCTTAACTGGCCAACCCTACGTGTGCGTGGAATGAAGTCCACGGAGAATGGTTCACACGTAGAAGTAAGCATCGGGGAACATTTAAACTAATTACGGAAATTATAAAAGAGCCTAACCTACAAATTCTTAGATAGCAGGGAAGTTACATTCATTCAATCACCAAACATCCTTAAAACCATAATGTCCAAAATATAGTAAGTAATCTCAATTATTACATTTCCGACAAAGTAAACTACATCAAATACACATTTCTCAAAATAACATAAATAAAATAATTAGTCCGCCTTCCAAAGCTCCTAAGCTTGGCTCCCGTCTCGTCCTTCTGCTCCGGCATTTCCTGCGTCATCAGCTAGGGTAGAAGTAGGGCGTTAGACCACGCGCCCAGTAGGACTCCGAGTAGGGCTAACACATGGATTAGTGATAACAAAGCAGATAGATAATACATAACGAAAAGCCATAGAATGAATGTCATGCCATGGGTGTCTGTGTTATGAATCCCACCCATCATCCTTACTATCCCGATGCCATATCCCCCTTGACGGTAAGGCCTCGTCAAGGCGTAACCACAAATACAATATTCCCCTTGATGGAAGAATCATCATCAAGGTATAACAATAAATACAACATCCCCCTTGACGGTAAGGCCTCGTCAAGGTACAATAATACATATGTGAAATGTCCCCATGCTTGTTTATCGGTCGCCCCGACGGAGCATGGACTCCGGTTTCATTTCATCCTTCCCCTGTCATATGCCTCCCATGCCATGCATGAGATGTAGATGCCATTTGCCATGTAATATATAAAATTCAACAGTAATAAAACCCATTTTAAAACAATTACAAGATTACCAACTAAATCCAAGGGAAAACATCCCACAATATTTAATCCAAAACCCATCATAAGCATTCACATAATTTCCAAAATAATTTAGAGTAAAACATCACATGATACATAATCCATAACATATCTTAAAGACAATCACATGATTTCCAAACTAGATTAAAGAAAACATCACCCAAATCCATGGCTTACAAAAAGGTAGGAATCCTACCTGATACCGACTTGCGTCCTTTTACATTTTTTTTGCTCGACAAACCCGGTCGCCTATCGCGCACCGCCTGCGATGTCCAGTACCTTGTTACACACTAATCATTAGTCCATGTTTCAACCATTTATAAGCCCTTATGAAAAACCGGTCACCATTTAGGTTTTGTGGGTCCCACCTAATCCATTATATATTTTTTTAAGTACATATGCCTAAAATCAGCCACCCTAGGCTTTATTAACCACTTATAAGGTTATCACATTAGATCCCCTCATTCCATGATCAATCTCCATGGAATTCTTGAATTTGGCATTTAATTACGGTTTTGCCACTACCTCATTTTCCATGGTTAATCACCCATTTATGCATGCATGATTAAGTCCAAAATTGACTTTTAAACTTAGATCCCTAACTTAGGTTCATTTATGACCCACCAAACTATTAAAACTTGTCATCTAATTAATCCAATTCCCATTACTTAATCACATACATACACATTAACCTTAGACCTAAAAATGATCCACCATTTGGGTCATGGATTCAAAATACCTAATTCATCAAATCCTCCGATGGGGTTTACCTTATGCATTTAACTTCAATGAGTGCATCACTCATTCATTCCCTTTGGAGGCCACAAACACCATCCATCATCCAATTTAACCCACTACAATGGGTTACAATTGGGCCATGGGTTCGGCCATACACCATGGCCGAACCCATGGTGTCCTTTCCCCATTTTCCATCCTTTTAAGCCCATTTAAAATTTGTAAACATTACCATAGGGTTCGGCCATACACCATGGCCGAACCCATGGTTCATATTCCACTATTTTTCCATGTCTCTTGGGGCCACACCATTACTCATTTAAAACTCTAAACTCATCCATACATTAATCCCTCTTTTCCATCCTCTAAACCCATCAATTGATCCTTATTACATCACCATAGGGTTCGGCCATTCTCCATGGCCGAACCCATGGTTCATGGTCCAATATTTCTTTATGCCATTTTAGACCATTAACTTAGCCACATTTGCATTGATTTAAACACATGCATAATTCTACATTTTAGCCCTTCAAGCATTCTAATTTGTGAGACTCAAATGCATCAACCCCAAGCTTAATTTAATCACTCATAAGGTCATCTTAATTTAATCAAACTTTCCATCATAAAAGGCATTTTGAAACCTTTCCCACATTCACTCATTTACTACAATTCATTAACTTAACACCCTCATTGCTTTCCATTCTTAATTTCATAATTTACATAATGCACATAACCCATTTAGTCATTTTCTTACCCTAACCCTAATTCACCCATTTAGGGTTTTCTCCATCTTCCACCCTCTCATTTGATGGGTTTAAACTCCATTGCATAAAATTATCTATCCACCATTACATTAATACAAAATAAATTCCAATTCTTAAACCCTAAAATCCAAAATTTCTTGTTTAAGAAATACTCACAATCCGACGTCTCCTCCGATTTCCGCCACTCCCGTCGGACTCCTTGGCCTCCTTTCTCCTTCCTCTTGATCTTTGGTAGGCCAAGATGGTTGATCAATGGTGAAATCCTCCTAACTTAGGATTGGCCATAGTAGGGCTTAATTTGAGAGAGAGAGAGAGGAGAGGATGGAGATGAGAAAATAGGATTCTATAGTTTGATCTTAAAGGGATGGCCAAACTTACAACTTCCTCCTCTCTTTTCTTCCAAGCTTTTCTTCTTCTTCTTCCTTAATTTTTCTACTTCTCTTTCCTTAGAGATGAGGGACGGTGGTGTGGGAGAGATGGAGTATGTAAAATTGAGAATGGGATAAGATGGAAACCCATCTTATCCCAAGGTAGCTTACTTTACACTTTAACATAAATTTCCCACCAACCAAGCCTAAGATATTTTTCATGCTTTTTTGACCCAACCAACACTAGCCAACGTTTTTTCATGTTTGAAATGGATTGTTTGGTCTTCCCATTTGACCATTCTTTTAACTTAGCTTAATTAACTAATTAATTAATTGAATCATTAGGTTAAGTTAATTAATTCCCACTTTAACTTAATCCCATCTACTTAAATTTGCCTTCATACATACACCCATGGTTGACCAATTCAACCATGGTGGCCGGCCCCACCAATCATTGGCCCACACGCCACCTCACTTGATGAGGTGGAGGTGGGTCCCACTTGGCCACACCACCTTGGTTTAATTTTTAACTTAACTTAGGTGATTTAATTTCATTGAATACCCTCTAAATGGATCACCATTGGGCCCATGGCCCAATTACATTTCCATCTAGCCCATTTACCTTAGAGCTCAACTACTTTGACCCATCGGGTCCCAAATGGGTATGTGACCCAATTTGACCATTCTTGACCCATTTAACCCTCATTGCCCCTTTAAATGAATTTAAATCAACTCCATAGTCCATTGGGCCATACTTGGGCCTTTGTCCAAATTTTTTGGCCCATTTACTCTTTACTTCACCAATTTTCCAATTTCCATCACTAAAATAACTTATATCCACTTTTTTTTTTATTAATTTAAAAATTCCGGGCCCTTACAGTACAGGTAGCGTCATACTTCATTTCCATATGCATGATTAATGTATTTTAAATGTGAAATGAATGTATGGTTTGTGTGTTTAGTGTCTCATTCCAATATCCGTTACTTTACACACTATGTGGAATGAGTTATGTTCATAGACACCTTGTCTTTGTTAAAACCTGGAGATACCAAATCTCATGACATCACACACTTGGGCAATATGTTTGAATTGGCAAATTAAATGTGCCTAAGGTACTTTGATTGAATTAGATTCGGGAAAAGAGATCCGTAATCCATGTTCTGTGCCTACCTTCAGAATGATGTGTTGAATCTTCTAATGGCACAAAACTTGTGAATGTATGTATCTACATTGGCATTAAAAGGCGTATAAACAAAGCTTGATGAACTATCGCAAGTACACCCACGCACACCCAGTCATCCTTCAATTTTAAAATCTAGGTCGAAGGATAGACTCGTCAGAGGAACAGACATGTCGGTACTGTAGGAAATCAAAACACGGACTACAAAAGGGGAAAAAAATTGAAAGGAGTGATCGGTCGATACTTATCGACATGTCGACGCAGACCGATCATTGGTCATGACCTGTCGGTAAGACAGAAAAATTAAGTTAAAAGGTTTCCATCTGTGAAAATGATAGATCATTTCAAAATCTTTGTTTCCTCTCCCGCTATCCCCAGACGATTTCCTCATCTCCTCCCGCGCCCTAGACCAGTCGATAGGACATCTGGGAGCAATATCTCTCCGAAAAACCATAGAGTTTTTATTTCTCTCACTTCAAAAAGCAAGGGTGTCACGGTGTTTGTGAGATTTAGTGGTTGACTAAGCCTTGGTCATCTTTGTCCTGTTTCTGATCACTGTTTGAGAAGCTCTTCCCAAGCAACCATGTCAAAAAGGGAGGCTGCTAAATCTCGGTCTTCGACCACTAGAAAAATCCCTAAGTCCAACTCCTATTTCCTTAAGAGATCACCTAGGTTCGTGCAGGATACTCTTGAATCAAGCTCTTCTCCTAGAGTACCCCTTCACAGAAAAATTCCTGCCCTTAGGACTGGATCCAGCTGTCGGTATCATCTCAGGTCTCAATCTGGACAAAATCTGGGAACCAAGCAGAAGTGATTCCCCTTGTGGACAGTCCTAATGAGGAAGAGGGGGTAAATGCGGAAGATACTGATTGCTCTGAGTCTGGTAATACTCACTTCTTCGGTAACCTTGTTGCAGAACAAGGAAGTGGTGAAGCAAAACCACCTGTGTCGCAAACCTTGATTTTATTTGTCTACAAAACTGAAGTATGTGTATCTCAAATAGAGGAGCATCTGAACGCAATAGATAATCTTGTGGGAAATTTAGCTCAGAGAGTTCATGATGACTATTTTGTCCTACATCGACCTATCATCGATCTCTCCCAACGTATTGACCATTCCCTTCCAGCATCACCTCCTCAGGATGGCTCTGCTTAAAATAGTTTTTCATATTTTGCTTGATCTGAAAAACTATATATCTTTTGGTATTTTATCTAAGCATCCATGATGCCCCCTTCTTAAACCATATTTACTCAATGCACATTTTATTTATCAATGAAATGATATGGTTTGATTTAGTGTGTGTGCTAATTTGATGGAAATGCATTCTATCTCATGTCCATAGTTAACATTGATTTTGTTAAATAAAATAACATGCAGGTTGTGATGAGTTGGTTTTGTATTGGCATGTTAGGGAGATAGGGATCGGGATATGATATTGTATACATCTTTGAAATGGGGGAGTACGGAATATGTGTTGTTTAGTACTTGTCACTGGTCATGACAGTGTAAGGAGGAAGGTTGATATGAGCTTGAAAGGAAACTTGATGAATAATGAACTTAGAGGCAACTAAGTTTATGGGGGAGCTGGGTCAAAGAAGATAGAAAAGATACCTTAGAGAGTGGGGAGAAGATTCTAGGGAAGCTAGGTAAATTAGCTTGACTCATGTAAGAAATAAGTTAAGCTGGAACTTAGCTTGTACACAGGTCAAATAAATTATGATACACGAGAAGTATACATTGGACTAACCACGAGCTGGAGCATGTAAGCACTAAATGCAAGAAGTATGGGTGAGTGCTTGAAATCCAATTCCTCCAATATGAAGGGGAACTCGATGTCTGCCAACTAACATTTACCAATTATATGACAAAATGGGGGATAAATTAGTAAAAGATGTAAGACACCAAAACCAATTATGGAGAGTAATTAATGACGAGATCCCATTATCCATGGTGCTAGAACAACATGATTGACCCTAGAGGAGGGGGGGGGGGGGGGTGGTGTGAATAGGTCAATCCCATTTTTTAATGGCGTTTACAAATTTCTTGATTGTTTTAAGTGCAGCGGAACAATTGTCAAGATATTTGTTTAGTGTGATGTTTTCATTAAGTGATCAAACTAAGATTATAACCCTTTACAAATTGTTTGATTATCGATGCTTGTGCATAATGTATAAAACAAGATAATCAATATGCAAAGTGATTGTGTTGAGAAGAGTATTTAAATAGTAAATACAAACACACAAAGATCAAACACCATAAGACCAATTAAAAGTGTTTCAGTTAGCCAACCTACATCCACTGTTAGGACTCGCTCAACCTTGAGCTATCCCTAAATCCACTATGTGGGGACTTACACCCTCACAATTAGAGTAGGAATTTCACGTCACTCAATGAGATGGGAATTTCACCCACCACTCTCAAATAGGAATTCCACCTATCCATTTGGCTGGGAGTTCCACCCATTACTGTGCTGGAGATGACGCTCCAGACTTTTTTATAGTAGTTCTGGAGCAAATCCCCCTTAATTCACTTTCGGAGCAAAGGTTTTCAAATAAAATTAAAACCAAGAAGCACTGCCTTTGAAGCTCTTTCTCCTGATGTGTGCTTCTTCAAGTTCCACCCAATGTGTTCCTGTAACACCTCGGATTTTCATCACTTATAAATATATTGGATTGGTCCCTTTGAAATGCAAATTGATTGAATTTAAGATTAAATAGTTGAAATGGACCTTAGATGGGTAAGGAATTGGGTCAATTACCCAATTAAGACCCAATGGATCATGGGTAAGCTTGATTTTAAATAAATTTGGTAAGCCTAATTAAATGGGCAATTATTCAATTGGGTCCCAATGGGTCATAGTGAGCTTAATTTTAAGGTAATTGGGCAAGGTCAAAGTAATTGGGTCAGCTACCCAATTAAGATCCAATACATTAAATCCACCTCATCAAGTGAGGTGGCAAATGGGTGATATGGCATTGCCATGTGGCATAACAAGTCATCACATGGAAACCAACTAGGCAAGGTGCCACATCATCGAGTGACATGGCCAAGGTGGGACCCGAATGTCATGTAGTGCATGGTCGGCCATGTCATGGTTGACTTGGTCAACCATGAATGAGTTCAAGAGTAGAGTTCAAGATTAATTACTCGAGTTGAGTTGAGAAGTTGAGGAGTCTCCATCTTAATGGTCATGGACCAATGGATTCGATGGAAGTCAAAGGGTCTCATTGGTTTTAACCAATAGTCTCCTTGGTTAAGCCAAGGGATACATGGGTTAGATAAACTATAATGAGAGTAGATGAAGAGATGAGGCAGTTACTTAAAAGATACCAGCCAAGGGGCACTCCACACCCCTTGGCCGATCACTCCATCTCTTGCACACAAAGAGATTTCTCTCCTCTTCTCTCTCTTCCATTTCCATCTCTATACTTGGTGAATCTTTGAAAAGCAAAGGAAGACAAGGCCAGACCAAAAGAAAAGAAGGAGACGGGAAAGAAGGTATGTGTAGAGGTTTAACAACATTGATATAAGTTAAAAGTAACCATAGGTTTGGCCATGGTGTGGTCGAACCTATGGGTTCCCTATTTGGTTGGAATGGATGGCCAAGTTTTGTTAAGGCCGTGGAATTAAAAATCCATTCAAGGAATGATTATGGGATTGAAAAAAACAATCAAAGGATTGAATTCAAAAACCATGTTATAATAGTACAAGGGTTGGATAGATTATGGAAAAGACCCTAGCCTTGGCTAGAGGATAGAGTAAACTCACTAAGAGTTATATGAATGATAATATCTATGTTTAAAAGTGATAAGGAATGGATTTCATGAAGAAGGGCCGAGCCATACATGCAAGCAGAGAAGACTGACAAAAGTTAGTCGACTGAATCCCTGGATTCAGTCAGCTGAACTGGTGCTGGCTAGATAGAAATGTAATAGCTCGGATTTTCAATGCAATTATTATATTGGTTATTATCTATTTTAATTGTTAAAAATTAAGATTTATAGATGGAATGGATGTTAGATGGATAAGAATTGGGGCAATGGCCCAAGTATGGTCCAATGGATCATGGATAGGGTTGATTCTAATTAATTGGGTAAATGTGGTCAATTGGGTCAAATGTCCAATTGGGACCCAATGGGTCACGATGAATTGATTTAATTGGGTCATGTACCCAATTAAGATCTAAGGCATGGGATCCACTTCATCAAGTGAAGTGGCAATTGTAGGAGGTGACATGGAATTGGCATAGCCAAGTGGGACCCAACTCCACCTCATCAAGTGAGGTCGCGTGTGGTCTAAGGTCACATGTAGGGCCGGGCACCATGGTTGACTTGGTCAACCACAGGTGAGTTCCTAGGTGAGTTCTAGAGGGTTAAATGAAGAGAGTTGAATTAAGGAATTAATTAAGGAAATAAATTTAAGTCTTGAGTTAAGAGTTGCTTGGATGAGTTCAAATCAAAATTAAGTTGAATGGGAGGTGAGTTCAAATAATCAGGTGAGTTAAAAGGGAAGTGGACGGGACTCTAAGTGAGTCAAGGAGGGAGGTGGAGGGTTTCCATCTCATGGAAACCCTAGACACAAAACCATTGGGTAGAGAGAGAATGCTAAGTGTAAGCCATGTGCCCTCTCGGTTAGCCAAGGGACACATGGGAAAGACCCCATCTTAATGTGGGTGGTTGGGAGATTAGGGTTACACAAGACAAAGGACTCTCACCCAAAACACCTTGGCCGACCCTCTCCTTGAGACATTCATCTCATTCTCTCCCTCTCTCAAAACCCGAAGGCCAATCCTCTCTACACAAGAAAAGAGTTAGGGTTTTTCCATCTCAACTTCTCTCCCTCTCACCAAAACCGTAGGGCAAGATAGAAAGGGCTTACGCAAGACCAAGCCTCCCTTGGCCGATCCTACCTTAGACAAAATAGTTGAGATTGTTTCATCTCACCCTCTCTTCCTCTCCCTCTCTCAATCTTCAAACCCTAGGCCGAACCCTCCCTTAAGGTTTCTCATCTCAAACCCTCTCCCTCTCAAGCAATCCCTTTGGCCGAATACATCAAGAAGGCTCTCAATCTATCTTCCTCTCATTTCGTCACTAAACTTGGAGAAACCGAAGAACGGAGGAGGAAGAAGAAAGGACCAAGGAAGGAGAAGAACGATGAAGCAAAATCAGACCTAAGGAAACGGAGGAGTCGCGGAATCGGTATGTATCGTTTAACAAGGTTTATTAATTAAAAGAGGCTAAGGGAACCATGGTTTCGGCTATGGAATGGCAGAAACCATGGGGTTCCATAAGAGATTGAAAAATGGACAAAACCCTAATCTTGTTGATGGGCAAGTTAGATTGTGCAAATAAAATTGTGATGAGGGGGACTATGATAATGCATGATTAATGGATGACTTCATGGCTGGCCCCTTGCATGGCCGAACCCTATTTGTATATATGGAGATCAATTGAGGGCTCAAAAAGAGATTGGATGAGGTTCGGCCATGATGTATGGCCGAACCCCATCAAATGATCTAAACATGTTGTATGTGATTTTTAAGAGAACCCATCCTCATGGTGATATGAAATGGAAAAGACATGTTGTATGGCCGAACCCCATGGAAGAATGTTGATGGATTTAAAAACTTTTTATATGATGAACCATGGGTGATTTTTATGGATTACCTAGTTAAGGAATAAAAGGAAAGAAATGATGATTTAAAGTGAAAAGGGGATGGAAAATGATAGACCATGGGTTCTGCCATATTGTATGGCCAAATCCCATGTAGGAGTTTTTATGGACCTAATATGTTTCAAATAATTTAATTATGGACTATCAAGATAAGAAAGGAGAAAATGGAAATGAGGAATCATGGGTTCGGCCATATTGTATGGCCGAACCCCATGGATCATGTTATGGATCTAATTATGTTTAAATGATCATCATTGGATTAACTAGCTAAGAAGATGATGGCTAAATGATGAAAAGAGAGAACAATGGGTTCAGGCCATGTTGTATGGCCGAACCCCATGGATGATAGTTTTATGAACCTAGCTTGTTTTATCAAATTAAATGATTAACGATGGGATATTTGATTAAGAAATAAAAGGATGAATAATGGTTGACCGCTTGGTTTAAAATAAACAAGGATTAAAAGAAGGTGGTCAAAACAAAAGGAGTGAGGTTCGACCATGTTGTATGGTCGAACCCCACCATTGAGTTTTTGGTGGACTTAAACACTTTCCGGCCATGTAGTATGGCCGAACACCCCTTAGGGACTTAGCCGGCTTAAGGGTTATGATCGTAAATAGAAAGGAATATGGAATGACGTAGGGGTTGATGGAAATCAAACGGATTTTCAGTTTGATTTATTTATGTGTTAAATGTAATAAGGTAGCGGGATTTCACAAACAGGTGTACAATCGGCTTTGACGCGATCGGCGATCGGTTTTGTAACGCCCCGTCCCTTTTTCACTTACTTTCCGAAAATCAGAGTCTATTTTTTTTACAAAAAGTGGTAGAGAGTGGGACGTCACGATGCGAGTTAAGTCCGAGCTTCTAAAGCCCGACCCTTAACTGGCCAACCATACGTGTGCGTGAACTAAGTCCACTGAGATGGTTCACATGTATTAAGTTTATATTTACGAAAAATAACATAAACTGATTGCGAATTATAATAGAACCTAAGGCTACTCCATTTTAGATAGCAAAGTACTTAGTCACTTAACCAACTTAACTTAAATCAAATATCCATACCAAACCATTCACAAACCATAGCAAATATCTAATTATTACATGCTGAAATCTAACTACTCAAATTACATGTCCTTGAGCAACTTAATAAAATAACAATAAAAACATTCCAAAGTCCTTATGCTTTGCTCCGTTCAAGATCATCATTTCCTTCATTTCCTATTTCATTTACTAGGGTAGAAGTAGGGCGTTAGAACAACGCGCCCAGTAGGAATTCTAAGTATGGCTAACACATGGTTAGTATAAGACATGCATATAAATAATATAACATCAAAACCTTGTAAAATCATGCCATGCCATGTATGCAATGAGTCCCACCCATCACAATCAAACATATCCTCTTGATGGGATTCTCATCATCAAGGTACCCCCACGTAGGTCATTCGGACGCCTCGACAGAGTGTGGCCCCTCCGGTTATCTCTTGATAGGATTCTCATCATCAAGATAACCCCACATAGGTTTTTCGGACGCCCCGACAGAGTGTGGTCCCTCCGGTCCCATAACCTTCACCCCATGCTATGCATGAGCTGCTAATGAATTCCATGCTATTTTATATGATAAATCTAGCATTAAATCCTCATATTTGCAACATACTATTTTAAAACATGACTCACAAAAAAATAAGATAAAACCAACATACATAACCATGGTTTCAAATAAGTTAGAATCCTACCCAAGACAACTAAGGTGTCCTTGAGCTTTAATCCGGCAACCGATCACGATCGTGGCCCCCTTTGTGTAGTCCCGTTACCTTATAACATATCCATGAATTAAACCAACGACCCATTTGATTTGTAATGGTATCTAAGTCCAAAAACACAACTTGTGGGGTTCGGCCATAAACCATGGCCGAACCTCACTTACTTTGATTTTAACCCTTAGTCCACTAAAATCCAACTTTGTGGGGTTCGACCATACAACATGGCCGAACCTCGCCATCTTGATTTTTGGTCCCTCTTTCAAAATCACTTGATCCTTTTAATTAAATCCAATCACCAATCCATTAATCTAATTATCCGCACATTAACCTTTTAACACATACATCAACATAAGTCCATAAGAAATCCTTAGTGGGGTTCGACCATACACCATGGCCGAACCTCACTCCCTTGATTTTTATGCTCATTTTTCAATCCGTTAGATCTTTAGGTTAGATACAAGATCATGACCTCTTGATTCATACTTCAATCACTTATACCACAATTGTTTATCATTGATAACCATTTAAATCCACCAAATATTTTCCATGGGGTTCGGCCATACACCATGGCCGTACCCATGGTTCATCCTTTTCACCCTTAATTACATTCTATGCCATCAATCATCCATGGCTAATTAATTGGTTTATTTACTTATAACCAAGTCCCAAAAATGATCCACCAAAAGGTTCATGGGGTTCGTCCATACACATAGCCGAACCCTATGATATCTATATCCATAAAGAGTACTTGGTGGGGTTCGGCCATACACCATGGCCGAACCTCACCCTTGGGTTTTGGTGCTCCCCTTTTCCATTCTTTTAGATCCAACAACCCAACACCTTTCTAAATTATTAACCATCTTCAAAATTAACTAAACATGACACACCATCCATCATTATCTCTCCATGGGGTTCGGCCATACACATGGCCGAACCCTATGGTTCCTTATTTCCATTAAAAACTATCATGCATCTATGATTGGTTCTCATACCTCCATCCATTTAAATCCTTTTAAAACTTTAACAAAATCAAAAAATACACTTGTGATTTCCTTCCTTCAAATCCAATAAAATCAATCCAATGTCTTCTCAATCCATACAATGGCTGAATCATGTTTCCTTGACCATTTATTTAGCAAGAGTTTATTGAGCACTTACCAATCCCACGACTCCTCCCGTTCTTTCACTCCTTCTTGATCTTTTCCTTCCTTAGTCCCTCCTTCCTTCCTTCTTGATCTTTAGCCGAGACTAACCTTGCTGGAAACCCCTTGGAGTGGTTCAGCCAAGTGATATGGATTGAGAGAGGAAAGCTTGAGATCAAATTACTCTAAGTCCTTTTTGATCTTGAGAGGGAGGGGGAGAACATGATAAAATTCTCTAAGTGTTTGATCTTCCTCCTCCTAGAGTGCTGGTCGGCCAATAGATGTTTTGAGGGAAAGATATCAGCCAAGAGGGAGAGAGGGAGAGAGAGTTGAAAGATTAGTCTTTTTCCTTGAATGCTAGGGTCGACCCAAAGGTGATGACTTTGGTGCTCACATGTGTAACTCCCATTCCTTAATGCCTCCCTTGGGGGTTTCATCCTAAGATAAAAATTCCCAAGGCTCCAACGGCCACCAAGGGTTGCCTTGGTGTAGACTCCCCCCATCTTCCTCATCTCATTAATGCTTTATGTGGGGTTTCATCTTAAGATGAAACTTTCCCCCCCAACGTGATGCCCTTGAATTTTTGAATTTGAAATGAACCACCACTCCTCACCTCTCCATTACTTCTCCATGTGGGGGTTTCATCTTTGAGATGAAACTCCCATGCCAACGTGCACCTCTTGATTTGGTGTTTGAAACAACAATTCTTCACCTTCACATTTCACTCACTTTTAATTTAACTCACCATTTTGATTTAATTCATTTCAACTCAACTCACTCATTTAACTAATCACTTCAAAACCAACTCACTCACTTGGTGGTCTTTCCATTTTAATTTAGCCCAACATAAATTAAGCTTGAACTCACTTCATTGTCAACCAAGTCAACCATGACCCATTGGGTCCCAATTGAGCCTTTTGACCCAAATAGCCACCTTGACCCAATTAAATGTATCTTACCCATTTACCCTACATTGAACACTCATTCCATTTAATTCACTTGAATCAACTCAAACACTTGTTTGCATTCCCGTTTAATTTAGCCTCAACCTATTTAGACTTCAGCTCACTTGATGGTCAACCAAGTCAACCACGACCCATTGGGTCCCAATTGGGCCTTTTGACCCAAATAACAACCTTGACCCAATTAAACACAACTTACCCATATAAGGTCCATGTCCATTAATTTATAATTTAAATAGACAAAATTCATGTAAATTAATATCTTAAAAATCTGGGATGTTACAGGTTTTGATGAAAACACAAGGATACGATATTTGGACGCTGGTAGGATTCCTACCTTGTTGGTACACTGGATTTATGTATATGGATGGTTTTTTATTCCTATGTGTTATGATTATTTTGGTATCAATATGCTATATTTAAAGGAATGGAATTTCAATACTATATGTGAATATGAAATGGCATAGTTTTAAATGGAAATCAAATGTTTAGGATCTTGACTTGCTTTTATATAAACAAGGTATCGGGACTCCTTGAACGGTACGCAATTGTGAACGGGTGACGAATTGAGAAGAAAGGACAGCTTAAGTAACTTTCTGTAGGTTTCCTACCTTTTTGTAACCACACTTATATTTGATGTTTTATCTTAATTTTGATGAAATATGTGCTAAGTTATTATGTTTCAAAGTGGTTTTGTATGTTAAGATGTATTTGCAAATGGCATGAACTCATGGACATCTCATGCATGGCATGGGGTGATGATTATGGGAACCGGTGGCCACACTCCGTCGGGGCGTCCAAAAGACCACTGTGGGGTACCTTGATGATGAGAATCCCATCAAGAGGAATCCGGAGGCCACACTCCATCGGGGCGTCCGAAAGACCATTGTGGGGTGCTTTGGTGATGGATATGTATATTTGTAATGGGTGGGACTCATTACATGTGCATAACATACATGGCATTGTTTTATGAGATTTTGTTGAACTTGTATTATCATATTATTTGCATGTTTTTGTACTAACCTTATGGTAGCCCTAATCGGAAACACCTACTGGGCGCGTTGATCTAACGCCCTATTTTTATCCTTAGTGGATGGCACAGGAAAGGGAAAGGACGAGGATCGCAAAGGAAACCAAGCATAGGAGCTTGGGCTTTTGAATGGACTTTAATTTATGGATTGATCTATGGACTTTTATTTGGACAATGTAATTTGATAGTTAGATGATGTTGGCATGTAATAATTTAGTAATATTTGCTATGGTTTGGTATGGGTTGGAATGATTGATTAAGTTAAGTTAATTTTGGAAAAATGACAATGTACTTTGCTATCTAATAAAATGGAGTAGATTTAGGTTCCATTATAATCTGCAGTTAGTTTAAGTATTATTCCGTAATGTTTATAGTTTACTATGTGAGAACCATTCTCATGGACTTAATCCATGCTCACGTAGGTTTGGCTAGTTAAGGGTCGGACTTTAGAAGTCCGGACTTAACTTCGCGTCGTGATACTCCCGCTCTTATCACTTGTTTATTTATTTAAAAAAAAAAAATAGACTTTGATTTCGAGTGAAGAAGGGCAGGGTGTTACAGTTGGTATCAGAGCGAAACAGGAAGATTGAGTCTTTCGAAGTAAGATTAAAATGGTTTCATATCTCACTGACAGATAAGAATCCCAACTGACCGACTCTTCGGAGTCCGCTGACTGGGGGCCGGATTAATTTAGTTCGTTAGACTCAGACTGAACAATCAATCTGAGAACAACAACGAAAGATAGAAAAGTAAGTACAGTCATCATAATTGGATCTGTCAAACATAGCAAAATAGGATACACTTCCCCGATATCCCCAAATTGAGAAGCAAACAATAGGTATTTAGAAATTTCCCCCGGAAACAAAAGAAAAATCAAAGAGTGTTTATTTGGCAATCTTTCCCAAACAAGAGACATTATGTGATGCATAGAGGAATTTCCCCAAACAAAGATTTAGTTTGATTTGAACTGATATTGGCATTGACATACTTTAGTTGTTGTGATACAGAGATGTCAGGCAACACAGAGTATACAGAGTTGTGGGACAGAGGGACCCCTAGCTGTCCGATAGATCTGGTTTCTTCTTCCGACGATTCCACCAGTCAAGACATGGAAATAGAATCGCCCAAGTACAATGTTGGGGTTGCTCCAGCCTTGGTACCTGAAGAGGACGAGGGAGATATCCCAATGATAGGAGAATCAGTAGGGGAGATAGCACCCAGGTATTTGTACGAGTTGTGCAATCAGGAGGGGACACAACTATACTTTCTGCCCCTACTCCCTTGAGATTATTTGCTCTGTTTGTGGACTTCACTGGGCAAGGAAGGAGAGGACCAATTGTCCTTACATTGGAGGACCAGGAAAAATACCCTGTCTGACTTATGGAGTGTTGGGGCACATGTCGATGACATGCCCTGACAATTTCTTCGATTTTGGTGATGATGCAAGGTCTTCTACGGAAGGTTAGGCTAAGGAATGGTAAGAGAATGTCGGGGAAAGGGAAGATTTTGTAAGGGTTGTGGGTACGTTTTGAAGGGTTTGTTTTAACCCTACCAACCCCTTGTATTGTGATGGAAGTTTGAATAATGGTCAATAAAGTATGCAAACTTAAGAGTTTATGAGGACTTTGGCATTGAGATGTATGTGACGAGGTCACCTGATTATATTGAGACGTGGTATGGGTGCGTCCCTCACGTGATATTGATGACTGAGATGTGGTATGGATGCGTATAAACATGGATGAGAGTTTCAATGGTAGTTTGGATTGATGTCGGATATTGGCACTATGGAATACGTATTGGTAACATGAAGGACATTTTGGTCCCACAGGTTGACATATTGGTCGTATGTTAAACTGTTAGCCTTATGATAGACATATCAGTTTTACGAAGGTATTAGTCATGCCCATGAACGGATTATACCCAGAAGGAGGGTTATATTCATGGATGATTATTAACCATGGACAGATGATACACACTGATAAATTGGTACCAGGCATGGATGTGTATAACCGGGGATGGTGATTTCCATAGCGGTTTGGATTAATGGCAGGAATCGGTACCATGGAAGACATGTCGAAAGTTTGATGGACTTGTTGATCTCAGAGATGACATATAGATCTAATGATTGGGTCATGTTTCGATATACATTCCACGGTATAAAAAAAGGGGGGGGGGGGGTGTTAGTCGTATTACTACTTGTATCACAAGAAAGTTAGTGATGAAAGATACCGGTATCATAGAAATTTTGAACAGAAAGTGTTAATCACATAGTGACTTACGTGCAAATGAAAATATGTGTATATTTGGAGATATACTTAAGGGAAAAGTTTAGTGAGACTTGAATGGGAAACTATGGGCGACTGCTGAGTTAGACTGATCACCTGACTCTATAGTTAGCTGATGGAATTCCAGGAAAGTGAAGTTAAAAGTCTAGTGAAACTTGAATGGGAAGCGATGGGCGACTGCTGAGTTAGACTGGCCATCTGACTCTATAGTTTAGCCAATGGAGTTCCAGGAGAGTGAAGCTAGAATTCTAGTTAAAATAGAATCATTGAAAGCCTTGAGCATAGGCTCGTATTGGCAGGCTACCTCACACAGAGAATAGACAGATGAACGTATTAAGCAAGTACGTGGAAAATATTTTTAGCAGGTAAAGTGAAACAGAGCAAATTGATTTACATAGGAATTGTAAATGGGTTCACGAGGAAAAGAGAAAACATGGGGCAGAGTAAAATTCTGCGGGAAAGAAACTCATAGGTTGATATGAGTAAGTGTGATGTAATTAAGTGGTACTTGACAAGATTGAACAGGAACAAAGGATGGATTCGGAAATGGAGGATATATGAACCAAGATGACTACCGGTGAAGTCATACCGGAATGAGAGTTAAGACCAGGACAGGTTCTTGTATTCCAAGGAGGGATGTATGTACCTAAGGATTGTCAAGGTTTTCAAAGGGCAACGATGCGATATGGGTCGTGGTAGACCCACTGACCAAGTCTGCACATTTTGTACCTATTAGGATGACAGATTCATCTGAGACTTTGGGTCGGCGGTATATTAGGGATATCATCAGATTGCATGGTATTCCTCAGACTATAGTGTCTGATAGAGATGGCCCGTTTCACCGGCAGGGCATGGCAGAGTAAGCAGTCGGCCATGGAGACCGATCTACTGACTAGCACAGCATTCCATCCACAGATTGATGGACAGTCGGAAAGGACAATACAAACACTGGAGGATATGTTGAGAGCGTGAATGCTAGACTTCAAGGGTGGATGGGTGGGATCACTTGCCGTTGGTAGAATTCTTATATAACAACGGTTACCAGGCAAGCCTTCAGATGGTTCCATTCGAGGCTTTATTGTAACGCCCCGCCCTTTCCGAGAAATCAGAGTCTAAATTTTTTTTTAAATAATAATAGAATAACACTAGAAGAGAGCGGGCGGCGTCACGACGCGAGCTAAGTTCGGACTTCCTAAGTCTGACCCTTAACTGGCCACCCATGTGTGCATGGACTAAACCCACGATAACAATCCACACATGGAACTAACAAGTTTTGAGGAATAAACTAGACTAACTGCGGAATTAGACTGAATAGATAACAAGTACAAGTCTCAATCATTAAATAACTTAATCCAAACATCCATTGTCAATACCATAAACAAACCATAGGCAAAGTTTACTAACTGTTACAAGTCCATAAAATATAACTCAAAAGACAGTAAATAAGACATCCCAATCATCAATCAAGCGCTTAAGCTTGGCTCCCCTCCAGGTCCACGACCTTCTCTTTCCCTTTTCCATTTCCTGCATTATCCTCTAAGGATAAAATTAGGGCGTTAGATCAACGCGCCCAGTAGGATTTCCGATTAGGGCTACCACATGGTTAGTATATAAAAACATGCATATATCATAATATATATGGTCATCAAAACAGGTAAATCAATGCTATGTAAATATGCACATGTAATGAGTCCCTCCCATCATGCATATACATAGCCATCACTTGACGAGACTCTCACCGTCAAGGTAAATCACAATACACTTTCATTTCTTCTTAATGATATTCCTCCTGGCAGGGAGCCTCATCGCCTAAGGAGGCCGATGTGGCTCTCATCATCATAATATTTCTGCTGGTGGGACCCTCATCGCCTAAGGAGACCAATGTGATTCTTATCATTATACATTTCTCCTGGCAAGACCTGCATCGCCTAAGGAGACCAATGCATTTCTCATCATTATAACATTTCTTCTGGCGGGACCAACATCACCTAAGCAGACCAATGTATTATCATCATCATGATACTACTCCTGGCGGGACCTGCATCGCCTAAGGAGGCATTCCATAATCATCATCCCATGTCCATGCATGAGATGCTAATGAATATATGAAGCATGTACATAAATCTCATGATTCAAAAACCAATTGAAACATAATAATAGTAACAACATATCTTATCAAAATCATGATGAAACTAATCATCATAGTGGTCACAAGTAGGTAGGAAACCTACTGAAGATTAGCTTACGGTGTTTGTTCTTTCTTAAAGCGTCACTTGCTCATGACTTGCACGCCGTTCAACTTCCGCTTCCTTGTTATAAAATCAGCAAGTCAAATACTTGATCTACTTGATTTCTAATCAAGTTTAGATCTCATATACCATCTTGTTTCTAACTAAATCCAAAACCTCATAAACCATTTTGTGGGGTTCGGCCACACCCATGGCCGAACCTTACCTCATTTGAATTTAATCTCTCTTTTTATTTGCTAAACACTTCAACACTTCACATTTCAAAATATATCTCTCGATAGGGTTCGGCCATACCACATGGCCGAACCATATCACTTTGGTTTTGGACCCTTCTTTTCAAAATCCTTTAATCAATCCCTTCATATTACAATTTGGCTTGTATTTATGGTTTTGCCATTGGTCATACCCTTGTTTAACATTGTTAACAACCTATGGCAATAAACATTAAGCCATTAAATTTAATATCCCAAAAACAATGTTTATAGGTGGGGTTCGGCCATACACCTTGGCCAAACCACACTTATTTCACTTCAGTCCACTTTATCTCTTAATTTAATAATTCCATCCAAGTGATACATTTACAAAAACTACAATCCAACAAATACAACTTGGTGGGGTTCGCCCATACTACATGGCCGAATCTCACCTTCTCACCTGAACCATATATCCAAAACATGAAACCTTACCTCCATATAAACCGGTCCATGGGGTTCTCTTATCCCAATTAATTCCATCTTTTATACATGGTTCATACTCAATATTTTTAACCATAATAGCATTATGGTTCGGCCATGTAATGGCCGACCCAACACATCAACTTTATCTCCATATAAAAAAACACCTTAATTACCTTGAATCATTGTATGGTTTCTATCCCTCAAAACCATACAAATTTTCCATAAAAATGTCATATCATTTCATGGGGTTCGGCCATCCCAATTGGCCGAACCCAATGGCCTATGATTTAAACCTCTTTTGTCAAATACTTAGCCTTATTTAAAACATGCAAACATCTCCACCATTGGTATGGTTTTTATCTCTCCAAAACCATACCAAATCATCAAATATTTTCATGAGGTTCGGCCATCCAAAGTGGCCGAACCCTATGACCATGATTTGGACCCCTTTTTAATCAACAATTTCCAAGATTAAACCTTTGATGGATTCGGCCATTCCATGGCCAAATCGTGACATCCAAATCCATGTTTTAGACCTTATTTAATAACTTATTTTGCCTCATCATAAACATGTATCTTAGGTCTAATTAAACATCCAAATCAGTCCAACACTTGCATGGTTTTATCTTACAAAAACCATTAAAATTAACCAATTCTTTTCATGGGGTTCGGCCATCCAAAGTGGCCGAACCCATTGATCCATTTTTCATCACTTTTGTAAAACACCATCCAAGGTCTAATCCTTGATGGATTCGGCCAAGACATGCCAAATCATGATCCATTAATCCCATTTTATTAAACAAAAATCCATGGAAATACTTACCAAATTTTCCAAGCTTTTCTTCTTGCCTTTGCTCCTTGCCTTCCTTTCTTTCTTAGCCTCTCTTTCTTTGCTGATTATATGCTTAATCAATTGTGAAGACACTACTTGCTGGTTCGGCCAAGAGAAAGAGTTTGAGAGAGAGGGAGAGATGGAACTCCAAGGTTTGCAATGTGCATTCGGCCAAAGGAGGTGTTCAATCCTTTTGCTTAAATCAGCCACTTAATCCACTCATTTCCCTCATAAAATCTTGCTCATACCAATGAGACGCTTGCTGCCAACCAATGCACCCATTGGCATCCCAACGTTGGAGGCTTGGGCTTCCATGTGAGATGGAAACCCCTCCATATTCCCATGAGATTTTTATCTCATTCTCATTCAATTCCATTAATCATTATGCATGGAAGCTCACACCACAAGTCCCCATCGTGTGGGACTTGTATTGTGTGGCTTGAGACCCAAGTAACTCTTCATCTCCCCTTTAACTCACTGAATTTACAGCCCCTTTGATTTCTATTTTGACTCACCCAACTCACAAGTCCAACTCACCACATTAAATGACACTCATTTAATGCACTTGAGTTAACTCATTTCTTAATTCAAAACCAACTCAATTCAGTCCCACTCAACCTGATTTAACTCACAATTGAGCTCATTTGAGGGCCCACATGGTTAGCCATGGTCAACATGGTCAACTCGACCCATTGGGTCCCCATTTAGCTTGTTGACCCGTTTTGACTCCATTACCCATTTATGGGTTATTTTAGCCATTTACATTTGGTTTTCACATATGCATCAAGCCTACTCATTTATGCTCCACTTGATTTCCAATCAATTCATCTTAACCCCATTAAATTTGGGCTCACCCAATGGTCAATTTAGTCCAGCATGACCCCTTGGGTCCCAATTGGGTCCTTTGACCCAATTAACCATTTTGTCCCAATTTGATGTTCATTACCCATTCAATCAAATTTGACACTTATAATATGCTCATAGGCTCTTAATTTGAGCTATGGACCCCACCATTTCCTCATTTACAATAACATTTATTGAATTCACCAATCCAGTGGCATTTTCGTAAATATTCATATTATTGAGAAATTGGGGTGTTACAATATAACCCTCTTTTTAAAATTTTCGTCCCGAAAATCTAACGAAGTAGGGTTCCAAAATGAATTACATAAATAATTCGGGGTGAGCTGTTCTCATCTCCAATTCAAGTTCCCATGTGGCCTCCTCAACACCACAGTCGGTCCCATACCACTTTTACAAACTGAATTGCTCTATTTTGCAACACCCTTCGCTCAGTCTCCAGTATCCTAACTGGTTTCTCGACGTATGTCACGTCGCTTTGTACTTCTATGTCTTGCACATTCAATACATGGGACGGATCGGGATTATACTTCCTTAGCATCGACACGTGAAACACATCGTGTAACGCTGCCAATTGTGAATGAAGTGCTATCTGATAAGCCACATGCCCCACTCTTCTCATGATGGAAAACGGTCCCACAAATCTTGGTGACAGTTTCCCCTTCTTCCCAAACCTCATGTGTCCTTTCCATGGCGAGACTTTTAAGAATACCATGTCCCCCACTTCAAATTCCAGAAACCTTCTTCTTTTGTCAGCATAACTCTTTTGCTGACTCTGTACAGTCAATAAGTGTTGACGTATTAACTGAATTTGTGTTGTAGTCCTGCGACTAGCTCAGATCCAATCAGTGCAAGCTCACCAGCCTCTGTCCAGCACACTGGTGATCTACAAGGCCTACCATATAAAGCCTCGAATGGGGCCATCTGAAGGCTTGCCTGATAACTATTGTTATACGAGAACTCAACCAGTGGCAGGTGGTCCTCCCATCCACCCTTGAAATCTAACACGCACGCTCTCAGCATGTCATCCAAGGTTTGTATTGTCCTTTCTGACTGTCCATCAGTCTGTGGATGGAAAGCGGTGCTAGTCAGTAGATCTGTCCCCATAGTTGACTGCATACTTTGCCACACTCTGTCGGTAAACCGGCCATCTCTAGTCAGATACTATAGTTAGGGGAATGCCATGTAGCCGAATAATTTCCTTGATGTAACACTGACCCAACGTCTCAGATGAATCCAGTCATCTTAATAGGAATGAAATACGCAGACTTGGTCAGTCGGTCTACCACGACCCACATGGCATCATTGCCCTTTGAAGATCTCAGTAACCCCGTCACAAAATCCATGGAAATGTGCTCCCATTTCCATTCTGGCACTGATAAGGGTTTAAGTAACCCTGGTGGCTTTTGATGTTCAGTCTTAACTTGCTGACAAGTTAAACAACGTGCCACGAATTCCGCCACATCCCTTTTTAGTCCGTGCCACCAATAATGCCTTTTCAGATAGTGATACATTTTGGTGCTGCCCAGATGAATGGAGAGCTTGGATTGATTTGCCTCAATCAATAGCTCTTTCCTACAACTCTTTGGCACATATACTCTTTCCCAGAATAAAAGACCCTATCCTGGTCGTAATTCCCATTCTGGTATGACTACGCTAGTGGACATCTTGGCCCATATCTCTTCCACTTCCGGGTTTGCTCGTTGTTCTTGTTCAATCTTGGTGACTAAATTGGAACGTATGATTAAATTATAAATACTCCCACGGTTGTTGATATAAAGATTGAACTCTCGAATGGTGTTCAGCATCTCCCATTCTGTTCTGATCAAGCATGCTACCGATGCATGTGATAGGCAGCTGAGGGTATCTGCCACCTTGTTTGCCTTGCCTAGATGGTATTGAAGCGCAAACTCATAATCCGCCAGATACACCATCCATCTACGCTGCCTCAGGTTGAGCTCCTTTTGATCAAATAAATATTTTATGATCAGAAAATCTCTCAAATTTCTCGCCGTAAAGGTAGTGTCTCCAACTTTTGAGAGCGAAGACCACTGCAGCTAGCTCCAGATCATGTGTGGGATAAAGACGTTTGTGTATTTTTAACTGTCTTCACCCATATGCCACCACACGTTGACCTTGCATGAGTGAACACCCTAGTCCCTCTCCTGAAGCATCGAATTGTACTTCATATCCTTTGCCCCTTTCCAGCAAAATTAAAACAGGAGCTCTTGTAAGTCTCTCTTTCAATGTTTCAAATCTCCTGTTGCACTGATCTGACCACTAATACTTGACTCCTTTCTGAGTGAGTCGAGTCAATGGAGCCACTATTTTGGAAAAATCCATGATAAATTTCCGATAATAACCCGCTAATCCTAAGAAACTGTAGATTTCGGTTACATTCTTGGGCGTTTTCCAATCTTTCACTGCCGCCACCTTAGCCGAATCCACGGCTATTCCTTCCTCGGCTATAACATGTCCCAAGAAATTTAGTTGAGATAGCCAGAACTCACACTTACTGGCCTTGGCATACAGCTCATTCTGCCTCAAAGTATTCAAGACTGTCCGTAGGTGCTCTGCATGTTCGTCCTGACTCTTGGAATAGATCAGGATATCGTCAATGAACACGATTACAAACTGGTCCAGATGTGGACAGAAAATTCTGTTCATTAAATCCATGAACACAGTTGGTGCATTTGTGAGTCCAAATGGCATGACTACAAACTCGAATAGTCCATACCGCGTCCTGAAGGCTGTCTTCTGTATATCTTCCTCCCTAACCCATATTTGATGATAACCAGACATCAAATCGATCTTTAAAAAATGGCTGGAACCCCTCAATTGATCGAATAAATCATCGATCCTGGGTAGAGGGTACTTGTTCCGGACTGTTAGCTAATTCAGCTTCCGATAATCAACACACATCCGAAGTGAACCGTCCTTCTTCTTTACGAACAATACTGGAGCTCCCCATGACGATGTGTTGTGTCGGATGCATCCCAGCCTGAGCAGTTCATCGATCTGCTTCTTTAGCTCAAACATCTCAGTTGGCGCCATCCGATAGTGTGGTAGAGATACTGGTGCAGTGCCAGGGTATAACTTGATTTCGAAGTTGATCTCCCTCATAGGCGGTAAACCAGGGAGTTCCTTTGGAAACACATCCGCAAATTCTTTCACAACTAAGGGAAATTCAGTAATTGGTGCTTTATTTATAATGATATTATTCAATACCACGTGGTTCAACCATTCCTGCAATCCACTCTGCTTGTCTACACGAACCACATATTGCTTTCCTTCGGGTGACCAAAATGTCACTCTTCGGCGATAACAGTCAATGTTGGCCTGGAACTTAGCCAACCAATCTATGCCGAATATTATATCATACTCAGACATGTCGAGCACCAGATAATTGAACTCAAATCTGAGTCCAGCTAGTTCAGTGTTAACTGCCGTGCATACTAGTCCCAATGTCGAGTCTCCGACAGGGGACAATTGTAAGTGTTGCAGCTAATTTTTGAACTAGAGTACTGGTAGCAGTTATAAATGATGCAGCTATAAAAGAGTGTGAAGCTCCAGAATCAAATAGTGCATATGCATAAGAACTACTCACTATCGCCATACCTTGTATCACCAAATGATCCTCATTTTATGGAGAAGTTAATGTAAATAATCGTCCAGCTCTAGTTAGGTTGGGCGTCCGTCTCGCTCGATTATACGTCCCGCCTCCTCAGGAGTTAACCGATCTGACTGGTGGATGAGACGATCCTCTGGAGTGTGAAAGCCTGTTGAGTTTTGGACAATCCCTCCGGAGATGACCCGGTTGATCACAGTGATAGCAGGTGCTCACTCCTCTAGAAGCCTGAGTGACTGCTACAGATTGGGAGGGCTGATTGGGACGAAAGCCCCCAGTAGATCCAACAGATGGCGAGGGTCTGCTGAAGTTCGATCGGAACTTCTTGTTGGGTTGATAAGTACCCCTCCCACTCGGCGCTCGACGGTTGTCCACTCGTACAAACTCTGCCAGTTCCTGCTCCACAATGGTAGCTTTGCTGACCACTTCCGCCAGTGTAGCTGCTTTGAACACGGTCACTCTGGCCCTAATGTTTGGCCGCAACCCATGCTCGAACTTGCGAGCCTTCCGATACTCCGTGCCCACAATGTAGAACGCATAGCATGATAAACTCAAGAATTCCCTATGATATTCAGCTACTGTCATGCAGTCCTGCACCAATGACAGAAATGCTTGAGTCTGACGTTCTCTCTCCTCCTCCGAGAAATAGTGTTCCAGGAACGTCGCTGAGAATTGATCCCAGGTCATTTCAGTTCTCTCCCTTTCTGGCACAAGTGCCTGCTGCTTTTCCACTACTTCCCACCACTTACCAGCGTCATCTATCAGTTGTGACATGGCCAGTAGGATCTTGTGGGCATGACTTGTAATACCCCAATTTCTCAATGAAGTGGAAAATTACCAAAATGCCCCTGAGTTGTTAAATTAATTATTTTGTGATGTTAAGTAAGGAAATAGTGGGGCCCATTGCTCAAAATAAAATCATATGAGCACATTATGAATGTTAAGTTTTATTGGTTGGGTAATTTTCATCATTTGGGTCAAAAATGGCTAAATGGGTCAAAGGGCCCAAATGGGGCCCATCGGGTCTTGCTGGGTTATTTGACCGTTTTGTGATTTTAAATTAAAAGGGGTTAAGCCTATTTGATTGGAAATCAAGTGGAGGAAAAATGGGTAGGCTTGATCCATATGTAAAAACCAATTGGAAATGATCAAAATACCATAAATGGGTCATGTTGTCAAAACGGGTCAAGGAGCTAAAAGTGGACCCAACGGGTCGAGTTGACTATTGTTGACCGTGTGAACCCTCAAGGGAGCTCAAACACGATTCAAATCAGTTGAGTGGGATGGAGGTGAGTTGGAATTAAATCAAAAGGTGAGTTAACTCATATGCATTAAATGAAATGCATTAAATGTGATGAGTTGGGTTGGAATAAAAAATACCTTGAGTTGAGTGAGTCAAAATGGAAACTCAAGGGGCTATAAATTCAGTGAGTCCAAGGGGAATTGGAGGAGTTTAGCTGGTCTCAAATCAGCCAAAACAAGTCCCACACGTTGGGGACTTGTTTTGGTGAGTTCCATGGTACAAATTAAATACAAGTGCATGGGTTTGAGGTGGGTTACTTGGGGATGTGAATGGCTGCATTGGTAGCTGCCAAGGGGTGCCTTGGATGGCACCCAATATCCACCGTTTTGAGCAAGAAGTTATGAGGAATTGAGAGGTTTTTGGGGGCTGAAAATGCAAAGGCAAACAACACCATGCTTGGCCGAATTTCTTGTGCAAAAGTTTTAGAATTCATCTCTCTCTCCCTCACTCAAAAACACACTCTCTTGGCCGAGTTTACCTTGGTGTTTTATCACCATTAGATCAAGCACAAGACAGTAGAAGAAAGGAAGGAACAAGAGGGAAGAAGGCAAGGAGCAAGAGGCAAAGGAAATTGGTAAGAATTCCTTACAATGTTATTTAATAAGTTAGATTAAGTGGAACATGAATTGGCCATGGAATGGCTGATTTTATCAAGGACCTAAGCCTTGGTTAAAGGTTGTCTTAAGTGGTAAACAAATCACATTGGGTTCGGCCAGTTTGGATGGCCGAACCCCATGACATTTGTTTGGGTATTTTGATGGTTTTTGGAGGCTAAAAACCATGCAAAAATGATGAACAATTGTATGTGTTTAGATGCAAGATAAAGGATTTTAAATCTTGGATTTGGATGGCATAATTCAGCCTTGGAATAGCCAAATGCATCAAGAGTCTAAACCATGGAAGAAGGTGTCAAAAGAAATGAAATGAACCATTGGGTTTGGCCACTTTGGGTGGCCAAACCCCATGAAAAGAGTTGGTTAATGGTTATGGTTTTTGAAATTTAAAACCATCCATTTGGGGACTGTTTTTATATATTTTATTAAGATTTAAAATACGTGCTTAAAGAGGGTTAAAACATGGGTTTGGATATCAGAAAAGGCTGAAGATATGTGGTCTAATCAGTGGAGTAAAATTGGAGAAGATGGACCATGGGGATCGGCCATCTTGGATGGCCGAATCCCATGATATCATGTTGGTTTTTGGATGATTTCTTTGAGAGTTAAAACTTGATATTAGTATACTGTTTATGCATGTTTATATGAGGTTCAAAAACAGCAAACATAGCATTGGGTTCGGCCACCATGGAGGGCCGAACCCCATGCAAATGATGGTTGGTTTTAAGGTGTTTGAAACATGGAAACCATGAACTTTCAAGGACTGTTTTTGGATGAATTTAATTAGATGGTTACTAAGAGGTATGAAGGCAGCAATATGATATTGATATTGCATGTTTAGATAAGGCCTAAAGCATGTTTGAAAGATCATAACATGGGCATAGGGTTCGGCCACATTGGATGGCCGAACCCCATAAAAGTGTGTGATAAATTGTTATGGTTTTTGGAGAGATAAAACCATACCAATTGTGGAGTTTTTTTTAAGAGATAAGGTTACTGTTTTGGTTTGGCCATAGGATGGCTGAACCATGTGGTTAACATGGCAAAAGGGTAGTATTCAATTGGTATATGAAATAAGGGAATCATTGAGCAAAAGAACTCCATGGACTGTTTTATGGTTATATGGAGTAAGAACATAGTGGAGATTTTGAATGAATCCGTGCCTTTGATTCAAGAATTATGTATGTATAATAGGTACTTAATATCAGTAAACAACCAAGCATGATAGATAAGGGAATATGGGATGAAAATACATAGGGTGTGGTTCGGCCATGTAGTATGGCCGAACCCCACCAAAGATTATTTGATGGACTTTGTACTAATTCATAATGAATGGGAGATGTATGTATGAATGATGTAAATGAACCAAGTAATTTGAATGGTCATGGAATGTGATTGGAATGGATTAAGAGATTCAAATGGGAAAGGTGAGGTTCGGCCAAGTAGTATGGCCGAACCCCACCAAGGTAGTTTTGTTATGAACCATGGTTTATCAAGGAAAATTAAACAAGGCTTGGCCTAGTGGCAAAGCTGTAAATACAAGTGGTATTTAGTGGTTTGAAGTGTTAATAAATCATTTGGGTGGTGTTAATCCAAAACCAAAGAGATCAAGTTAAAGTGGGTAAGGTTCGGCCCTGGGTATGGCCGAACCCCACAAGATGTTTGGGTCTTATATGTGAATGGATATTTAAATATTAGAATGATTTACTTATTGTTACATCACAAGGTGACGAGAGTTGAAGGAAGTGCGAGTCGTGACCGAGTGAAGCTCAAAAAAAAGGAACGGACACTTAATCAAAGTTTAAGTAGGTTTCCTACCTACTTGTAACCACGGTTTTTACCCAGTTTTACTTATGATACTCTTGTTTAATATATGTGTTTCAAATGATATCTTATGCATTAACAAATGGCATACAGGCATTGGCATCTCATGCATAGTCATGGGATAATGAATGAAGTTCTACAGTGATGGCTACAAATGTACATGATGGGGGTTGCTCATTGCATGTACATAGAAGAGATGAATGTTGTTGTAATTTACCTTGCCGGTGCATGGCACGTCAAGTGATGGCTACGATGGTACATGATGGGGGTTGCTCATTACATGTACATCGCTTATAGAAGAGATGAAGGTGTGTTGTAATTTACCTTGCCGGTGCAAGGCACGTCAAGTGATGGCTATGAAAGTACATGATGGGGGATGCTCATTGCATGTGCATATTTCATAGCATTGTTTTACCTGTTTTGATGATCATGTATTATGATATGTATATGCATGTTTTATATACTAACATGTGGTAGCCCTGATTCGGGAACCTACTGGGCGCGTTGATCTAACGCCCTAATTCTATCCTCAGAGGAGATTGCAGGTACAAGCAAGGGGAAAGGGAAGGTCATTGACCAAGAGGGGAGCTGAGCCTAAGTGCTTAAATAATGGATTTGGATTACGTTTTATTACTGTCATTTGAATACTATTGTTGGACATGTAATAATTCGTTATTAGCTATGGTTTGTTTAGGATCATAACTTGTGGATGGTTGATCTATGTTATTTAATATTTAAGAATATTACTTGCTATCTCGTCTTTTTATTCCGCATGTTGATGTTAGTTCCATGTGTGAATCACTATCATGGTCTATTCCATGTACACATGGGTGGCCAGTTAAGGTTCAGACTTGGGTAGTCTGAACTTAACTCGCGTCGTGACGCCGCCCGCTCTCTTCCGTTGTTTATAAAAAAAAAAAAATTAGACTCTGAAACTCTCGGAAAGGGCGGGGCGTTACATGACTCTTGATGTTCAGCAGAGTCAATATCTGGGAAATTTTCTTCAGCCAGTTCTCTACTCCAACAGGCCCCTCTCTCCCCTTGAAATAAGGTGGCCGCTGTTGTTGGAAGTCCCTGACCATATTTCGGTCACTGGCCTCACTAGTGTTTCCACCTCCATTCAAATGTTGTTGGAGGACGGAAGTAACTACAGCTTGTACCAAGCTTTGTAGTTCGGGCAGCACATATGGTATTGGTGTATGTACGCCGCTGTTGCTGTTCTCCTCTTCCTCCTTATCATGGAGTGATTTCTCAGACCCATGCTGAGGTTCATCCTCATCTTTGTCACGTACAGCTTTCTTCTTTATAAATTGAGATAACTCCTCTTCATGTGGAATGAAGGATATCTCTTTTTCCTTTCCTTTATCGTCTTGTTGGGTCTTCCTTTTTGAAGCCCCTTCGCCTAATCCAATTTGCAATACTTTCTCTTTTCCCTTCTGATTCTTTGGGATCTTTTTTTGTGGTGCCATTTTTCCCTAATTCATGGAAACATTATTGGTTTAGTTTCCTTCACAACATACATTTAATACTAGCAATCCTCATAGAATCATAAAATGACAAACTTTATATATATTCATAATTCATCTTTGTACAAGGGTTGATAGGGTAAAACAAACCCTATAAAGAACAAAATGCACCCTTACAAAATATTCCCCTTTCCATGTCTTTCTTTTCTACCTCTTAACCTAATCTTCCGTGGAAGACCTTGCATCATCAGTAAACTCGAAGAGATTATCAGGACATGTCATCGACATGTGTCCCAATACTCCACATGTCAAGCAGGGTATTACCCCTGGTCCTCCAATATAAGGACAATTAGTCCTTGCCTCTCCGTGCCCATGTAGTCCACAAGCCGGGCAGACAATGCCTAGAGGGTGAGGACAATACCTACAGTTGTGCTCGTCTTGGTTGCACAACTAACACATATAGTCGGGATCTATCTCCCCAACCGATTTCATTATTATAGGGACATCTTCCATAGGATCCTCCGGTAAAGGTGCTAGATCCTCTTCAATTTCCTCGGGAGGTCCCCCCTGAAGGTCCATGTTGACTTCCATGCTGGTGTTATTGGAAGCCGACACCAAATCTATTTGACAGCTGGGTTTCCCTTTATCCCACAACTCTATATATTTCACGTTGCTTGTGTAACGCCCCGCCTTTTTCACCCTTCCGAAAATCAGAGTCTGAAAATTTCTTTTATGAGAAACATAAAGTGAACAAGAGCGGGAGGCGTCACGACGCGAGCTAAGTTCGGACTATCCAAGTCCGACCCTTAACTGGCCACCCATGTGTACATGGACTAAACCATGAAAGATAATACACACATGGAACTAAACAATGACTTGCGGAATAAACTAGACTAAATACGGAATTAGGTTGAATAGATAGCAAGTACCAGTCTCAATTAGTAAATAACATAAACCAACCATCCATCGTTAATATCCTAAACAAACCATAGCAAGTAACTACTACATTACATGTCCATAATAAAGTATTCAAATAACAGCAATTATAAATCCATTCCAGCATTCAAGCATTTACGCTTGGCTCCCCTCCTTATCATCAACCTTCTCTTTCCCTTTCCTTGTACCTGCATTCTCCTCTGAGGATAGAATTAGGGCGTTAGATCAACGCGCCCAGTAGGTTTTCCGATCAGGGCTACCACAGGGTTAGTGTATAAAACATGCATATATATCATAGTACGTGATTATCAATAAAACATCTGAAAACAATGCTATGTATGTAAGTGCATATGTAATGAGCCCCACCCCATCACACGTACATAGCCATCACTTGACGGGACTCTCACCGTCAAGGTAAATCACAATACACTTTCATTTGGGACTCACAGTATTCTTTCATTGGGACTCACATGATAAGGTAATCCACAGTAATCCTTGTTACCTGTGGAAAGACATTTCATCATTGAGTTGTTTCACAGTATTCTTTCATTGGGACTCACATGATAAGGTAATCCACAGTAATCCTCATTACCTGTGGAAAGACACTTCATCATTGAGTTGTTTCACAGTATTCTTTCATTGGGACTCACATGATAAGGTAATCCACAGTAATCCTCGTTACCTGTGGAAAGACACTTCATCATTGAGTTGTTTCACGGTGTTCTTTCATTGGGACTCTCAAGTCAAGGTAATCCATAATCATCACCCCATGCCATGCATGAGATGTCAATGTACATGTATGTCATTTGTAAATACATATCTCATCATTCAAAACCATATTTGAAACATAATATCAAATACAACATATCTCATAAAAACATAATAAAACCAAATCATAATTGTGGTTACAAGTAGGTAGGAAACCTACTGAAGATTCACTTCAGTAATTGATCTTTCTTTAGCGTCACCCGGTCACGACTCGCACGTCGTTCAACTTCTGGTACCTTGTCCATATAACAATCAGTAAATCATACTATCATTTACTTATTCATTCACATCTAAGACCCAACCACATCATGCGGGGTTCGGTCATGCCCATGGCCGAACATCATCAACTTAGGATTTAATCTCCTTTTCCATTTAACCAATTCTTAAATACATATCCCTTTAAACATGTCTTGGTAGGGTTCGGCCATACATCATGGCCGAACCATACCTCCTTGGTTTAACCTTCTTTCATGACCTTTCTCTATCCATTATCATCCTTATTTACAGCTTTGCCACTAGGCTAAACCATATCAAAACAATTGTCATTTTATGGGGTTCGGCCCTATACCTGGCCGAACCTTGTATTCCCACTTATCCATCACCAGATGGTTCTCCATTGAAATATTTTAAACCCTTTATAAAATCATGGAAACAATATCAAACACAACCCATAAACTTACTCATTTATCCCAAAAACAGCCCATGGGGTTCAGCCATGCACATGGCCGAACCCAATGGTTCTCTTGATTTAATTGGTCCATCATTTACCCATGATTTGAATCAGTAACTTGACCCTAAAATTGACATGGTTCAGCCCTATCCCAGCCAGCCAAAAACAGTAAACATATCCTCATTTAATTCCCATAAAACATCATACTCTTACATGGTTTTTATCACACAAAATCATCAAATATTTTCATGGGGTTCGGCCATCCAAAGTGGCCGAACACTATGTCCATGTCTTGGTCCATATGAATATGTTTTAAGTCTCATTTAGACAAGTAATAATCAGCATAACTGTAACACCCCAATTTCTCAATGAAGTGGAAAATTACGAAAATGTCCCTGAGTTGTTAAATTAATTATTTTGTGATGTCAAATAAGGAAATGGTGGGGCATATTGCTCAAATTAAGGTCATATGAGCACATTATAAATGTCAACTTTGATTAGATGGGTAATGAACATCAATTGGGTCGAAAATGGCTAAATGGGTCAAAGGGCCCAATTGGACGTAATGGGCCAAAATGGATGATTTGACCATTGTGTAAGCTCAAATTAAATGGGGTCAAGCTGAACTGATTGGAAATCAGGTATAGGAAAAATGGGTAGGCTTGAAACACAAGTGAAAATCAAATAAAAATGGCGAAAATCAGCCCATGAATAGGTCATATTGTCAAAACGGGTCAAAGGGCTGATTGGGGACCCCATGGGTCGGGTTGACTAGGTTGACCACGGATGACCATGTGGGCCCTCAATTGAACTCAAGAATGAGTTAGTTCAGCTTGAGTTGGACTGATTTGAAGTGAGTTTGATTTAAGAAAAGAGTTGACTCAAACTTGGTGCATTAAATGTGATGAGTTGGATGAGTTGAGTTAGAATAAAAATATCAAGTGTCAAGTGAGTCAAGAGGAAGTGGAAAGGCATTGTTAATCACACATCACTCTTGGAGAATCAATCTCAGCCGTTGAGTGTGAAGAGGTGCATTGGCAAAGCCAAGGGACACCAAGGTTGGGCGGCTCCAATTCATGAATGGATGCATTAATTCATTTCCAAAGAGATGCAACGTTTGGCACCAAGGGGTGTCTTGAATGACACCCAATGCCCCATCGATTTTGGCAAGATTAAATGAGGGAGGATGAATGGGAGATGGGGCTGAAACTACAAAAGGCAAAGATCACCTTTCTTGGCCGTTTTTGTCATTGCAAATCCAAGAATTTCCCATCTCTCTCTCCCTCTCTTCAAGTTCGTTTTCCTGGCTAAACAGCAGAGGTTTTGGCACCAGTTATTCAAGCATAAACCAGCAAAGAATTAAGGAAAGAAAGAAGAAATAAAAGGGAGAAACCAAGGATCAAAGGCAAGAAGAAAGTTTGGAAAATTTGGTAAGTATTTATGTGTTATTTTGGTTTAATAACATGGAACAAATGGGGTATGTATTGTGCCAGGGTTATGGCCGAATACACCAAGGTTTTAACCTTGATTAATAGAGGTTTTAAAATGGTAAAGATGAACATTGGATTCGGCCACCATGGAGGGCCGAACCCCATGTAAAAGATTGGTCTGTTTTCATGTTTTGAAACATGGAAAGCATGGAGTTTTTGTGGACTGTTTTGAGTTTTATTTGAGATCCAAATGCATGTTTTAAAGTGGGTTAAAACCATGGACTTGAATGACATAAGGACTGAAGTTAGCATGGGTCTAAACAGTGGATTAAAATTGATGAAATGGACCATGGGGATCGGCCATCTTAGATGGCCGAATCCCATGAAGTATGATGGTCATTTAGACAAAGAGATGAACTTATTTGGATGTTTTTTAAGAGGTAAAAATGCAGCAATGTTATACTGATATTATATGTTTAAATGACACCTAAAACATGTTTGAAAGACCAAAACATGGACATAGGGTTCGGCCACCTTAGATGGCCGAACCCCATGTAAGTTTTTGATGATTTTGGTGAGTTAAAAACCATATAAAGTTATGGTGTTCTTATGGCAATTAATGAAATAACATGTTTACTGTTTTGGTGGATTATTATGCGGCTGAACCTTGTATAATTCATGGTTGAGTTAGCATGATTAAACCATGAGTAATCATGGTGATTATTGGATCAAGTGAACCCTAGGGTTCGGCTATGAGTATGGCCGAACCCCATGGGCTGTTTTTGGAATAATGGACTAAGTTCATGGGTTGTGTTTGATATTATTCCCATGATCTTATAAAGGGTTTAAAGTATTGTAATGGAGAACCATTTGATGATGGAAGAGTGGGAATACAAGGTTCGGCCAAGTATAGGGCCGAACCCCATAAAATGACAAATTCTAAGTTGATGATGTTCGGCCATGGGCATCGCCGAACCCCACATGATGTGGATGGGTCTTAGATGTGAATGAAAAAGTAAATGATGTTATGATTTACTGATTGTTATATGGATAAGGTACCGGAAGTTGACGACCTATGAGTCGTGACCGGGTGACGCTAAATAAAGAGCAATTACTGAAGTGAATCTTCAGTAGGTTTCCTACCTACTTGTAACCACAGTTTTATCCTAGTGTTCTTTATGAGACTCTTGTTTATTTTATGTGGTTTCGAATGATATATTATGCATTTAAAAATGGCATACAAAGCATTGGCATCTCATGCATGGACATGGGATGATTACTGAGGTTATGCTGTGTTGCAATTTATGAGTTACCGTCCTCCTTAGGCGACGAGAGTCCCGCCAGGAGGAGTAACAAGATGATCATAGTCACATTGGTCTCCTTAGGCGATGAGAGTCCCGCCAGGAGGACTAATATGTGATATGAATCAACTCAATGATGAAGTGTCTTTCCACAGGTAACGAGGTTTACTGTGGTTTGCCTTATCATGTGAAACCTAGATGGAAGTGTATTGTGATTTACCTTGACGGTGAGAGTCCCGTCAAGTGATGACTATGTATGTGTGATGGGGTGGGGCTCATTACAATTGCATACATACATAGAATGGTTTTATATGTTTTTGATGATCATGTACTATGATATATATATATATATATATATATAAATATATATATATATATATATATATATATATATATATATATATATATATGCATGTATGTTTTATATGCCAACCATGTGGTAGCCCTGATCGGGAACCTACTGGGAGCGTTTATCTAACACCCTAATTCTATTCTCAGAGGAGAATGCAGGTACAAGGAAAGGGAAAGAAAAGGTCGATGACCGGGAGGGGAGCCAAGCCTAAGCGCTTGAATGTTGAAATGGACTTCTTTATTATTGTCATTTGAATTATAGTTTGTGGACATGTAATAAGTTATTAATTTGCTATGGTTTGATTAGGTTATTAACTATGGATCGTTGTTTATGTTAATTAACATTTGAGCTTGTTACTTGCTATCTATTCACTCTATTTCCTCATTTAGCCTAGCTTATTCCGCAAGTTATTGTTTAGTTCCATGTGTGATTTATTATCATGGTCTAGTTCATGTACACATGGGTGGCCAGTTAAGGTTCAGACTTGGGTAGTCTGAACTTAACTCTCGTCGTGGTGCCCCCGCTCTTTTCCACTCTGCGTTTCTTTCAAAAGAAATTTTCAGACTCTGATTTTCGGGAGGGTGGAAAAGGGCGGGGCGTTATAGTTGGTATCAGAGCGAAACGGGAAGTTGAATCATCGAAGTAAGATTAAGACGGTTTCATGTCTTACTGACGGATAAGAATCCCAACTAACCGACTTTTCAGAGTCCGCTGACTGGGGCCCGGATTAATTTACATCGAGTGACTCAGACTGAACAATCAATCTGAGAACAACAATGAAAGATAGCAAAGTAAAGTACAGTCATCATAACTGGCAATATCAAACATAGCAAAGTAGGATGTAGTCCCCTGAAACTCCCACATTGAAAAACAAACAATAGGAATTTAGAGATTTCCCCAGAAACGAAAGAAACAAAGAGTGATGATTTGGCAATCTTCCCAAACAAAGTACATGATATTATGCATGATCAAATTCCCCTGAAAACCAAGAGTGGTTTATTTAGAATTGTTGTTGAATATTCTTATGTTTTAAATGTTGTGGCACAGATATGTCGAGCAACAAGAAATACACAGAGTTATGGGATAAAGGGACACCTAGTTGTCTAGTAGATTTGGTATTGACTTCCAACAGTATCAGCATGGAAGTCAATGTGGACCTTCAAGAGGGGCCTCCTGAGGAGGACGAATGGAACTTAGCACCATTGGAGGAGGTGAACCTAGCACCATTACCGGAGTATCTTATGGAAGATATTCCTTAGTTAGTGGGACCTCCTGAGGAAGAAGAAGAGGATCTAGCACCTTTTCTAGAGGATCCTATTGCAGATGTTCCTATTATATTGGAATCGCTTGGGGAGATAGATCCCTACGATACATGTGAGTTGTGCAATCAAGACGAGCACAACTGTAGATATTGTCCTCACCCTTTAGGCATTGTCTGCCCATTCTGTGGACTGCATGGGCATGGAGAGGCGAGGACTAATTGTCCATATATTGGAGGACCTGGATTAATACCCTGCATGACTTGTGAAGCAGTGGGGCACACGACGATGACTTGTCCTGATAATCGTTTCAAGTTCGCTGATGATGTGGAGTCTTCTACGGAAGACTAGGCTAGGAAGTAATATGAAGGGGTATTAAAAAGAGGGTTATTTTGTAAGGGTGTATATTTTTATATAGGGTTTTATTTCACCCTACCCACCTTTGTACAAAGATGAAGTATGAATTTATATAAAGTATGCGATTTTATGATTTTATGGGGATTTATGGCATTTAATGCATATTGTTAATGGAAACTAAGTTTATGATGTTTTCATGAATTAGGAATAAATGGCGCCATAGAAAAAGGTTATAAAGAATCCGAAAGGAAAGGAAAAAGTTTTGCAAATCGGATTAGGTGAGGGGGCATCAAAGAGAAGGACCCGACATGACGGTAGAAAGAAGGATGAGGTGTTAATAATCACGCCGCAAGGGAAAGTGATACCCCAACGAGAGAAGGTGGTACATGAGAAGGTGCCATCGGTACATGACAAAGAACGGTCAATTCATGACGAGGAGAGGTCAGTTCATGAACGATCGCGCAATGAGGAAGAATCACATCATTCTCGGCGAGAGGAGGAGGATAGTGACCCTACGTATCGACGGGACGAGGAGGAAGAATATGACTCGTCATATCGACGAGAGGAAGAAGGGAACAACAATGTAACAGTACCCTATGTACCACCTGAACTACACAGTTTGGTGCAAGCTGTAGTTACCTCTGTCCTCCAACAACATATGAACGGAGGTGGAAGCACGAGTGAAACTAATGACCGTAACATGGTCATAGATTTTCAACAACAGCGCCCACCTTACTTCAAGGGCAGAGAAGGGCCTGTCGGGGTGGAGAACTGGTTGGTAAAGATCTCCCACATACTGACTCTTTTGAATATCAAGAGTCATGCACACAAAATCCTATTGGCCACGTCACAGCTGATAGATGACGGTGCTAAATGCTGGAAAGTAGTGGAGAAACAGCAGGCACTTGTGCCAAGAAGAGAAAGAATTGCCATGACCTGGGAGCAATTCTCAGCAACATTCTTAGAGCGCTATTTCCCGGACGAAGAGAGGGAACGTCAGATTCAGGCTTTTATGACATTAGTGCAAGGCTCGATGACGGTGGCTGAGTATCACCAAGAATTTCTCAGCCTGTCAATCTAGGCATTTTATGTTGTGGACACGGAATATCGGAAGGCTCGCAAGTTCGAGCGTGGGTTACGGCCAAACATTAGGGCCAGGGTAACCGTGTTCAAAGCAGCCACGCTGGCGGAAGTGGTCAGTAGGGCTACCATTACGGAACAGGAAATGGCAGAATCTGCAAGAATGGACAACCGCCGAGCTCCGAGTGGGAGGGGTACGTATCAATCCAACAAGAAGTTCAGATCGAACTTCAGCAGACCCTCGCTGTCTATTGGATCTAGTGGGGGCTTTAGCCCCAACCTAGCCCACTCAATCTGTAGCAGTCACTCAAGCTTCTCGAGGAGTGAACACCTGCTTTCACTGTGATCAACCAGGTCACTACAAAAAGGACTGCCCAAAACTCAATAGGCTGTCATACTCCAGAAGATCATTTCGTCCGCCAGCTAGACCAGGTAAACTCCAGAGGAGGCAGAATGCAAAGTCGGGGAGGTCGAGGGTCTAACCCTGCTGGAGCTGGACGATTATTTACCCTAACTTCTCCAGAAGAAGAGGACCATGCGGTGATACAAGGTATGGCAGTAGTGAGTAGTTCTTATGCATATGCACTATTTGATTCTGGAGCATCACACTCCTTCATAGCTGCATCATTTATTACTGCTACCGGTACATTAGTTCAAAGATTAGCCACAACACTTGCTATTGTATCCCCTGTCGGAGAATCGGCATTGGGACTTATATGTACTGCGGTTAACACTGAATTAGCTGGACTCAGATTTGAGTTCAATTATCTGGTGCTTGACATGTTTGAGTATGATGTTATATTCGGTATGGATTGGTTGGCTAAGTTTCATGCCAACATCGACTGTTATCGCCGAAGAGTGACATTTAAGTCACCCGAGGGCAAGCAATACGTAGTTCGTGCAGATAAACAGAGTGGATTGCAGGAAGGGTTAAACCATGTGGTATTGAATAATATCACCATAAATAAAGCTCTAGTTACTGAACTTCCGGCAATTGTACAAGAATTTTCGGATGTATTTCCAAAGGAACTCCCTGGTTTACCACCTATGAGGGAGATTAACTTTGAAATCAAGTTGTACCCTGGCACAGCACCAGTGACGTTACCACACTATCGGATGACACCAGCAGAGATGTCGGAGCTAAAGAAGCAAATTGATGAACTGCTTAGGCTGGGTTGTATCCGGAACAGTACATCATCATTGGGGAGCACCAGTGTTGCTCGTGAAGAAGAAGGACAGTTCACTACGGATGTGCGTGGACTACCGGAAGCTGAATCAGCTAACAGTCCGTGTAGTGGCCCGAATTTTTAAATTAATATAAATGTGGATATTATTTATTTTAGTGATGGAAATTAGAAAATTTGTGGATTAGATGGTAAATGGGCCAAAGTTTGGGCAAAGGCCCAAGTATGGCCCAATGGATTATGGACTTGATTTAAATTCATTTAAAGGGGCAATGAGGGTTAAATGGGTCAAGAATGGTCAAATTGGGTCAAATACCCATTTGGGATCCAATGGGTCAAGATGGTTAAGCTCTAAGGTAAATGGGTAAGATGAAAGTGTAATTGGGCCATGGGCCCAATGGTGATTCATTTAGAATGAATGGAATGAAATTTAAATTACCTAAGTTATTTGGAATTAAACCAAGGTGATGTGGCCAAGTGGGACCCACCTCCACCTCACCAAGTGAGGTGGCGTGTGGACCCAAGGTTTGGTGGGGCCGACCACCATGGTTGAATTGGTCAACCATGGGTGGATGTATAAGGTAATTTAAGTAAATGAGAATTAAAGTAACCAAAATATCTAAATATTAAATGATTAAAATTATCCAAATGAGGTGGCTCAAAGTGGGGATCAAAAGGTGAAAACCAAATCATCTCATCCCAAACTCAAAAAAATAAAACACGTTGGGACTTAGGGGGGTGGAGTCATAAGCCATAAAGCAAGATAAATATCTTGTGGGTGGGTGGAGAGAGTTAATGTAAAGTGAAGGTTAAATAACCAAAGAGATAAAGATGGGTTTACACCTTATCCTTTTCATTTTACCCTCAGCTCACTCTCTCCATCTCTCTCATTCTTCCATTGCCATCCCACATTAGCAAGGAAAAGAGGAGAAGAAAATTAAGAAAGAAAAGAGAAGAGCTCAAGGAGAGGAAGAAAAGGTTGGACCACCATCTCAAGGTAAAGATCTTGAGACATTTTTCCCATCTCCATCCTCTTCCCTCTCTCAATTCAAACCCTAACTTGGCCGATCCTAAGGTTGGGGGTTGCCACCATTGATCAAGCCTCTTGACCTATTAAAGATCAAGAGGAAGGAGAGAGGAGGCTAAGGGAACCGACGGGAGCAGTGGAAGTCGGAGGAGACGACGGATTGTGAGTATTTCTTAAGCAAGAAATTTGGATTTTTAGGGTTTAAGATTTGGGATTTATTTTTGTAGAATTTAATGGTGGTTACATGAATTTATGCCATGGATGTTAAACCCATCAAATGAGAGGGTGGAAGATAGAGGAAACCCTAAATGGGTAAATTAGGGTTTGGGTAAGAAAATAAATAAATGGATTATGTGCATTGGGTAAGTTTTTAAAATGGTTTTATGATGAAAATGCAATGGATTTTATGGCATTGGAAGGTATAAAAGAGAATGAATTATGAACCATGGGTTCGGCCATGGTGTATGGCCGAACCCTAGGTTGTTGTGTGTGAAGTTAATTAGGGTTTTAGGGTATGAAGCCATGGAAAAATGGGAAGATTGATGAAATTAATATTTTGGTGAATGTAGGTATTTTGGAGCAATGAATGGTGGATCATGAACCATGGGTTCGGCCATGGTAAATGGCCGAACCGTTGTGGTGATGTAATGGTGATCAAATGATGGGTTTAAAGGATGGAAAAGATGGATTAATGTGTTAATGAGTTAGGGTTTCAAATGAACAAATGTAGTGATCCAAATGGGGCTAAGAGTAGTGGTTTAAAAGTGTGATTTAAACCACCTCAAGGAAGGATTTATTTTGGATCTAAATGGTGTAAATAGATCCAAGAAAAAAATGGGGAAAGGACACCATGGGTTCGGCCATGGTGTATGGCCGAACCCATGGCCCAATTGTGATCCATTTTGGTGGGTTAAATTGGATGATGAATGGTGTGTGTGTGGCCTCCAAAGGAAATGAATGAGTAATGGACTCATTGAAGTTAAATACATGAGGTAAATCCCATGGGAAGAGTTGATGAATTAGGTATTTTGAACCCATGGCCATTGGTGAACCATTTAAAGGGTTAAGTATGGGGTTATGGATGGATTTAAATGAATAATGATGAAATTAATAAAAAGGCTAATTTTAATGATGTTATGACATGGTTCAATGGGTCATTAATGGACCTAAGTTAGGGATCTAAGTCTATGATCAATTATGGATTAAATCATGCATGGATAAACGAGTGTTTAAGCATGGAAAATGAGGTAGTGGCAAAACCGTAATTAGTGGCCAAATTCAAGAATTCCATGGAAATTGATCATGGACTTAGGGGATCTAATGTAATAACCTTATAAGTGAGTAATAAAGCCTAGGGTGGCCGAATTTTAAGACTTATGGGATTAAAAGGTTTAATAGATGACATGGGACCCACAAAACCTAAATAGTGACCGGTTTTTCATATGGGCTTAGAAATGGTTAAAACTTGAACTGATTTGGAAATTTAATAAGGTATTGGATATCGCGGGCAGTACGCGTGACGGTAGCCGGACTATCGGACGAAAATGAAACGAAGACGCTAGTCGGTATTCGGTAGGATTCTAACCTTTTTGTAAGCCATGGATTGAGTGATGGTTGCTTTGAATTATCTTGGAAATTATATGGGTTGTTTTAATATTGGTTTTGAATTATGTATTATGTAGGGGTTTTTACTTGATTTACTCTGGTAAGCATATAATTGGTTTAAAACGGGTTTTTAAAGCTATGATGTATTTATTGAGGCTTTACTTGATCTACTTTTGATAATCAAGTCATATGTTTGATTGATGAGATTTTTAAATGTCATGGTTGTTATTATATTCATTACATGGCATATGGCACCTACATCTCATGCATGGCATGGGAGGGATATGGCAGGAGAAGGATGAAATGAAACCGGAATCCATGCTCCGTCGGGGCGACCGAGAACAGACATGGGGACACCTTGACGAGGCTTTGCCGTCAAGGGGGATATTTTACGATTGGATCATATCTTGATGAGGTTTTTCCATCAAGAGGGTCACGGCACGATGATGGTATGAATTACATTTTGAACATTATGGATGGATGAAAAAGGGGCATTGTACAATGATGATGAGATTGATGGGTGGGATTCATGATATAAAACACCCATTGCATTACATTGTACCAAATGGCATGATTTTGATATAATATTTTCATATGCTTTGTTATCACTAATCCATGTGTTAGCCCTACTCGGAGTCCTACTGGGCGCATTGTCTAACGCCCTACTTCTACCCTAGCTGATGACGCAGGAGGTGGCGAAGCGGTAGGACGAGATGGGAGCCAAGCTAAGGAGCTTGGAAAGGAGTGGTAGATAGTTATTAATGTTTATTTTGGATAATGTAATTTGAAATAGTTTAGCTTGTCGGAAATGTAATATTTTAGACTTATTGCTATGTTTTGAATTTAGTGGTAAACATGTGAAGTTATGGCATTTTGGTAATTAAATGATGAAATCTTCCCTGCTATCTAGAAAAGAAAATTTGGTAGGATAGTCTGTAATATCTTTTAGCATTTAATGTAACTTTTTGTGAGCTTTCTTCTACGGGTAAACTATTCTCTGTGGACTCCGTTCCACGCACCCGTAGGGTTGGCCAGTTAAGGGCCGGGCTTTAGAAGCTCGGACTTAACTTGCTGTCGTGACGTCTGCGCCCTTTGTCACTTTAAAAAAGAAAATAGACTCTGATTTCGGTGAAAAGGGGCAGGCGTTACAGTCCGGAACAAGTACCCCTCTATCCAGAATTGATGATTTATTCGATCAATTGAAAGGTTCTAGCCATTTTTCAAAGATTGATTTGATGTCTGGTTATCATCAAATTCGAGTTAGGGAGGAAGATATAGAAAAGACAGCCTTTTATGCAGTATGGACTGTTTGAGTTCGTGGTCATGCCATTTGGACTCACAAATGCGCCGGCTGTGTTCATGGATTTAATGAACAGAATCTTTCGTCCCTATCTGGATCAATTTGTAATCGTATTCATTGACGATATTCTGATATATTCCAAGAGTCAGGAAGAACATGCAGAGCACTTACGGATAGTTTTGAATACTTTGAGGCAGCATAAGCTGTATGCCAAGGCCAGTAAATGTGAATTCTAGCTATCCGAGGTCAATTTCTTGGGAGATGTTATATCTGAGGGAGGTATAGCTGTGGATCCGGCTAAGGTGGCAGCAGTGAAAGATTGGAAAGCACCCAAGAATGTAACTGAAATTCGTAGCTTCTTGGGATTGGCTGGTTATTATAGAAGATTTATCATGGATTTTGCAAAAATAGCATCTCCATTGACTCGACTCACACAAAAAGGGGTCAAGTACGAGTGGACAGATCTATGTAATCAAAGGTCTGAAGAGCTGAAGACAAGACTTACCACTGCCCCTATTTTAGTTTTGCCGGTAAGTGGCAAGTGTTACGAGGTATACTGCGATGCCTCGGGAGAGGGACTGGGTTGTACACTCAGTTCAGAGTAATTGTGTGGTGGCGTATGGTTCAAGGCATGTTAAAAATACATGAACGTCTTTACCCCACACATGATTTGGAATTAGCTGTAGTAGTTTTCTCCCTCAAGAGTTGGAGACACTACCTCTACGGCGAGAAATTTGAGGTATTCTCTGATCATAAGAGCTTAAAATATCTTTTTGATCAGAAGGAGCTCAACCTTAGGCAACGAAGATGGATGCAATATCTGGTGGATTATGAGTTTGCGCTTAGATATCATCCAGGCAAGGCAAACAAGGTAGCGGATGCCCTCAGCCGTATACCACATGCATCGGTCGCATGTTTGATCAGATCGGAATGGGAGATGTTAAATACCATCTGAGAATTTAAACTCTATTACAACAACCGTGGTAGTATATACAATCTGGTTATACAATCTAACATGGTCACCAGGATTGAACAAGAACAAAGAACAGACCCGGAAATGGAGGACATATGGGCCAAGATGTCCACTGACGTAGACATACCTGGAATGGAAATTACGACCAGGGCAAGGTCTTTTATTCCGGGGAAGAACATATGTGCCAATGAGTTGCAGGAAAGAGCTACTAATTGAGGCACATCAGTCCAAGCTCTCTATCCATCCGGGCAGCACCAAAATGTACCATGATCTAAAGAGGCATTATTGGTGGCATGGACTAAAAAGGGATGTGGCAGAATTCGTGGCACATTGTCTAACTTGTCAGCAAGTTAAGACTGAACACCAAAAGCCACCAGGGTTACTCAAACCCTTAGCAGTACCAGAATGGAAATGGGAACACATTTCCATGGACTTTGTATCGGGGTTGCCGAGGTCTTCAAAGGGCAATGACGCCATATGGGTCGTAGTCGACCGGCTGACCAAGTCCGCACATTTCATTCCTATCAAGATGACGGATTCATCTGAGACGTTGGGTCGGCGGTATATTAAAGAGATCATTCGGCTACATGGCATTCCCCGAACGATAGTATCGGATAGAGATGGCCGTTTTACCGGTAGAGTATGGCAAAACATGCAGTTAGCCATGGGGACAAACTTATTGACTAGCACCACTTTCCATCCACAGACTGATGGACAGTCTGAAAGGACAATACAAACCTTGGAAGACATGTTGAGAGCATGCATGTTAGATTTCAAGGGTGGATGGGAGGATCACTTACCACTGGTGGAGTTCTCGTATAATAACAGCTATCAGGCAAGCCTTCAGATGGCTCCATACGAGGCTTTATATGGTAGACCGTGTAGGTCACCAGTATGTTGGACAGAGGCTAGAGAGCCTGCATTGACTGGACCGGAATTAGTCGCAGAGACTAGCGCACAAATTAAGTTGATACGTCAACACTTATTGACTGCACAGAGTCGGCAAAAGAGCTATGCTGATAAAAGGAGACGGTTTCTAGAATTTGAAGTGGGAGACATGGTATTTTTAAAGGTCTCGCCACGGAAAGGACACATGAGGTTTGGAAAGAAGGGGAAGTTGTCGCCAAGATATGTGGGACCGTTTTCCATCATAAGAAGGATGGGGGATGTAGCTTACCAGTTAGCACTTCCTTCGTAGTTAGCAGCTCTACATGATGTGTTTCATGTGTCAATGCTAAGAAAGTATAATCCGGATCCGTCCCATGTTTTGAATGTTCAGTATATTGAAGTACAAAGCGACCTGACGTACATCGAGAAGCCGGTCAGGATAGTGGAGACCGAACAAAGGGTGTTGCGAAACAGAGCGATTTAGTTTGTAAAAGTGGTATTGGACCGACATGGTGATGAAGAGGCCACATGGGAACTTGAATCGGAGATGAGAACAGCTCACCCCGAATTATTTGTGTAATTTAATTTGAGAACCCTACTTCACTCGATTTTCGAGACAAAAATTTTAAAAAGAGGGTTATATTGTAACACCCCAATTTCTTAATGAAGTGGAAAAATTACAAAAATGCCCCTGAGTTGTTAAATTAATTATTTTGTGATGTCAAATAAGGAAATGGTGGGGTCCATTGCTCAAATTAAGGTCATATGAGCACATTATAAATGTCAAGTTTGATTAGATGGGTAATGAACATCAATTGGGTCGAAAATGGCTAAATGGGTCAAAGGGCCCAATTGGACCCAATGGGTCAAAATGGATGATTTGACCATTGTGTAAGCTCAAATTAAATGGGGTCAAGCTGAACTGATTGGAAATCAGGTATAGCAAAAATGGGTAGGCTTGAAACACAAGTGAAAACCAAATAAAAATGGCAAAAATCAGCCCATGAATGGGTCATATTGTCAAAACGGGTCAAAGGACTGATTGGGGACCCAATGGGTCAGGTTGACTAGGTTGACCACGGATGACCATGTGGACCCTCAATTGAACTCAAGAATGAGCTAGTCCAGCTTGAGTTGGACTGATTTGAAGTGAGTTTGATTTAAGAAAAGAGTTGACTCAAACTTGGTGCATTAAATGTGATGAGTTGGATGAGTTGAGTTAGAATAAAAATATCAAGTGTCAAGTGAGTCAAGAGGAAGTGGAAAGGCATTGTTAATCACACATCACTCTTGGAGAATCAATCCCAGCCGTTGAGTGTGAAGAGGTGCATTGGCAAAGCCAAGGGACACCAAGGTTGGGCGGCGCCAATTCATGAATGGATGCATTGATTCATTTCCAAAGAGATGCAACGTTTGGCACCAAGGTGTGTCTTGAATGACACCCAATGCCCCATCAGTTTTGGCAAGATTAAATGAGGGAGGATGAATGGGAGATGGGGCTGAAACTACAAAAGGCAAAGGTTACCTTTCTTGGCCGTTTTTGTCATTGCAAATCCAAGAATTTCCCATCTCTCTCTCCGTGTCTTCAAGTTCGTTTTCTTGGCTAAACAGCAGAGGTTTTGGCACCAGTTATTCAAGCATAAACCAGCAAAGAATTAAGGAAAGAAAGAAGAAATAAAAGGGAGAAACCAAAGATCAAAGGCAAGAAGAAAGTTTGGAAAATTTGGTAAGTATTTATGTGTTATTTTGGTTTAATAACATGGAACAAATGGGGTATGTATTGGGCCAGGGTTATGGCCGAATACACCAAGGTTTTAACCTTGATTAATAGAGGTTTTAAAATGGTAAAGATGACCTATTGGGTTCGGCCACCATGGAGGGCCGAACCCCATGTAAAAGGATTGGTTGGTTTTCATGTTTTGAAACATGGAAAGCATGGAGTTTTTGTGGACTGTTTTGAGTTTTATTTGAGATCCAAATGCATGTTTTAAAGTGGGTTAAAAGCATGGACTTGAATGACATAAGGACTGAAGTTAGCATGGGTCTAAACAGTGGATTAAAATTGATGAAATGGACCATGGGGATCGGCCATCTTGGATGGCCGAATCCCATGAAGTATGATGGTCATTTAGACAAAGAGATGAACTTATTTGGATGGTTTTTGAGAGGTAAAAATGCAGCAATGTTATACTGATATTATATGTTTAAATGACACCTAAAACATGTTTGAAAGACCAAACCATGGACATAGGGTTCGGCCACCTTGGATGGCCGAACCCCATGTAAGTTTTTGATGATTTTGGTGAGTTAAATACCATATGAAGTTATGGTGTTCTTATGGCAATTAATGGAATAACATGTTTACTGTTTTGGTGGATTATTATGCGGCTGAACCATGTATAATTCATGGTTGAGTTAGCATGATTAAACCATGAGTAATCATGGTGATTATTGGATCAAGTGAACCCTAGGGTTCGGCTATGAGTATGGCCGAACCCCATGGGCTGTTTTTGGAATAAATGGACTAAGTTCATGGGTTGTGTTTGATATTATTCCCATGATTTTATAAAGGGTTTAAAGTATTGTAATGGAGAACCATTTGATGATGGAAGAGTGGGAATACAAGGTTCGGCCAAGTATAGGGCCGAACCCCATAAAATGACAAATTCTAAGTTGATGATGTTCGGCCATGGGCATGGCCGAACCCCACATGATGTGGATGGGTCTTAGATGTGAATGAAAAAGTAAATGATGTTATGATTTACTGATTGTTATATGGATAAGGTACCGGAAGTTGACGACGTACGAGTCGTGACCGGGTGACGCTAAAGAAAGAGCAATTACTGAAGTGAATCTTCAGTAGGTTTCCTACCTACTTGTAACCATAGTTTTATCCTAGTTTTCTTTATGAGACTCTTGTTTATTTTATGTGGTTTCGAATGATATATTATGCATTTACAAATGTATTAGCATCTCATGCATGGACATGGGATGATGACTGAGGTTATGCCGTGTTGCAATTTATGAGTTACCGTCCTCCTTAGGCGATGAGAGTCCCGCCTAGGAGGACTAACAAGATGATCATAGTCACATTGGTCTCCTTAGGCGATGAGAGTCTCGCTAGGAGGACTAATATGTGATATGAATCAACTCAATGATGAAGTGTCTTTCCACAGGTAACGAGGTTTACTGTGGTTTGCCTTATCATGTGAGACCCAGATGGAAGTGTATTGTGATTTACCTTGACGGTGAGAGTCCCGTCAAGTGATGACTATGTATGTGTGATGGGGTGGGGCTCATTACAATTGCATACATACATAGCATTGTTTTATATGTTTTCGATGATCATGTACTATGATATACATATGCATGTTTTATATGCTAACCATGTGGTAGCCCTGATCGGGAACCTACTGGGCGCATTGATCTAACGCCTTAATTCTATCCTCAGAGGAGAATGCAGGTACAAGGAAAGGGAAAGAAAAAGTCGATGACCAGGAGGGGAGCCTAAGCCTAAGCGCTTGAATGTTGAAATGGACTTCTTTATTATTGTCATTTGAATTATAGTTTGTGGACATGTAATAAGTTATTAATTTGCTATGGTTTGATTAGGTTATTAACTATGGATGGTTGTTTATGTTAATTAACATTTGAGACTGTTACTTGCTATCTATTCACTCTATTTCCGTATTTAGTCTAGTTTATTCTGCAAGTTATTGTTTAGTTCCATGTGTGATTTATTATCATGGTCTAGTCCATGTACACATGGGTGGCCAGTTAAGGTTCAGACTTGGGTAGTCTGAACTTAACTCGCGTTGTGGCGCCCCCGCTCTCTTCCACTCTGTGTTTCTTTCAAAGGAAATTTTCAGATTCTGATTTTCGGAAGGGTGGAAAACGGCGGGGCGTTACAATAACATTACTGCATTTTTACCTCTCAAAACCATCCAAATAAGTTCATCAACTTGTCCAAATGACCATAATACTTCATGGGATTCGGCCATCCAAGATTGCCGATCCCCATGGTCCATTTCATCAGTTTATATCCACTGTTTAGACCCATGATACCTTCAGTCCTTATGTCATTCAAATCCATGTTTTTAACCCTTTTTAAAACATGCATTTGAATCTTAAAGGAACATCAAAAACAGTCCACCAACTTCATGGTTTCTATGTTTCAAAGCCATCAAAACCAATCAATCATTTACATGGGGTTCGGCCCTCCATGGTGGCTGAACCCAATGATCATTTTTACCATTTTAAAACCTTTATTACTCAAGGTTAAAACCTTGGTGCATTCGGCCATAACCATGGCCCAATACACACCCTTTTCGTACAACTTGTTTAACTTGAACACTTAAGAAATCTTACCAAATTTCTTTTGCCTATGATCCTTGCCTTCTCCCCTCTATTTCTTCCTTTCTTCCTTAATCCTTTGCTGGTTTATGCTTGACCACTTGTGCAAACACCTCTACTGTTTTAGCCAAGAAAATGAGTTCGAAGAGAGGGAGAGAGAGATGGGAATTCCTTGGATTTTCAATATGAAAATCGGCCAACAATGGTGGCCTTTCCCTTTTGTAATTTCAGCCCCATCTTCCATTCATTTTCCCTCATTAATCTTTGCTAAAAACGATGGGATATTGGGTGTCATGCAAGACATCCCTTCACCCAAACGTTGCATCCCTTCATGTTTTAACACATGCATCTCATGAGGTGCATGTTGCCGCCCAACCTTGGTGTCCCTTGGCTTTGCCAAGGCACCTCTTCACTCTCAACGGCTGAGATTTGTTTTCCCCAAGTGTTGTGTGAGATTAAGACACTTTTCCATATCCTCTTGATTCACTTGATTCATGGTATTTTTATCCCAACTCAACTCATCCAACTCATCACATTTAATGCACCAAGTTTGAGTCAACTCTTTTCTTAAATCAAACTCACTCCAAATCAGTCCAACTCAAGCTGAACTAACTCACACTTGAGCTCAACTGAGGGCCCACACGGTCATCCGTGGTCAACATAGTCAACCCGACCCATTGGGTCCCCAATCAGCCCTTTGACCCGTTTTGACAACATGACCCATTAATGGGCTGATTTTGCCACTTTTAAATGGTTTTCACTTGTTCATCAAGCCTACCCATTTTTGCTCCACTTCATTTCCAATAAATTCAGCTTAACCCCATTAAATTTGGGCTCACCCAATGGTCTAATAAGTCCATTTGACCGATTGGGTCCAATTGGGTCCTTTGACCCAATTAACCATATTGACCCAATTTGATCTTCATTACTCATTCATGATAAATTGGCCATTAAAATATGTTCATATGATCTTAATTTGAACAATGGGCCCCACCATTTCCTCATTTGCAATCACTATTTTTTAAATTTACCAATCCAGGGGCAATTTCGTAATTATTCCAATCATTGAGAATTCTTTGACCCAATTAATCATTTTGACCCAATTTGATGTACATTACCCATCCATTATAATTTGACCCTTATAATATGTTCATAGGATCTTAATTTGAACAATGGGCCCCACCATTTTCTCATTTAACATCATAATTATTAAATTTACCAATCCAGGGGCATTTTCGTAATTATCCATCTTATTAAGGAATCGGGGTGTTGTAACTTGACATATCTGTGCCACAACATATAAAACATATACATCAACAGCAACCGTTCCAATAAAGAACCAATCTTGGTTTTGGGGGATTTTTCATGTATAATCTCATGTGCTTGTTTTGGGAAATTGCCAAATCTTCACACTTTGTTTTCTTTTGTTTCTGGGGAAATATCTAAATTCCTGTTGTTTGTTTCTCAATGGGGAATATCAGGGGAGTACATCCTACTTTGCTATGTTTGATATGTCCAGTTATGATGACTGTACTTTACTTTGCTTTCATTGTCGTTCTCAGATTGATTGTTCAGTCTAAGTCACTCGAAGTAAATTAATCCGGCCTCAGTCAGTAGACTCCGAAGAGTCGGTCAATTGGGATTCTTATCTGTCAGTGAGACATGAAACCGTCTTAATCTTACTTCGATGATTCAACTTCCCGTTTCGCTCTGATATCAACTGTAACGCCCCACCCTCTCCGAGAAATCAGAGTCTAATTTTTTTTTTAAATAATAATAGAATAACACCAGAAGAGAGCGGGCTGCGTCACAGCGCGAGCTAAGTTCGGACTTCCTAAGTCCGACCCTTAACTGGCTACCCATGTGTGCATGTACTAAACCCACGATAACAATCCACACATGGAACTAACAAGTTATGCGGAATAAACTAGACTAACTGCGGAATTAGACTAAATAGATAACAAGTACAAGTCTCAATTATTAAATAACTTAATCCAAACATCCATTGTCAATACCATAAACAAGACATCCCAATCATCAATCAAGCGCTTAAGCTTGGCTCCCCTCCAGGTCCACAACCTTCTCTTTCCGTTTTCCATTTCCTGCATTATCCTCTAAGGATAGAATTAGGGCGTTAGATCAACGAGCCCAGTAGGATTTTCGATTTGGGCTACCACATGGTTAGTATATAAAAACATGCATATATCATAATATATATGGTCATCAAAACAAGTAAATCAATGCTATGTAAATATGCACATGTAATGAGTCCCTCCCATCATGCATATACATAGCCATCACTTGACGAGACTCTCACCGTCAAGGTAAATCACAATACACTTTCATTTCTTCTTGATGATATTCCTCCTGGCGGGACCCTCATCGCCTAAGGAGGCCGATGTGGCTCTCATCATCATAATATTTCTCCTGGCGGGAACCTCATCGCCTAAGGAGACCAATGTGATTCTCCTCATTATACATTTCTCCTGGCGGGACCTGCATCGCCTAAGGAGACCAATGTATTTCTCATCATTATAACATTTCTCCTGGCAGGACCTGCATCGCCTAAGGAGACCAATGTATTATCATCATCACTGATACTACTCCTGGAGGGACCTGCATCTCCTAAGGAGGCATTCCATAATCATCATCCCATGTCCATGCATGAGATGCTAATGAATATATGAAGCATGTACATAAATCTCATGATTCAAAAACCAATTAAAACATAATAATAGTAACAACATATCTTATCAAAATCATGATAAAACTAATCATCATAGTGGCCACAAGTAGGTAGGAAACCTACTGAAGATTAGCTTCGGTGTTTGTTCTTTCTTAAAGCTTCACTTGCTCACGACTTGCACGCCGTTCAACTTCCGCTTCCTTGTTATAAAATCAGCAAGTCAAATACTTGATCTACTTGATTTCTAATCAAGTTTAGGGTCTCATATACCATCTTGTTTCTAACTAAATCCAAAACCTCATAAACTATTTTGTGGGGTTCGGCCACACCCATGGCCGAACCTTACCTCATTTGAATTTAATCTCTCTTTTTGTTTGCTAAACACTTCAACACTTCACATTTCAAAATATATCTCTTGATAGGGTTCGGCCATACCACATGGCCGAATCATATCACTTTGGTTTTGGACCCTTCTTTTCAAAAAACTTTAATCAATCCCTTCATATTACAATTTGGCTTGTATTTATGGTTTTGCCATTAATCATACCCTTCTTTAACATTGTTAACAACCTATGGCAATAAACATTAAGCCATTAAATTTAATATCCCAAAAACAATGTTTATAGGTGGGGTTCGGCCATACACCTTGGCCAAACCACACTTATTTCACTTGAGTCCACTTTTATCTCTTAATTTAATAATTCCATCCAAGTGACTCATTTACAAAAACTACAGTCCAACAAATACAACTTGGTGGGGTTCGCCCATACTACATGGCCGAATCTCACCTTCTCACCTTAACCATATATCCAAAACATGAAACCTTACCTCCATATAAACCGGTCCATGGGGTTCTCTTATCCCAATTAATTCCATCTTTTATACATGGTTCATACTCAATATTTTTAACCATAATAGCATTATGGTTCGGCCATGTAATGGCCGACCCAACACATCAACTTTATCTCCATATAAAAAGACACCTTAATTACCTTGAATCATTGTATGGTTTCTATCCCTCAAAACCATACAAATTTTCCATAAAAATGTCATATCATTTCATGGGGTTCCGGCCATCCCAATTGGCCGAACCCAATGGCCTATGATTTAAACCTCTTTTGTCAAATACTTAGCCTTATTTAAAACATGCAAACATCTCCACCATTGGTATGGTTTTTATCTCTCCAAAACCATACCAAATCATCAAATATTTTCATGGGGTTCGGCCATCCAAAGTGGCCGAACCCTATGACCATGATTTGGACCCCTTTTTAATCAACAATTTCCAAGATTAAACCTTTCATGGATTCGGCCATTCCATGGCCAAATCGTGACATCCAAATCCATGTTTTAAACCTTCTTTAATAACTTATTTTGCCTCATCATAAACATGTATCTTAGGTCTAATTAAACATCCAAATCAGTCCAGCACTTGCATGGTTTTATCTTACAAAAACCATCAAAATTAACCAATTCTTTTCATGGGGTTCGTCCATCCAAAGTGGCCGAACCCATTGATCCATTTTTCATCACTTTTGTAAAAGACCATCCAAGGTCTAATCCTTGATGGATTTGGCCAAGACATGCCAAATCATGATCCATTAATCCCATTTTATTAAACAAAAATCCATGGAAATACTTACCAAATTTTCCAAGCTTTTCTTCTTGCCTTTGCTCCTTGCCTTCCTTTCTTTATTAGCCTCTCTTTCTTTGCTAATTATATGCTTAATCAATTGTGAAGACACTACTTGCTAGTTCGGCCAAGAGAAAGAGTTTAGAGAGAGAGGGAGAGATGGAACTCCAAGGTTTGCAATGTGCATTCGGCCAAAGGAGGTGTTCAATCCTTTTGTTAAATCAGCCACTTAATCCACTCATTTCCCTCATAAAATCTTGCTCATACCAATGGGACACTTGCTGCCAACCAATGCACCCATTGGCATCCCAACGTTGGAGGCTTGGGTTTCCATGTGAGATGGAAACCCCTCCATATTCCCATGAGATTTTTATCTCATTCTCATTCAATTCCATTAATCATTATGCATGGAAGCTCACACCACAAGTCCCCAACGTGTGGGACTTGTATTGTGTGGCTTGAGACCCAAGTAAATCTCCCATTTAACTCACTGAATTTACAGCCCCTTTGATTTCTATTTTGACTCACCCAACTCACAAGTCCAACTCACCACATTAAATGACACTCATTTAATGCACTTGAGTCAACTCATTTCTTAATTCAAAACCAACTCAATTCAGTCCCACTCAACCTAATTTAACTCACAATTGAGCTCATTTGAGGGCCCACACGGTCAGTCCATGGTCAACATGGTCAACCCGACCCATTGGGTCCCCATTTAGCTTGTTGACCCGTTTTGACTCCATGACCTATTTATGGTTGTTTTAGCCATTTGCATTTGGTTTTCACATGTGCATCAAGCCTACCCATTTATGCTGCACTTGATTTCCAATCAATTCAGCTTAACCCCATTAAATTTGGGCTCACCGAATGGTCAATTAAGCCCACCATGACCCCTTGGGTCCCAATTGGGTCCTTTGACCCAATTAACCATTTTGTCCCAATTTGATGTTCATTACCCATTCAATCAAATTTGACACTTGTAATATGCTCCAGGGTCTTAATTTGAGCTATGGACCCCACCATTTCCTTATTTACAATCACATTTATTAAATTCACCAATCCAGTGGCATTTTCGTAAATTCATATTATTGAGGAATTGGGGTGTTACAATTATATGGTAGAGCATGTAGGTCACCAGTGTGCTGGACTGAAGCTAGGTGAGCCTGCACTGATTGGACCCGAGTTAGTCGCAGAGACCACAGCACAGATTCAGTTGATTCGTCAGCACCTATTGGCTGCACAGAGTCGGTAGAAGAGCTATGCTGACAAGAGGAGGAGGTTCCTTGAATTCGAGGTGGGGGATATGGTGTTCTTAAAAGTCTCGCCACGGAAGGGACACATGAGGTTTGGAAAGAAGGGAAATTATCGCCAAGATATGTGGGACCGTTTTCCATCATAAGAAGGATGGGAGATGTAACTTATCAGTTGGCACTTCCTTCACAACTGGCATTTCTCACGATGTGTTTCATATATCGATGTTGAGGAAGTACAATCCCGATCAGTCTCATGTATTGAATGTGCAAGATATAGAGATACAAAGCGACGTGACATACATCGAGAAGCCTATCAGAATAATAGAGACTGAGCAAAGGGTGTTACGAAACAGAGCGATTCAGTTCGTCAAAGTGGTATGTGATCGACATGGTATTGAGGAAGCTACTTCGGGAACTCGAATTGGATATGAGAACAGCTCACCCTGAATTATTCATGTAATTTATTCTGGAATCCTACTTCGTTCGATTTTCGGGACGAAAATCATAAAAAGAGGATTGTATTGTAACACTCTAGAATTTCATATTATTAATATTTATGAAATTTGTCATTTAATTGCGAAATTATTGGATATGGACCTTAGATGGGTAAAGGGTTGGGTCAATTGCCCAATTAAGACCCAACGGATTGTGGATATGGTGACAATTGGAATAATTGTGTAAGATGTATTCAATTGGGTCAAAGTTGATAATTGGGTCAAAATGTCTAATTGGGACCCAATGGGTCGAGTTTGACTTGGTTGACCACCAAGTGAGTTGAGTTAAATTAAATGAGTTGAGTTAGACGATTTGAATTTTAAGTTTAAATTCAAACAATGGAATGGATGGTTTGTATTTTAAATTCAAATTCAAAATGATGGGGTGGATGGTTTCATGTTTAAAGTTCAAATAAATGAGATGGATTTAATATTTGAAATTCAAGCATGGATTTAATATTTGAAATTCAAGCAAATGGAATATGTTTGAAGTTCAAATTCAAATGGGATGGACGGCTTTGACATTTCAAAAATTCAAGTTCAAACAATGGTTATAGGTTGGAGACATAAAGGTGGTTTAAAATTCAAAATAAGTGGGGTGGACGGTTTTGATGTTTGAAATTCAAACAAATAAGATGGAGGAAGCTATGTTTAAATTCAAAATAATGATACATGTTGGAGAGATGAAAGGATATAGGTTTATTTCAAATTCAAAGGCAATGGTTACACGTTGGAAAGATGAAGGAGGTTTAAAGTTTAAATTCAAACAAATGAGTTGGGCTTAGTATTTGAATTTCAAGCAAATGGAATACATTTGAAATTCAAATAGGGTGGACGGTTTTAATATTGGAAATTCAAACAAAGGAGATGGAAGAGTTTGGTATTATTTCAAAATTTGCACGATGGAGAGAGATGAAGATGTTTATGGATTAATCTTCAAATTCAAACAAAGGAGATGGAAGAGTTATATCTGATACACGTTGGAGGTGGTTTAAAGTTTGAAATTCAAGCAAATGGAGATGTTTATGGTCTAACTTTCAAATTTAAACTCTCCCTCTCCTTCTTGGCTATCTCTCCCTCACACTCTATCTTGGTCGGCCAGCAACCTAAGAGAAAAAGATCAAACACTTCGTTTTCTTCCTCTCTTGGCCGTTCCTCTCAAAGACTTGAAGTAATTTTATCATCTCAAGTTTTTCTATCTCTCTCAAATCTATACCTTAGCCGAACCACCTCAAGGACTGCAACAAGGTCAGTCTCGGCTAAAGGAGAAGGAAGGAAGGACTAAGAAAGGAACGGAAGAACAAGCCGGAGTAAATATCAAGAAGTAGTCAAAGAACCGAAGGAGTCGTGGAATTAGTAAGTGCTCTACTAAGTCTTGGTAAATAAGAAAATGGTTAAGACATGGTTCGGTTATGTATATGGCCAAATCTACCAAAGGTTTAAATTATGGATGATGAGGTTTAAAAGGATAGAAACATGGTGGCCGAACCCCATGAAAGGATTTGATAATTTTGTATGGTTTTTGGAGAGATAAAAACCATACCAATGTATGAGAGTTTTTAAGTATTTTAATTGGAATTAAAATTGATGTTTTGGGTCAGCCATTGGATGGCTGAACCATATTGTTATTATGGCTAAAATTTGGGGCATGAACCATGCACAAAGGATGGAATGATTGAGACAAGAGAACCATAGAGTTCAGCCATGTGTATGGCCCAACCCCATGGACCCTTGTATGGGTATTTGGATTGAGGATTATGATTAAGAATTATTATGGTTTTATGATGTTAACATAGAGGAAAAGAATGATGTTAGAGTATGCTATGGATCATGAAAGTGCATGAATGGTAAAAGTATAAATAGATGGAAATAAGGAACCATAGGGTTCGGCCATATGTATGGCCGAACACCATGGAGAGATTTTGATGGATTCATGCCTGCATGAATGGAAGATTGTGAAGAAGAAAGATGGATCGATGAGGATGTGTATAGATTACTGGCGGCTTAACCAGGTAACTATTAAGAATAAGTATCCGTTGCCTAGAATAGACGACCTCTTTGATCTGTTGAGGGGATCGAAGTGTTTTTCGAAAATAGATTTGAGGTCGAATTACCATCAGTTCGGGAATTCGAGAGGAAGACATTCCAAAGACTGCTTTTCGGACGCAGTATGGCTTGTACGAGTTTGTTGTGATGCCTTTCGGTTTGACGAACACACCAGCCATGTTCATGGACTTGATGAATCGCGTGTTTCGACCGTATCTGCGGGAGTTCGTGATAGTCTTCATCGACGATATCTTGATCTTTTCAGAAGAGGAGCACGAGCGTCATCTGCGGATTATTTTTCAGACTCTTCGAGAGCATCAGCTGTTCGCTAAGCTGAGCAAGTGTGAGTTTTGGTTGACTCAAGCGCAGTTTCTGGGACACGTGGTGTCTCCAGGAGGAATTTCCGTAGATACAGCGAAGGTAGAGACCGTGAAGACTTGGGAGAGTCCCAAGAGCGTGTTCGAGATCCTGGAGCTTTCTGGGATTAGGATATTACCGAAAGTTTATCCCGTACTTCTCTCAGATCGCGGTGCCGATGACTCGGCTGACGAGGAAGAACGTCAAGTTCGAGTGGAGCGAAGCTTGTGAAAATGCATTCCAGGAGCTGAAGGAGAAGTTGACGACTTCTCCAGTGTTGGTGATACCCGAGCAAGGACGAGGTTACGATGTTTATTGCGACACGTCCAAGTTTGGTTTGGGTTGTGTGCTGATACAAGAGGGGAAGATACTAGCTCATGGTTCCAGGCAATTGAAGGGACATGAGCAGAACTACCCGACTCACGATTTAGAGTTGGCAGCCGGTTGTATTCTCGTTAAAATTGTGGAGACATTACTTATATGGTGAGAAGTTCAATGTATTTTCTGATCACCATAGTCTCAAGTATATCTTCACTTAGAAAGACTTGAATATGAGGCAGCGTAGATGGATGGAGTACGTGGGAGATTATGACTTCAGTCTCTCCTATCATCCAGGGAAAGCCAACGTAGTGGCCGATGCCTTGAGCAGGAAATCTCACAGCAACGTGGCGAGGAATGGCATCCTTGCAGTGGAAGATGCTCGAAGTTCTGTTCGAGTACGATCTGGAGCTGATCGAAGGAAGCGGGTCAGCGAGAATCCATAGTTTGGTTCTACAACCCGAGGTAGTTAGATTGGTGTTGGAAGGACAACAGAGCGACCCTAGAAGCAAAGGAGTTGGCAACTCAGCTTTCAGGCGGAGCGACTCTAGAGGATTGGAAGATCAAGGTGGGCGGAAGTCTGACTTTCAAAGATAGACTGTTTGTGCCAAAGTCGGACGAGTGCAGGAGGAAAGTGCATGATCACTTTCATCGATCTTGCTTTGCGGTGCATCCTGGTGGAACGAAGATGTATCGTGACTTGCGGCGACTTTTCTGGTGGAAAGGTATGAAGCGTAAGGTAGCAGATTTTGTGTCGAAGTGATTACCTTGTCAACAAGTGAAGGAGGAACATCAACGACCTGATGGAAAGATGCAGCCTTTAGAAGTGGCTAAATGGAAGTGGGAGCATATCACGATGAATTTTGTAACTGGATTTCCTAAGTCTCCTAAGAAGAACGACGCTATTTGGGTAATAGTCGATCGATTGACGAAGTCAGCTCACTTTTTGCCAATCAAGAAGACGGATTCTTTGGCTACTCTAAGCAGACCGTATTTGAAGGAGATAGTCAGATTGCATGGAGTGCCTATATCGATTGTATCTGATACAGATCCGAGGTTTGTGTCAAGGTTTTGGCAAGGATTGCAAGAGGAGTTGGGGACTAAGCTGTGCTTCAGCACTGCTTTTCACCCTCAGACGGATGGTCAGTCAGAGAGAACCATTCAAATCTTAGAGGACATGCTAAGATCTTATGTGATGGATATGCAGGGGAGTTGGGAAGATCACTTGCCATTGATCAAGTTCGTCTACAACAACAGTTATCACTCTAGTGTACAGATGGCACCCTACGAGGCTCTGTATGGCAGACCTTGCAGGTCACCTCTTTGTTGGACAGAGGTAGGAGACAAAGCGCTGCTAGGACCTGATCTATTGCGTGAGACGTCAGAGCAAGTTGAAGTGATCAGACAGCGTCTCAAGACAGCCTAGAGCAGACAAAAGAGTTATGCTGACAAAAGGCGACGACCTTTGGAGTTTGCAGTTGGCGACAGAGTTTTCTTACGTGTGGGCCACGTCATGGAGTGCAGCGGTTCGGGCGCAAGGTAAAACTATCACCTCGATATGTTGGACCCTTTGAGATCTTGAAGAGGATAGGTGAAGTGGCCTATCAGTTGGATCTTCCTCAGGCTTTGGAGAGAGTGCATAGTACGTTCTACGTGTCTATGTTAAGGAAGTACGAGCCTGACCCGTCGCATGTAATCAGTTTTGAAGAGATCGAAGTGTCAGAGGACCTAACTTTTGAAGAAGCACTAGTCAAGATTCTAGAGTGTCGGACTCAAGAGCTCAAGAGGAAGTCTATACCTCTAGTGCGAGTGCTATGGCAACATCGCTACGTGCAGCATGAGACGTGGGAACCTGAAGCGACGATGCAGAAGCTGTACCCTGGCATGTTCTCTGGTCAAAAAGGTAGTGTTTATTTTAAATTTCGGGACGAAATTTTCTTTTAAGGGGGTAGGATGTAATACCCTGCCCCAGATTAGGCGTGTTTTAGCTTAATAATTTTGTTTAACCAGTTAATCTCGAAGATTTTGGTTAGGGTTTTAAGGAAAGCCCAGGTTTGACCCAATCCGAGCTCGAAAGGTCAGTGATCCAGCTCGCCCAGCTAGAGGGGCATTTTGGTAATTTACCGCTTGTTGTGTTTATTTTATAAAATTTGTTGATGTGTGAATATTATTGGTTGATAATGTTCTCCTTAATAAAGGATTTGTATTTCTGATTTTAAAATGAATTTATTTTCATAAAATAATATTTAAAATTCGCCCGTCAAAACCCCGAAAGGGAGTATTATTTATTTTAAAAGGTTTTGGAAATAAAATAAATTTTGAAACTAGTATCTTATGTTAGACCATTTTAAGTATGGTCTAGTTATTCCATTTCACCCCAAAATGAGATTTCTAAATTGGTTATTTTAGCATTTGTTTAATTAAGTAAATATTGGTAAATTATGATGTTTATTTAAAACATTGATTTTTAATAAGAGATAAAATCTAAAATTTTTATGGTGTTTAAGGTTTTCAAAAACCAATCCATCTGTAAGGATGGATTACGTTTTTAAGTTTTCTAAATCTTATTTTTAGTTTAAAAACCAGGGTTTTATCATTAAAGTCCTTTCTGCAAAATAGAAACTGTAAGGGGACTTATCTGCAACCAAAGTTGCCGAACAGTGTAACCACTGTTCGGAACGTCAGCTGTCGCTGCATGCAGCCGCATGTAGTGGCCAACCGACCCTAAATTCCAGTGATTTCTCTATATAATCAGGCCTCCTTCAACCAGATTCACTCCCACAAGCTTTCTATCTTCCCTCAGTCTCTCTTCTGTCCTCTGCGAAACCAACCAACTGAGCCCTAGTAGCATCTGTTCTTCCTAAATTTTCAGTCACCCGTAGCTTGGAGAAAGGATTTTCAAACCAAGAACCGAAGTAAAGGTATCCATTGCATTCCCCTTTCAATTTCAATCGGTTTTGAATCTAGAAAATCAAATTTTGGCCCTATTTTCAGTGAGAAAAACCAGTTTGAAATCTAAGCAAAAAACCATGGGTTTCATGTACCTGTGAAGTTTTACTGTTAAAATCTGGTGGCCCAGTGAGCTTCAAGGCTCCAAACCATTCCCTATGGAAAGAGGACTCCTAGAAGAATCCATCAGACCGGCTGGATGTAAAAACCGAGTCCGGGAAACCCTCCCTTTCCGGAGTCGTATTTCACTGTCCAACTGCCGTCACTGTCTGCACTAGCAGACAAGTGAGGAAGACGACTTTCGGAAGGTCCGAGAGCCGATCTTCTGACGATCCGAACCTTCTGACGATTCGAACCCTCGGACGGTCCGAGTAGTGACCCTCGAACGTTCCGAGCTTCACCCGAAGCCCAGTTACGTCCGAGGCAAGCCTAGACCCTTTCGGACATACCGAGCCGAGCTCGGAAGGACCGAACCCACTCGGACGTTCCGAGCCCAGACTTCGGATGTTCCGAGGCATATAGACCCACCTGAGACTTATTTTCGGATTTTAAACAGTTCGGATGGACTTCGGAAGGTCCGAGACCCAGCCTTTGGACGATCCGAAGTTAGACCCATGTTCCGAGGTCAGTGACTTAGATTAGGTGTGGTTCGGATGATCCGAAGCCACTATACCAGGTTCCGAGTTATGTTCCGAGGGACCCAGTTTTTAAGTGATATAATATTGTTTGATTGTGGTTTTTGTCTAATCTTTTTTTTTATTAATGATGTGTTGATTGATGAGCTATGTTTAATACCCCCTTGTTAATTAAAAATGTACTAACCCCTTTTCTCTTATTACTTATAGTGTAAATACTATTGTATTCGCTTCCAGGCCGACCCTATTGGTCGGGCAATGAGTGATTCACTTTCAGGCCGACACTATATAGTCGGGCACTGAGTGACCTCGAGGCCTAACTCAAAATGTCAGATCTGGTCCTATCTAGTAGACAACCGAGAAGTGACCCGAGGATCTAGACCTAATTCAATAAGTCAATCTGGACAATGCCCAGAAGACAATATGAGTTTTGGACTGAGCCCCTTTTTATTTATTATTATATTGTGGATTATGATAATTTAAAAAGGATAGAAATCAAGTAGGAGACTCAATTCCATGAACCCTGAATATTTTGTGGGAAAACGTATGATTTCTAAATACTACGTATGTGTACGTATTCGTTATATATATTGATTGTGCACTTGTGTGTTGTTTGAACAGAGACTGCGTAAACCACACATCACGGTGAGGGAACTTAACTCTACAGATTTTGTAAACAGGTTTTATGATGAGATGGGTATTGAACAATGAGTGGTTTCAGTTTTGATGAACCCACTCATGTGCCTAGACATGATGCACTATGATAAGAGTGCTGATGATGATTGTGATATTACGATGTTGATCGTATGAGTATGCAAGACTGCTTCCACGTACCTTGGCTATTGAGCCAATATCGGCCATATGGGAGATGGTTTATGTCTACTGGACCATGGGTGGACCATGATGTCGTCAGTTGCTGGCTTGAGGGTGTCAGTATCGGCTAAGTCAGAGCCAGAGATGTACTTGCAAGGATGTATTTTGACCGTGTCGGGACTTAATACTGGTCTCAGCGTAGTCGGCAGGCGTTACGTTGGATGATAGCAGTAATTTGATGATGTTGATGCTTTACATGAGATTATGCTTATTGTTATCAAGCATATCATATTGAACTGTTGCTAACCTGTTATATTTTTACTAAAACTGCATTGTTATATTTCCTTCACTGGGCTAGTTAGCTCACCCCACTCACCTTTCAGGCGATGAACCCGAGGAGGAGAACCCTCTTTATCAAGCTTAGGGTGGATAAGCTGAAGCAGTGCTTTGAGATTCCCCCGGAGGGGAATGCCCTAATCTTTTCTTGTTAGTTCTTGGAACTGTTTACTTTTATTAAGTACCGGATGTGGTACTTAATTTGCCTAAATTTGATGTACTAAACTTTGATGCCTCTGTAATGGCTTGAATCAATGGTTGTAATAATCAATGGTTGGTTTTGATTTGATCATGCTATGTATTGATATTATTATGTCTCTTATGTGGGGTAGACTTATGGTATGTGTTTGAGTCCACATGTTGGGATCATGTGTCACCTCTGGGTCTAACTGTTGATTTGGCCCAGTTAGAATACTTGTGTGTTAGTTTAGTTTATCTTTCAAAAAAAATAAAAATCAGTCGCGGTCCGGGCCCACCCTTTGGGTCGGGGCGGGACATCAATAGAGTTGTTCTAGCACCTACAAAGGGACTTTCACGGTAATTTCGTCGTTTCAAATAAATTCAGAAAAATTCAAGTGCAATTACCCAAATTTGATGTCGTTCTCAGTAATATGACAAAGATGAAGAATAATGAGATCAACAACAGCTTGATGCACTTTAACAAAAAAATTGGAATTTACTTATAACCCTTAAAAAAATCGAAAGGCTTTAAAGCTCACTGGGTTAAGTCTCTACTAGTATTCCTCTAGTGATTACTTGACTCATGAATATTTTTCATTTTCAGACTAAACTTAATATGGTTGTGCAAAAGAATTTCCAGGTATAAATCCTGTAAAAGTCTTTTCGAAAAAGTATGATACAAAGATTTTTATTTATGTCTTAATGTTAAAAATGTAACTCTTTTCACGTTAGATCGTCAAGATGCATGCTTTTCTTAAGTTAAGATTGATAGTCTTTTCGGCCCCAAGGAGTCTCAGCCACCGCCTACTCTTCCCTTAAAAAGATTAAGTCTGCCTCTCTCTGCTTAAGAAAACAACTTTTTTTAAACTCCCCTAGTACCCCTAAACTCGAATTGAACATTGTCCTCAATGTTCTCTAATCTGCAATGACTAGGTGCAAATTAGAATAAAATGTCGTCAAATGAACAATTGGGGTTCAGACATACTTGAGAGTGTGCTAAATGGACTAACTCCTAGGTTAGACTAACTCGATGCAAACCTAAACCAAACACTAAAGATGAGACCGACTTAGAAATAGATAGATGGGAGGTGGGTCTGGGTAAATGGAGATGAGTGGGTGAATATGGGTAAATGAGTGTGGGTGGATGGTAAGTAGGTAAATGGGTGAATCATTGGATGGGTAAATGGGTAAATGTATAATGGGTGAATGGATCTTCCTAATCAGTTTCGATCAGATGTTGGACTTTCAGGTTTGGGATGGGCTGATAGGGCGGACCGTGTGATGATTCTGGTGTGGGTGAAATGGCTGATGTAGGTGGTGATGAGGGTGGACTTATCTATATCTATGACTGAGCTTGACTGAGCTATAGACGCAATGATCGATGTACTCACGGGAAGTGTAATTCGTACCAAGCGATTGGTGGAGTCACGTGACCAGTTAATTATACACAGCCATGATCATTCATGTTCAAACAAAAATCACACAAGAAAATGCCTAAATCTTGATTCAAACGTCTTTAAGAGAAATTGAATTTTTATTGGTTGCTAATAGGAACCTAAAATTTGTTTCTAAACTTACTCATACTTTTATTTTTCAAACGATTTATTGGCCAGGTAGTCCCAGGTAAGTGGGGGATCACAGACGACATGTCGTCCCAACTTATCCTTAGACATGCTCGACCTCATGCCTTGGTGACAGAACTTCCTTAGACACCATTCTTGAAGAAAAACTATTCTTTGGTTACAAAAATCAATTTGAATTAAAAAGGTTCATAATGAGCATGAAACCCTAAAATCTACCCTAATGGTTCCTTAATTGATTTTATTAGGAGATGCATGAACCATTTTTATTTAACTATCTTTTTTTTTTTTCTATTTTTTTTAATGCAATCCTAAATCTAACAATTCAATATTCAAAGCAAATATGCAAACAATCTAAGTTAATGCATGAAACTAACAACCTAAATGCAGGAGCAAATCAAATATGCAATATTTTTTTTATGCAAAATAAATGCAAGCACTCTAATAAAATCTGCATGAATGCATGGAAAATAAAAAAATTAAAGAAAATGAGGTTAGGAACTTACCTTGGCCTGTAGTGCTTTCAAGCCAGAAATTTTTATTGCGCAATTATAAATCCTTGTACATGGAAATACCACAAAACAAAATGAAGATTCTGCCTCTTATAAAAAATGCATGAAACCTAATCTAGATGCAATTTTTCTTAAACTACAACTAATGAAGGAGATATAATATTTACAATCCTAAACAGAAATTTAAATTAAGACAAGACCATAAAAATTTGAAATTGAGTTTCACCAAATGAATCGTACTTTCCTTAATTCCAAGATTTGATTTTACAAGATCTAAGACATCTTATTTTGAAATCCTTTCATAAGTTAGATAAGATTTCTAAATCTAGAAAACTTCTAAGTTTGGAACTTTTTCTAAAATTGGATGGTTACCAAAAATAGATTTTTCTAGAAATAGAAAATTTCCAAAAATAAATTAAAACATAATTCCAAGAAAAATTCTTGCTAAAAGAGGAAACTAATAAATTAGAAAATTTCTAAAAATAGAAAATTCTAATTATAGCAGTTTCTAAAATTAGCATCTTTCCAAAAATAGTTCAAATCTAAAAATATTGATATATTCGAAAATCTCTAATAAAATGAAACTTTCCAAAATTAGACTTTCCAAAAATAGAAATTTCTAATGGCCTAAAGTAGAAATATTCCAAAGATAACAATAATTCCTAAAATCACATAATTTTAATGGAACACAATTTAATTTTGATTTCCCCCGCAACGGCACCAAAAACATGTTGATGTACAAATTTTAGACTTATATATCTCGTAAGCGCACAGACCATGTATAGTATAGCAATTAGAGTGCGAGGTCGAACCTAAAGGAAATCAAGAAAATATATGTTTAAAATTAAATTAATACCTCTAAAAAGATGTGATCTTAAGACATAGAATACATGGAATTACAATTTTAATTTAGCTCTTAGAAAACTATGTTAACACCACTATTATCTAACTTGTGAATTTAACAAGTTGAGAATCAAATCCATCTTCCTTTTATTAAATTGGTGAAACATGGATATATAGTCCCATCTTAATTTAAAATCACATGTTTTAAGATCAAAATATCATATCTCCAACCTTAGTTAGGTGAATCTTCAGAGAGAGAATTTTTGGATACAAAGACTTAAAGAACAAAATACATGAACATACAAGACTTGAAATAAAAAACATGAAAATAAATTGAACATTTAAAATACAACAAACAAACAAAGGGACTAACATAATAAATGACTGGAAATAAAATTGCAAGTAAAGTAAATGACATAATTTAAAGGTGCAGAATGTAAAGAGTGGTTGGTGGAATATACCGTTCATCGTCGAAAATGTGTAAACAAATACAAAATCTAGATCTGAAATTCGCGTAAAAATCCAAATCACAATTCAAGTTCTTTCATCAAAATCAAGAATTATAAACTTTAATTTAAGGAATCCGTCCTTAGTAACCTAGATTCAACACTTACAACCTAAGTCCTGACCATTTCATGTCAAATTATATAAACAAAGATTATAAACTCAAAATCAACTAAAAACAATCATTAATGAAATCTGAAAATTGGATGTTTCAGGGTTCTAAGGGAAGATCTTGTATTTATTTAATGAAAGAATTAAATACAAGAATTTGAAACTGAATACAAGAAAGAAAAATAAAAATGAAAATTTACAACTCTCACTTGTAAAATTCGAATGGTGCTCCTGTCTTCTTGTCTTTTTCCCTAGCCTTTGGTTCACTCAAGCTCCAGGTCAAATTCGATTTTGGCATTGGGTTGATGGGGTATTTATAGGACTTGGGATTGAATGGAGGATGGAGATCAAATCTTGGTTTAAGTTGATGAATGGAGGGCTAAGATTGGATCTAAGTTAATATGAATGGATGGGATTTTAAGATGCAAAAAGGTAGGGTATACTAGGCATATACGAACTTAAGAGATAGGTGGCTTGGTGGCTAAGCAGAGAATGAGAGAAGATAGGAATCTGGAGAGAAAAGAGGGATTTGAAATGGCTATGGTCGAATTTGACATGTAAGATTTTGGGTTTTGGGCAATGCAATGCATGATATGAATGGTTGGGATTAAAAACTAAGAAGGATGAATGGTTGAGACGATGAGTGGTGATTGGATGATCATGGTCCTATGGTTAATCTAATCAATGGATGAAATGGATGGCCTAGATCTAAGATGATGGATGTATGGTTTGGATTTGATAGGTGGCTCTAGGGTTTCCTAAACTAATAGCTATGGAATGAATGATGTGGATTGGATGCATGAGATGAAGGGTTATCATTGCATGTATGAGATGGGGTTGGCTTTTGGATATGGGTTTATGTGGATTTGGGCTTAGTGTTTGCAATATTCGAATTTGGATCATGGAACAATTGGATCTTGGACTTAGACTTCTTGGACTTTGACTGGAGCATATGGACTTGGGCTTGCTGGAAATGGATTTCTCATTGGCCTGGCCCACATTGTGATATGCGCATTGACTGCTTGAGCTTGGCCCAGTGCTCTGACATTTGGAATATAGCTTGTCCCAATTGTAGTGGATCTCTGACCCATGGACTTAAAATTCAAACTCTTGCTCTCTTCTAGCCTTTGAATTGCAGATTCTCTTATCTTAGAATTATATAATTAACCAGCCACTTAAAATCTTAAATATTGAATTAATCTAGACTCTCATAACTTGATCGAGATTAATCAATTTACATTAAAAAACCTAAAAGTGGTGTGAATTAATTATAAAATTCCAAATCTTCCAAATTAAGTTCAATTATTGTTATTGTCCACTGATTTATGATTGTTTCCTGTATTTCCCCAAAATTTATCTACAAAAATAGAAAATTACATTAACTGCATCTTTTATTTACAAAATCAAGGTTAACTAATCCAAAATTAAAGGGAAAAAGTGTCATTTTTCAGTGTTCAACAACTAACATATTCAACGAAGCCTATGGGTGTGGGTTCCACCTAAGGTCCTCTATGGCAATTTTACCTGTGTGATTTCCATACACCGATGATCTTGGAATCTTGGACTTGATCTTCATTCTTCGGATCAATCTTGAGTCTTCAAATCTTCTAACAAGTGATTGTCCCAAAGTCATGAAATTGACAAACCATGGACTCGGTAAGCCGAGAAACTAACAATCTCCCCATTTGTCAATTTCATGACAAAGCTAGAAGTTATTTGAACATACAACTCGAAAATAAAATAAAAAAACCTAGCCCTTATTACAACACATTTGAATAATTAAATTATACATCAAATTACATCATACATTCAAATGAAAAAGAAACATGACTTGGACCAATGCATATTCTTGCTCAGCTTGCTTCATTTTCAAAATTCACCTATAGGCATACACATTAAGCAAGCTATGGAAACATAGAGCACATTCGTATAGTAGTCCAAAACTCAAATGAACTCCCCTATACTACATGTATTTAACAATTTTATGATCACCCCATTTGATCACAAAGTTCCCCCACAATATTCGATCTCCCCCACGAATAAATATGTCTCCTTATATATTTTTCCCATTAATTTTCTCCAGAATTCTCCTTCTTTTCTCCCCCAAGAAACAAGCTATCATATCCGAGCTTCACAAAATTCTCCCCCATTTTTTCATTACCATTGACAAAGGCTCTAAAGCACATGTGTTGTGCTCCCCCAAACTACAAGGATCATGACCCAAACCTTATCTCCCTAACATGCCAATACAAAACCGACTCATATTTACATGTGTGAGAGTTTATAAAAAAAAATTCACACAAATCATAGGCATGAGTTAAATAGTCATTCATATATGGCACACATGACATCACAACATAGCAATACAAACCATAGTATTATATATCCAAAATATCATCCATCACATATGGTTTTTTGGCACCAAGGGTTCTTAATTACAATACCAAAATTAGTACAAAACATATGAAAAACAAAGCTAATCAATGCTCTACCTGGAGGAGGAGATGGGGCAGGAGATCTAGGATGGTGGACCGCTAAGAGATGCTCTGAATGGTTGATTTGATGTCATTCACGGATTCTGCAAGCTCAACTAGTCGCCTCTCGTGTAACACCCCAATTTCTCAAAGAAGCGAAAAATTATGAAAATGCCCCTGAGTTGTTAAATTAATTATTTTGTGATGTCAAATAAGGAAATGGTGGGACCCATTGCTCAAATTAAGGTCATATGAGCACATTATAAATATCAAATTTGATTGGTTGGGTAATGAACATCAATTGGGTTGAAAATGGTTAAATTGGTCAAATGGGTAGGCTTGATCCATATGAAGAAACCATTTACAAATGACCAAAATACCCAGAATTTGGGTCATGGAGTCAAAAACGGGTCAAGGAGCTAAAGGTGGACCCAACCGGTCAGGTTGACTTTGTTGACCACAGCAGACCGTGTGGACCCACAAATGAGTTCAATGGTGAGTAAAATCAGGTTAAGTGGAACTGATTTTATTTAATTTGAATTAAGAATGAGTTGACTCAAATGCATTAAATGGTTGTCAATTAATGAGGTGAGTTGGCCATGTGAGTTGGGTGAGTCAAAGTGGAAGTCAATGGGACTGTAAATCACTGAGTTCAAAGGGAATATGAAGAGGTGGCTTGGTCACAAACCAACCAAAACAAGTCCCACACGTTGGGGACTTGTTTTGGTGATTTTCATGCTAAGTTAAATGCAAATGGATGGGATTGAGATGAGATACATGGAGAGCTGAATGGCTGCATTGGTAGGTGCCAAGGGGTGCCTTGGACAGCACCCAAGACCCATCGTTTTATGCAAGAATTGATGAGGGAGTGGAGGGGGTTTGGGGGCTGAAATACAAAAGGAATGAACACTCCCATTTGGCCGAATTTCATTTCAAGAAAAACCTTTGAATTCCATCTCCTTTCTCTCCCTCAAGAACACTTCTCTTGGCCGAACCAGCTGTGGTGTTTTTCATCATAGATCAAGCACTAATTTGGCTAGAAGCTAAGGAAGAAAGAAGGAAACAAGAGGGAAGAAGGCAAAGAGCAAAGGCAAGAAGAAAAGCTTGGAATTTAGTAAGTATTTCCATGGACTTTTGATTAATGAAATGGGATAAAGGAAACATCATTAGGCCATGGGTTGGCCGAATCTACCAATGATTCATAATATGGATTTTTATGTTAAAAGAGGGAAAAACATGGACCACAAAGTGGCCGAACCCCATGAAATTTATTTGTAAAAGTGATGGTTTTTGTAAGATAAAATCATGCAAAATGATGGACTGTTTTTGTATGTTCAAATTAGGCCTAAGATGCAAGTTGAAAGGGTTTTTAAATTATGGATTTGGATGTCATGGTTTGGGCCATGGAATGGCCGAATGCATCATGGGCTCAAACCTTTGGCAAAGTGGGTGTAAATGATAAAAAATGGACCATTGGGTTCGGCCATTTTGGATGGCCGAACCCCATGGAAATTGTATGGGTATTTGATGGTTGTTGAAGTGTAAAAACCGTACAATACTATGGGGATTTTTACGTGATTGAATGGACATAATATGTAAGTTAAAAAGGTCCAACAAATGGGCATAGGGTTCGGGCACATGGGATGGCCGAACCCCATAAAAGTATTTGATAATTTGGTATGGTTTTTGGAGAGATAAAAACCATACCAATGGTGGAGAGTCTTATGTGATTTAAATGGAAAAAAGGGTTACTGTTTTGGGTGGCCATGGGATGGCTGAACCATGTAGTTAACATGGCTAAAGAGTAGAGCCTAACTTGTAAACAAATGATGGATCATTGAGTGGGAGGATCATAGGGTTCGGCCATATGAATGGCCGAACCCCATAGACTGTTTTGTTAGAGATTATGATTGGGTTTTATGATTTTGATTCAAGAATTATGTATGTATATTATGTATTTAATATCAGTAAATAACCAAGCATGATAGATAAGGAAGTATGGGATAAAAAATCACAGGGTGAGGTTCGGCCATGTAGTATGGCCGAACCCCACCAATGATTATTGATGGACTTTGTGCCAATTCATAATGAATGGGAGATGTTTGTATGTATGATGTAAAGGACCAAAGAAAGGTGGTGAGGTTTGGCCAAGTAGTATGGCCGAACCCCACTAAGGTGGAATAGTTATGGATGTTAGTTTCAATATGGTTTAAGGTCAATGGCAAAACCGTAAATACTAGTCAAAGTTCAATATGAAAGGATTGACCAAAAGAATTGATTTGTGGGCCAAAACCTAAGTGGTATGGTTCGGCCATGGTGCATGGCCGAACGTACCAAGATATGTTTGTAATATGTAATGCCTAATGAGGATTAAATAAAGGAGAGATCAAATTAAAGCGGGTGATGTTCGGCCATGGGGCATGGTCGAACCCCACCAGATGAATCATGGGATCTAGACTTGATTAGAAGTCAAGAATATTGAGTATTAACTTGTTGTTATATGGACAATGTAACAGAACTTGAACGGCGCACGAGTCGTGACCAGGTGAAGCTCAAAAAGGAGCAGACACTTAAGCAAAGTTTCTGTAGGTTTCCTACCTACTTGTAACCACAGTTTTTACCCTAGTTTTCTTTATGAGATTCTTGTTTATTTTATGTGGTTTCAAATGATATGTTATGCATTTACAAATGGCATACACAACATTGGCATCTCATGCATGATGGGATGATGAATGAGGTTCTACAGTGTTGCAATTATGGGTTACGTCTTTCTTAGGCGATGAGAGTCCCGCCAGGAAGAGTAATATGAGGATCATAGTCACATTGGTCTCCTTAGGCGATGAGAGTCCCGCCAGGAGGACTAATAAGTGATATGAATCAACTCAATGATGAAGAGATGGAAAGTGTATTGTGATTTACCTTGACGGTGAGAGGCACGTCAAGTGATGGCTATGAATGTACATGATGGGAGAGACTCATTGCATGTGCATACTTCATATCATTGTTTTACCTGTTTTGACTAATCATGTACTATGATATATATGCATGTTTTATATGCTAATCATGTGGTAGCCCTGATTCGGGAACCCATTGGGCACGTTGATCTAACGCCCTAATTCTATCCTCAGAGGAGAATGCAGGTACAAGGAAAGGGAAGGAAAAGGTCGTTGACCAGGAGGGGAGCCAAGCCTAAGCACTTGAATGTTGGACTGGACTTCTTTATATTACTGTCATTCGAACTATATTTTGTTGGACATGTAATAAGTCATTACTTGCTATGGTTTGATTACGTTAATAACTTTGGATGGTTGATTTATGTTAATTAATGTTTGAGACTGTTACTTGCTATCTAGTCTTTCTATTCCGCAGTTAATCTAGGTTATTCCGCATGTTGATGTTAGTTCCATGTGTAATTCATTATCATGGTCTAGTCCATGTACACATGGGTGGCCAGTTAAGGTTCAGACTTGAGTAGTCTGAACTTAACTCGCGTCGTGACGCCGCCCGCTCTCTTCCGATGTTTTATTATTTTTTAAAAAGAAATTAGACTCTGATTTCTCGGAAAGGGCGGGGCGTTACATCTCGAGTGAGGAAATCCGTTCTTCAACAAGACAGATAAACCTCATCAGGGATTGGGGGATAGGTCTCTCAACTTCATCACTCTTTTATTCTCTCTCTACATCATCATGGTATAAGTATTCTTCTTCCTCATTGCTGTCACCTTGAATGCTGACATTTTTTTCATTAGCAACTCCGAAACCGTCGTCTTCCTCAACATTCTCTCATCCTTCTTCATGTCCTTTCTCAACTACAATCACTTCTTTTTCTACTATAGGTTCATCTACAACTTTGGGTTGGGATTGTAAACGAGGACATGAACTGGATTCAGGCCTAATGACAGAGAGTTTGGCCTAAGGAACATGCACAAAAGCTAGATCAACATAGCTAAGATCAGCTCCACTAGGTTTAGAGGTTTTTTGCTTTCTCCTAGGAGGTTTGGGTCTTTTGGGAGGAGGAGAACTAGCATCAGGATTTTCTTCAGAGGTCGGAGTTCGGTGTTTATCAGGCATCTCACCTCTAGGCATGACTTCCAACTGATAATCCAAAGAAAAACTCGACTGAAATCGAAGAAGGGATGATTAAATGCTTACCAGACCGTGGAAACTCCCCAAAATAGTGATACCTTGACTTCCCGAAGCAAGAGGAACAAAAGTCCCAAGATTTTCCGGTGAGAAATCGGCTCGAGAAGTTAGACCGACAGGTCTAGGGCACAGAAGGGAGAAAGGAAAATTGCCAGAGCCATGGGAAGAAGAGGTTTTCTGAAGGTTTTGGTTTGAAATCACAGAAAGTAACATTTAACTTAAGTTTTTGCCGCAACCAACTAGTCGATTTCATCGACTGGTCTTAGTACCGACCCGTCTATCTATCAACCTGTCTAACCTGCTAAGTTTTCCCTCTTCAAAAAGTTCTCTGATGAAAGTTCTCATTTTGGTGCTAGAATATGATTGACCCTAAGGGGGGAAAGGGAGGGAGGGGGGGGGGGGGGGGGGGGGGTGTGAATAGGTCAATCCCAGTATCCATGTTGTTCAAAAATTTCTTGATTGTTTAAATTTTAAGTGCAACGGAATGACAATATTAATCAAGAGATTTGTTTAGCGTGATAAATTGTTTATAATTACTTAAACGATCACACTAAGTTTAGAACCCTTTGTATATTGCTTGATTATCAAAGCTCGTGCATAATGTATAGATAAAGATAATCAAATGCAAAGTGATGTGTGTTGAGAAGAGTGCTTAAATACTAGAATACAAACATACAATGATCAAACACCATAAGACCAAAATTTATAGTGGTTCAGTTAGCCAACCTACATCCACTGTTAGGACTAGCTCAACCTTCAGCTATCCCCAAATCCATTAAGTGGGGACTTACACCCTCACATTTAGAGTGGGAATTCCACATCACTCATTTGGCTGGGAATTTCACCCGCCACATGTAGAATAGGAATTCCACCTATTCATTTGGCTGGGAATTCCACCTACCACATGAGCTAGAGACGACGCTCTAGATTTTTTTTATAGTGGTTCCAGAGCCAAGCCTCTTTAATCCACTTTCACATGATAAAGGATTTAAATAAAATTAAAACCAAGAAACACTTGACTTTGTAGCTCTATCTCGTTGATGTGTGCTTCTCCAAGATCCACCCAATGTGTGCCCAAGTTAATCCCGACGTTCCGCCTTGTAGCCGTCGTTGAGCAATCACAATCTCAGGGTGACTAGGAAATTGGTTCTACCAACATCTTTCCTACTTGTTTATCCTTTTCCCCTCTCTCTCTCTCTCACAAACTCAATCCATATGATTTGTTGTATTAGATTTCCCAAGTGTAAGCACAAGAGAGAGAGAGTGATCCTTTTGTTGGCCCTTGTTTAAGCTTACTGATAATGAAAAGGGTCCAACGGATTTGCTAAAGGATATGAAACGGTTGCACAAGGATTGATATTTATAGAGAAGGTAACCAGTTTCAGAAACTGTCATGCACCGAAAAGTTAGTTGCACCGAGGGGTCAGTGACTAAAAATATTACCATTCAACCACCCGACCGTTGCGCGTTAAGTGCACTCCCAATGGTATAATTATTTCCCGATCGACAGTCACGGTATCGACAAGTCGGTCCATACGAGGGTCTCGATCTGGGGCAACACCATGCAAACAGAGTTTCATGTCCCAAAATTTGTCCTGCCTAGAACGACATGTCGCCCTTTACGGAGGAGTCGATCCTGGTACTCTCGACCGGTCTTAAATTACCGAGATGTTTTCTCCAAAGACCACCTGAGTCCAAAGTCCAGAACTCACAAGTTTTTCATCGACAAGTGTTTGACCACAAAGGGTTGTTAGGTTCATCACCGAGGGGTCGGTGCCTACGAGACTCTCGATTAGAGGCATGTCCAGAATGACAGTTCAATGTTACAGAACCTATGTCAATCTGGCCGACCAGTCTTTGACCATGATGGGTCGATCCTGTATCCACCGAGGGGTCGGTGAAAACGACTGGTCGAGCTGACAGTGAACTTAATTCATATTTCCAAGTTCGTTTCCAATTCATTGTCAAGCTTCCTCTCTAGGCTTATTATGTCCATTACCAACATATGCAACTAAGCCTAGGGATGGCCCTCCTAAGGTGTGGGTACCACCTAAAGTCATCTATAGCCAAATACTTGTTTTGTGATTGTCATAACGATGAGCTTTAATCGGTGGAGCACGATCTTCACTCTTGACCACCTTGAGTCTTCAAGCTTCTAGCAAGTGCTTCTTCCCGAGTCATGGAATTGACAAACATAGGGACATTGCAAAGCCAGGGCACTAACATCGGATTTTTCACAATACTGACATGCCGATAACTTCGATTGGTGTATTCACAGACATATCGAGCCTGTCGAGGGTTGACATGACAGAACAATTTTTTCACAAATTTGTGCATTTTCTATTTGATGAATTCCTACCCTAAGATTTGACAATGCATGGCTCATTCAAATCAAATACAACATGGTGAACAACATAGATGCCAATAGAGCCCAATTCAATTCATCAAACCAAACTTTATGATTAAGAACAAGCAATCAAGCCATACATGTTTCAATCATGCACACAAAGAAAAATCTATGTTCAACATCCCAAATCAGAGAGGATACACACAATAAGCAGCGATATTCCATGGAATGTTTGGCTTTCCAAGCAAGACATATATTATAGCCAAGAAGAGTACATTCAAAGCTTGTAGTTGGCAAATTTTTGTTTTCATGTCATAGCACTTGGGCTATGTGAACTCACATGGTCTCTTGTGATGTTCATTTGTGACTGTCTAAGATATGGAGACGAGTCTTAGACCAATGAAAAATATGAGTGGTGATCTACTTCTTAGGTGCCGAAATGATTGAGCTTGGTGTTGCATACACACCTCTATGAATGTACCTTTGTTGACCCAATCTTTGATTCCTTAACTCCTTCAAGACATGGTCCAATTGTCTTAACTAGGAGTCTTGCCTATGCTCCATCTTCCTTGGAGGTAAGTATCTTTTAGGCTTAAGTTTTGATGGATTATGCATTTTAGCCTTAACTTGTGGTGGTTTGTTAATGGCTTGATCACTCAAGTGTCTCTTCCTAAGGTTGCATTCTCTCTTGAAATGTCCAACCTTATGACAATAAAAATATTTACCCTTTGGAGGGTGAGAGACACTAGCCTTAACAAACACTTCATGGTTCATAGGTCATTTGGTGGATGAGGCACCAAGTCCCGACCTATCACCATACCTTTTTCTTGGAATTTAGGAGTCTTTAAAGTCTTTCTTCTACTTAAGTGAATTTATCTTGAAATTTTTCTTTATGAGATTTTTAGTCTTTTAATTCCCAAGACAAAATTTTCACTTCCTCTTCATGATGCTTCTTGATGTCCCACAAGTTTTAAAAATCTTCACAATGAATTGCAAGCTCTTCTTGAAGGGTTCTTTCATTTTCTTTCAACTTGTTGTTTTCTTCATTGGAGGCTTTTAAGTTTGAAGTGAGGAGAGTATTTTCATTTTGCAAGGCTTCAAGTTGGTTAGACATGTTAGAATTTTCAAGTTTAACTTTGTCTAATTTTTTAGCCAACGTCTCACTTTCAAGGTACAAAGCATGATAGGATTCTTGAAGATTTTCATCTTCACTCTCATCCTCTTCCGTTTCATTTATGGGGTTTTCCGGATCACCAAAGATTGAGGCTATGAAACCCTTTGTTGTTTCAACTTTTTCTTGGATTTCCTTATCGGAATCACACTTCGATTCGGATATGTCCTCATATTTCACATTTGCAATCATAGCATTTTTAAATTTTTCAGAGGAACAATCATTTTCAAAGTGTCCCCTTCCACCACAATTGTAACATGTTTGTTCCTTGGGTCTCCTTCTCTCTTTATCTTTCTCTCTTGTCGCTTCATGTCTTTTAGGATGTTTTTCACTTGTTTCACCCTTTTTTAATTTTTCTCATCCTATTCATCTTGCCAAATTTTTTATAGAATTTCTTACCAAGCACGACCATTTCTTTACTGGAGTTTTCTTCATCTTTCGACTCAATTTTTTTTTCTTTTGATTTCTTTGTTTTTACGGAAGACTTCAAGGCAATGGATTTATCCTTTGGTTATTAAAAATGTAATTCATAGGTTTGTAAAGAACCAACCAAATTATCAACATTCATAAGAGATACATCCCTATGGTCTTCCATAGTCATTACCTTGGATTTGAATCTTTCGGCAAGATTTCTCACAATTTTGGAACACACCTTGTCCTTGGGTATCCTTTCACCAAGAGCCCACATTTGATTAATAATGTCACTCAACTTTAATAGAAATCCATGAAGACTTCATCCTCTCTCATTTTAATAATATCAAATTGATTTTGGAGAATTTGGAGGATTGACCTCTTAACTATTAAGGTGCCTTCATGGGTTCTTTCAAGGACTTCTCATGTTTCCATTGCGGATTCACAAGTCATGATCTGTTTATTTTCATTATCGGATACCGCACAATTTAAAGCATTCAAAGCTCTACCATTTGCCGTATACATGGCCTTTTCATTTTGAGACCAAGTAGCAAAGGGTTTGGGGATCAATACTTTGGTTGAGGAGGATTCAAGGGTTTTCTCTTCCATAGGGTCACTCCATCCGGTCTTTATCGAATCCCAAATGGTTCCATCAATGGAGATAAAAAAACTTTTCATTTTGGCGTTCCAAGTGGCATAATTTGATCCATCAAAATATGGAGGTTTGGAAATGGCATGACTATCTCCCATGGTGTTCTCACTTGGATCAACTTGGACGATTAAATCCTTTATAAAGAGCACTCAAACTCTGACACCAATTGAAAGTCGCGATGTGCTAGAACAAGATTGACCCTAGAGGAGGGTGAATAGGGCAATCTACTAATTTGTTGGTGTTGAGCACTAAAATATTACATTTTTACCCCTAATATTTAGGTCAATTAGCTGTGGTTTTGTGTACATAAGATGCATTTAGCGATTTATTTTAGTTTTGTAGGTAACTTCAAGGAAATACAAGAAATCAAGTAAAATTAGTGGATAATTGTCGGAAGAGAGATTTAAATGGAAGATTTGAAATTTTATAATTAATTCAGGCCACTTTTAGGTTTTCAAATGTGAATTGATTAATTTAGATCCGTTTATGAGAGTTTGGATTAATTCAATAATTTAGATTTTAAGTGGTTGATTAATTATTTAATTTTAATATAAGAAATTATGCAATTAAAGAGGCCAAGAGTTTGAAATCAAGATCTGTGAGCCAGAGATCCACTGCAGTTGGGCCAAGCTTTGCTCCAAATGCCGGACACTAGGCCAGGCCAAGCACTCCATGTGCATTCTCCGATGAAGGCCAGGCCAAAGTGAATCCAAGTCCAGCAAGCCCAAGTCTACATACTCCAAGTCCAGCCAATTCAAAATCCAATGCTCCAGGTTCATATTTGAATGTTGCAACCTTAAAGCCCAAATCCACCTAAGCCCATATCCAAAACCCAATTCCTTATCCATGCAATCCCAACCATCCAATTTTCAATCACTAATCCACACCATCCATTAGCCCTACCATGTAATCCAAACCATTCATTTCATGCATTTCATCTAAGCCATCCATTTGCATTAATTTAATTAGGTAAACCCTAGAGCCTCCCATTCATTCATAATGTTTAGATCTAGGTTATCCAATTCATCCATCATATAGATTAACCTTAGGATTATGATCATCCATGCATTACCTATTCATCCATCTACGTAGATCATGCATTCACCGTCAAAGCCATTAGATCTAGGCCAATCAATCATAGCCATCCATTCATAAACCCTAAATCTAGTGCACAAAACCTAGAATTTAGGCATTCATGCTCATACCCTATGCATCACACGATGGTCACATAATTTTGGAAGCACTCCATGCACATACACTCAATGGAAAATCCCTATCCTTTCTCTCCACCCCACTTCACCTCATCTCCACATCACCTAGATGCTATCTTATCTCCCAATCGAAGTCCAAAATAGCCGTACACAATTTTTGTCTAGCTCTCTCCACTCCATGCTAATTTCACCTCCATATCTTAAGTCAAATCATCACCTCATCATCCATCCATTCATTCATCTTAACTTTTAATCCCAACCATTCATGCATTGCACAAAATCCTAACTTTTAACTTTTTGTTTATCTTGTTCTTAATTTATGTATGCATGCACTTGAATTTTTCCATTAAATAGGTATGAATTCAGATGTCTTTTCAATGCCTTTTTAATTAATTTTAAATCTGTATACTTTGTTTAATTAATGGTTAGAACTAAGGTTGTAAATATTGAATCTAAAATCTAAACATTAATTAAATAAAATTTTGTGAATTTTTAATTAAATAGGTATGAATTGATTTTTGAATTCTAAGCGTTGAATTTCAGATCTAGGTTTCTTGTTTCTTCTTGTTTCTTTATTTATTTTAGGTGATGAGAGAAGAATTCCATAACCACCTTTAAATTATGCATTTTTATATTCTGTCATTTATTTTATTTACAAATTTATTTCCTATCTTTAGTTATGTTAGATCTTTTGTTTGTATATTGTATTTTAATTATTTAAATTCTATTAAATTCTTTTATTTGTTTGTTATTTATTTCAATAGTCTTGTATTTAATTTTATGTGTTCAAACCACTCATTCAATATGTATTAACTAGTTTGAGATTTAATTTATTTAAGCTTTAATTTTGCTTCCTTGAATTTAGGTGTGAGATTATCCATAAATTGTACTTTAATCCATTAACTGAATCGAATTTAATTAATTTTCTAACTTTTGGATTTGAATCTTAAATTAGAGATTTTATTAACTTAGAGTTAAATTTATGAAAACAGAATTGATTTTTATGATTTTATTTATTTTAAATCTCTGTTTTCTAGAAAACATAACAATTCAAGCACTAGATTCCAAAAATATATATTTCGATGCATATATTTTGCTTGTTCTCTGTGAGATCGACCTCGCACACATAATGCTGTACTATAAATGGTTTGTGCGCTTGGAGACTTATAAATTTAAAATTTACACATCAACAAGTTTTTGACATTGTTGCCGGGGAACAAATCAAAGTATATGTTTTGAAATCTTATTTCTTGAAATTTTATGGTTTTTAGAAAGTACTTTTAGTTTTTGGGATATTCAAATTTAGGCAACTTTTTAAAATTGGAAGATTCTATTTTTAGAAAATCTAATTTTGGATGGTTACCTAAAATTAAAATTTTCTTTAAAATAAAAGAGATCTTAAAATAATTGTAGAAATTTTTCTAAACTTAGAAACTTCTTAAATTTAGAAGTTTCTATTTTTGTAGAAAATTTCTATTTTTTGAAAACTGATAGATTCAACTAAGTTTCTTCTTTTAGCCTATTTCTAATCTCATAAATATAATCTATTTTAATAAGTTTTTAATTTTGGAAGGTTTTAAAATTTTTGTCTATGGAAAATTTTAAAATTATCTAATTTTGGAAACATTCTATTTTTAGAAAATTGCTCGATTTTGGAAACGTCTAATTTTGTAAATTTCTATTTTTCAGAAGTTTTTAAATTTAGATCATAATTTAAATTTGAATTAAGTAATGGCATTAATCTAGAAATTTATTTTTAATCTCACATTCATTTAAGAGGCTTAATTAGGTTTAATTATTTTAATCTCTCTCTAGTTGTAGTTTAGGACTTTGTATTTAGATAGTTCATGCATTCTTGAGTTAGAATCTTCACCTAGGTTTGTGTGTTTTATTTTTCAAGAGTTTTGAAAATCGCGAATCAAAGTTGATGGAATTTATGCGCATTGGCTAAGGTAAGTGCCTAACTATCTTTTTTTAATTTTACCTTTCTCATGCATTCATATAGCTGTTACTAGGTTGTTTGTATATTATTTGTATCTTAAAAAAATATTTGTATATTTACTTTGATCATGCATTTAGGTTGCTAGTTTCAAGCATTTAGTGTAGTTTGTTTGCTTATTATTTTGCATATTTGCTTGATGCTTGCATTGTTAGATTAGGTTTGCATTCACATAAAAAAATAGTAATAAAATGGTTCATGCGTTTTAAAATAAAATCAATTTAGGAACCATTGGTTAGTTTTTAGGGTTTGTCATGCTGATTAGGACAATCTTTCATTCAAATAATTTTAGATAACCAATATTAGTTTCTCTTCAATCAAGGTGTCTAGGATTAGTCATGTCACCAAGGTGTAAATAGCCTAAAGATAAATGGAATATAAACAGATTGCTGAGTGCTCCTCCATTTACTTGGGAAATTACCTGGCCATGATTGTGGATAAACTCTTAATTAGAGATTTAGAATTTTTGGAGAAAATATTATGAGCCAGTCTAGAGTCTTAGGTTAGTATAGGTTTTTATTTTTAATTTTAGGTCATTTATTTTGTTTGAACTTGTTTGTTATTGTTTGGTCTTGAGTGAATATGAGTACTTGGAGACGTGAATTAACTAAGTGATTAGTTAGAGTTAGGTCCTCAACTGGTGAATCCCAAGTTAGTCATCGATTTATTTTGTATAACAGCAAGGTTTATGGAGTCATGTCGGTTTCATCAAATCCCGAGACCTATATCCGGAGCTAGGAGAGTCTAGCTAGGACAGGTGATAATTTGAGCGGTAATGTAAAAATTGAGGAAGAGACTATCAAGCCTAGTGATCCATGGATTTTCTTCATGCCAAAAGGAAAAAATCTTTATGAGAAGAAATACTTAGCATATGATGTCTTGTACTCACTTAAACACATTCACCACCACCATTTGCCAAACAGATTGGAACTCACTCAAGAAGGTCTAGGTTGTATAAAGTGTGCAAAAGTAATAGAGTTCGCATCCATTACATGATTCTTATAGAATTGAGTCAGTCTAGGATTTATAGTGAGTTAGTTATGACTGAACCCTTTTTACATCTGAACCCTAATTAACATTGTTCCAAATTTTTTCTAATTTGCACCTGGTCACTGTGGATTAAGGGACATTGAGGACAATGTCAAATTTAAGTTTTGGGGTATCGAGGGGTTACACTAGTTGAGTCCACTAAAAAAAATTTAGGGAGAGAGTAAGTTCGAAAGAACAGAGACCCCTATTAAAAAAGTCGAAGGAAGATTAAGTTTACAAACAAAAACTGTGACTGCTCTTTACCAAAAAAAAAAAAGAGTTGTGTTTTTGAGTCAATATCAATGAGTCTAAAAAAAGGTTCAGTCAAGGGCAGAGTAAGTGAAGACTGAGACAACCCCTTGTGAGAAAAAAAAAAAAGCTTTGTTGTGTCTAAGTGATTTTTAGCATTAATAGGTAAATAACAAATTTTATATCATACTTTTTCGAGAGTATTTTTATAGAATTTATATTCGGAACAAATTTTACACAACCAATTTAAAATTAGTTGGAAAAAGAAAAAAATTCACAAGTCTAGTAATCAACGTAGGAATACAAGTGGAGACTTAACCCAGTGAGTTTTAGTGCCAATCAATTTTTTTGAGGGTTATATGTCAATCCATTCTTTTTTTTTTAAACGCACAAAGTCGTTACAGATCTCATTATTTTTCAATTTTGGTCATACTACTGAGAATGCCATCAAATTTGAACTAGTACACTTGAAATTTTTCAAAATTTATTTAAAACAAGGAAATCACTGTATGAAACTTTGGATATGATTTAGGCCATTTTCTGATCGTTTGAACCTTCTTGCCTACCTATTATTGGTCAGTTATCCTGATAGTATCCAATTGAGCCTTATTGAAAAAACCAGCCTGTTTTATTGTTTAGCCATGCTTACTGTACCCAATGCCACTTTTGGAGTCTGAGCTTCATTGAAGTATCTGTGACCTATTTTAAGATATCAGAAGAGGGTATAGATGACAAATATTAGGATGGTACTCTTAAAGAAAGGCACTGAAAAAAGAAAAGAAAATAAGGCACTTAAAAGAAAAAGAAAAAGAACATCTAGACATAAAAAGAAGGATGAGAAAAAAAAAAGATGGATAATTTGAAATGTGCTGAAAAGAAAAAAAATAGAAGGAGAAATATCTTGTCTTATATTTTGAAGACCTCAAACTTTTCTGTTAAAAATATTTATTTTTAGAGTATTATTATCCTTCTTTGATTTGACTCGATCCCAAGTCGCATTACACTCCACATATTGTAACGCCCCAATTTTTCATCATTTATAATATATTGGTTTCGGCCTATTTTGAATTACAAATTGATTGAAATTAAGATTAATGGATAAAATGGACCTTAGATGGGTAAGGAGTTGGGTCAATAACCCAATTAAGATCCAATGGATCATGGATAGAGTTTGATTGCAAGTAATTGGGTAAGGACCCAATGGGTCATTGATGAGCTGATTTTAAGGTAAATGGGTAAGGTTAATTTAATTGGGTCAACAATCCAATTAAGACCCAATGCATAAATCCACCTCATCATATGAGGTGGCATCGCCATGTGGCATGCATTGAAGTCAACTAGGTAAGGGGCCACTTCATCTAGTGACATGGTCAAGGTGGGACCTAAATGCAATGTGGTGCATGGTCGGCTAAGCCATGGTTGACTTGGTCAACCATGGGTGAGTTCAAAGGATTGAGTTAATAACTGAGTGGAGTTGAGTTGAAGGGGAAGTTGAGGAGACTTCTATTTAAATTTGAGTTAGGAGCGAAGATGGAGAGTTTCCATCTCATTAGAGAGGAAACCCATGCACACGTTGGGGAGATGGAAAGACTCCTTAAGCTTAAGCCAAGTGTCCTCTTGGTTAAACCAAGGGACACCTTGGTTGGACAAAACATATAGGAGGGAATTGGGAAGGTTAGGCTGGTATACAAAGGGACACAACCAAGGGACTGCTCACACCCCTTGGCCGACTCTATCTCATTGAAACAAAGAGATTTCTCTCTCTCTCTGTCCCTCTCTCTCTCGATTTCTACACTTAGAGGATCAGTGAAGCACCAAGGAAGGAGAAGGAGTAAAGAGTAAAGACAGAGCAAAAGAAAGAAGGAGACGGGAAAAGGTATGAGGATAATATAGGATTAAAATTAAGAGGAAACCAAAACTTGGCGAAATGGCCGAATCTATGGATTTCATAATGGATGAAATGGAATGGCCAAAATGTTTTAAGGCCATGGAATGGAAATCCATTTAAAGATTAGTTTCGATTTGAAAACGAAAGAAAGGTGACATTCGAATCTTTGTGTTAATACAAAGATTAAATAGTTATGAAAAGATTCTAGCTTGGGCTAGTGGGTAGAGAAAATCCACGAGAAGTTATATGAATGAAGATATATAAACGTAAGAATGTTAAGGAGTCAATTTTATGAAGAAAGGATGTACAAAATAATCAAACAAAAGAGACTGACAAGCAGTGGGATTCAGTCGACTGAACTGGTATTGGCCGAAACAGAAAACCATTTCTGGGAGTTTCAGCCGACTGAATCTTGTGATTCAGTCGACTGAACAAGGGCTGGATTTAAATATAAGGGTTATAATGGTGTTTTAGCCGACTGAATCTAGGATTCAGTCAACTGAACATAGACGTAATGAATAATAAAATGAATCTGGCGTGTTTCAGCCGACTGAATCTATACTGGCCGAACACAGTTAATCTAATCCAAAGTCAGCCAACTGAATCAGACTGAAAGTGGATTGACCGAGAATGCAGAGGGTTTGACTCAGAGTCAGCCGACTGAATAGGTGATTCAGTCGACTGAAAGATTGCGAGTCAAGAAATAAACGGTACTGAGTTGGGTTTCAGCCGACTGAAAGTCTGTGGTAAGGCAGAACACTGTAGCTGAGAGTGATTCAGTCGACTGAAATAAAAAGTTGATTTTATGTGATGATTCCAAAAACCTCAGCCTATCTGGAAGGATGTAAGGGATGATTTAGCTTAAATGGATAATTAAATTGATTATTGTATACGATTGAATTCATTAAAGTAAAGAGGTTTCGCAAAAGGGTTAACGATTTGGTTGTGACGTGACCGTCGTACGAAATCTTCGCAAACAGCAAACATAGTATATTGGAATTTGGTAGGATTCCTACCTTATTGAAATACATGTGGATCTTATATATATTTTTGTGTTACTGATTTGTATTTCCAAAGATGATGACATATTTTGATTAAATAAATGTAAATGATTATGAGACTGTTTTTTATGGTAGCATGTGAATTGAACTGAAAAGGCATTATTGCATTCATGATCTCATGCATGGTATGGGAGGGAGAATATAGGACAACAAGCCAAGTTATGAGTTATCCGGACATGACTTGGGGCTTGAAAACTAGCTGGAAAGAAGATATGTGAACCATTGATATGTTGGCCTTGTCCAGGATTGCTAGATAGGGGTACGGCGTAATTTGGGCCAAAGAGTTCCGGGGTAACGAGTCCAAAAACCCTGCATATGATTTGTTTGGTGTTGGATGTGGAGATTGGGTGAGGGATCATTAGCATATGACACCGATGACATGACACATATATTTACCTGATTTGGATATGATTATCATGTGCTGTTTTTGGTACTATGTTATGTTTACAGTTTTGATATGATGTACTTATTCTGATTTTTATATTGATCCTATGTGTATATACGCCCTACTTCTACCCTTTAGATGATGGAATAGGAAATGGAAAGGACATGGGACGTGAAGAAAGCCAAGCATAGGAGCTTGGGCAGTTTGTGTTTATTTGACTTAGTTGACTTTGGAACACTGTTTTGAGATAATCGATATTTTGGGATTGTAATAACTTAGTTTATTTTGCTATGCATTGATGATAAATTTGGATATTTAAACTTCATTAAATTTTATGTGATTGACTTCCTTGCTTAATATTGATGTCATGTTTATAGATCAAATCTTATCCATATGTTTATTCCGCAGTTATTTGTAAGCGTGTGAACTGTTTTAGTGGACTTGGTCCACGTACACATATTTGTGGCCAGTTAAGGGTCGGATTTTGGAAACTCGGACTTAGCTTTCTTCGTGATGTTTACCCGCTCTCTTTCACTTCACTTTAAAAAAAATATATATACTATGATTTTTTCTTAGAGTGAAAAAGGGCGGAGCGTTACAGATATAAATTTTGTAAAATAAATTTTGGAATCGAATGATGTCTAGATTTTTTTGAACGTGTTTTTGCCAAATATGAAACTAAGACAAGACAATTTAGATATTTGTGGGTATCATCACTGCAATCCTTCATGAGACTATAACTCGTTCACTAGGGATAACCTAGGGGTTTAATGGCTTGTTGCATATGTTGAATGCAATCGAGTGTACCAGCGAAAATTGTATAGTTTTAGGTATAATTTTAAGTTTAGCCTAGAAATAAAACTTTACGTTAGTTTTTAGGTTCAGTTTGGAATTTTAGGATTAGATTAGGTTTTGATTTTAGAATTAGATTGTTTTTAGAATTTTTAGTTTTAGGTTTGCTCGAGGACTAGGAAAATCTAAGTTTGGGGGTATTTGTTGAGCACTGAAATGTTACTTTTTTACCCCCGATATTTTGGTCAGTTAGCTTTGGTTTTGTGTATATAAGATGCGTTTAATGATTTATTTTATTCTGTAGGTAAATTCAGGGAAATACAGGAAATCAAATTAAATCAGTGGATAATTGTCGGAAGAGAGATTTAAATGGAAGATTTGAAATTTTATAATTAATTCAGGCCACTTTTAGGTTTTCAAATGCAAATTGATTAATCAAGATCCATTTATGAGAGTATGAATTAATTCAATAACTTAGATTTTAAATTGTTGATTAATTATTTAATTTCAATACTAGAGATTCTGTAATTAAAGAGGCCAAGAGTTTGAAATCAAGATCCATCCTTCTCTTGAGCCTATAAATGTCCCATTCAACCATAGCCAAATTTGAATTGGAGCTATAGCTCAGGAGGACCAAAGGCTGAGAAAAGATCAAGAGACAAGAGGTTCCACACAATTTTACAAGTGAGAGTTGTAAATTTACGTCTCCATTTTTTTTTATCTTGTTCCCAATTTATGTATGCCTATACTTGAATTTTTCCATTAAATAAATAAGAGACGGTTCCTTTTAGACTCAACATATCCTCCAGAATCTGTATCGTCCTCTCAGACTGTCCATCAGTCTGTGGATGGAATGCTGTGCTAGTCAGTATATCGGTCCCCAAAGCCAACTGCATGCCCTGTCATACTCTGCCTGTGAATCGGCCATCCCTGTCGGACACAATAGTCCGGGGAATACCATGTAGTCTGATGATATCTCTGATATACCGTCGACCCAGGATCTCCGATGAATCCGTCATCTTGATGGGAAGGAAATGCGCAGACTTAGTCAACCGGTCTACCATGACCCATATCGCATTGTTGCCCATTGATGACCTTGGCAACCCTGTTACAAAGTCCATGGATATGTGCTCCCATTTCCACTCTGGCACTAGCAAGGGTGCAAGTAAACCTGGTGGTTTCTGATGTTCCGCCTTAACTTGCTAACAAGTTAGACAACGAGCAACAAACTCTGCCACTTCTTTCTTGAGTCCATGCCACCAATAGTGCCTCTTAAGATCATGATACATCTTGGTGCTGCCCGGATGGATAGAGAGCTTGGTTTGGTGTGCTTCAATCAACAACTCTCTTCTGCAGCGCTTAGGCACATATGTCCTGCCTCGAAACACAAGACTCTGTCCTGGTCATAATTCCCACTCCGGTATAACCTCACCGGTAGACATCTTAGCCCATATCTCCTCCACCTCTGGATCTGTCTGTTGCTCCCATTCAATCTCGGAGACCATGTGTGTAACGCCCGCCCCTTTTCACCGTAAAATCAGAGTATATTTTTTTATTTTAAATAAAAGCGACAAAGGACGCCCGCCCCTTTTCACCGTAAAATCAGAGTATATTTTTTTATTTTAAATAAAAGCGACAAAGGGCGCGGACGTCACGACGCGAGTTAAGTTCCGAGCTTCTAAAGCCCGGCCCTTAACTGGCCAACCCTACGCGTGCGTGGAACATAAGTCCACGAGTACGGTTCACGCGTAGCAAGTAAGCTCACGGAACATAAAAATAAGTGCGGATGATCATAGAACTATCCTACCAGTTCTTCAGATAGCAGGGAAGAAAATACCCAATTAATTACGAAAATGCCATTATACTGTATTATCCAAAATAATACCTAAACATAGCAAACTACCTAAATTATTACATTTCCGACAAGCTAACTATACAAATACATCTTTTCCAAAATGAAGTAAAACAAAATAATTAATCCGCCTCCCCAAGCTCCTAAGCTTGGCTTCCGTCTCGCCCTTCCGGTCCGCCATCTCCTGCATCGTCAGCTAGGGTAGAAGTAGGGCGTTAGACCACGCGCCCAGTAGGACTCCGAGTAGGGCTAACACATGGATTAGTGATAATAAAGCAGATAGATAATACATAACGAAAAGCCATAGAATGAATGTCATGCCATGGGTGTCTGTGTTATGAATCCCACCCATCATCCTTACTATCCTGATGCCATATCCCCCTTGACGGTAAGGCCTCGTCAAGGCGTAACCACAAATACAATATTCCCCTTGATGGAAGAATCATCATCAAGGTATAACAATAAATACAACATCCCCCTTGACGGTAAGGCCTCGTCAAGGTACAATAATACATATGTGAAATGTCCCCATGCTTGTTTATCGGTCGCCCCGACGGAGCATGGACTCCGGTTTCATTTCATCCTTCCCCTGTCATATGCCTCCCATGCCATGCATGAGATGTAGATGCCATTTGCCATGTAATATATGAAATTCAATAGTAATAAAACCCATCTTAAAACAATTACAAGATTACCAACTAAATCCAAGGGAGAACATCCCACAATATTTAATCCAAAACCCATCATAAGCATTCACATAATTTCCAAAATAATTTAGAGTAAAACATCACATGATACATAATCCATAACATATCTTAAAGACAACCACATGATTTCCAAAATAGATTAAAGAAAACATCACCCAAATCCATGGCTTACAAAAAGGTAGGAATCCTACCGAATACCGACCCGCGTCCCTTTACGTTTTCCGTTCGATAAACCCAGTCGCCGATCGCGCACTGCCTGCGATGTCCAGTACCTTATTAAATTACCAAATCAATCCAAGTTTTAATCATTTCCAAGCCCATAAATCACAACTTAGTGGGTTTCTTCATTTTAGCCCATATTTACCATTTTTGCCACTACCCTTCACATAAACAATTTTTTTCATTAATTCATGCCTACTTAAGCCCAAAATTTAATCCACAACTTAGGTCCTTAACTTAGGTCCATTATTGACTTACCAAAACATTAAAATTTGTCATGTAATTAATTTAATCATTACTCATTTAAACCCATTCAAACCCCATACTTAATCACATATATACCCATTGACCTTAAACCCAAATTGATTTACAATTTGGGGCATGGGTTCGGCCATACACCATGCCCGAACCCATGATGTTCCTTTCTCCATTTTTTTTTCCTTGGGTCCAAAAACATCAAATTCATCAAATCTTTTCATGGGATTTACCTCATGCATTTAACTACTATGAGTGCATTATTCATTCATTTCATTTGGAGACCACAAACACCATTCACCATGCAATTTAAATCATTCATTAGGTCATCCTAATGCACCCAAGCTCATGTCTAATATACATGGGGTTCGGCCATGTACCATGGCCGAACCCATGGTTCTTCAATGTGGCTGATAATTACCATTTTGCCACTCTCCCTTCCATGTTTAATCATTCACCCATTCATGTATATTTTAAGTCTAAAATTCATCCATAACTTAGATCCATTAAGGATTCACTAACCACGACCCAACATGAAACAAAATCAGCCATCTAAATTAATAAAATTTTCCATCATCTAAACACAAACATGGACCCAACCTTAGCTCATACAATGACTTACAAAATGGGTCATGGGTTCAAAATACCTAATTCATCAACTCTTCCCATGAGAGGTTTTAAATCATGCATCTAAACCATATTCTTAACCCCATTTGGATCATTACACTTGTTCATTTAAAAACCCTAAATTCATCAACACATTATCCTTTAAACCCACCATTTAATCATCATTTCATCACCATAGGGTTCGGCCATATACCATGGCCGAACCCATGGTTCAAGGCTCATTCCCTCCATGCATTTCAAAACCATAAGACTCCATTGTATTTTTATCATAAACTCATTTTAAAACCTTACTCCCATGCATTCATTAAAACCCTAAATTCATTAATCAAAAACTCTCATTGTCTTCCATCCATAAAACCCTAACCAATTAAACCAACCACCAAATCACCCACCATGGGGTTCTGCCATGCTACATGGCCGAACCCTATGGCCCATAATTTCCTTCCAATAACCTAATTCCATTCTTAATTTCATAAATTACCCAATGCACATAATCCATTTATTTATTTTCTTACCCTAACCCTAATTTACCCATTTAGGGTTTTCTCCATCTTCCACCCTTCCATTTGATGGATCTAAATTCCATAGCATAAAATTATCTATCCACCATTTATTTCACAAAAATAAATTCCAATTCTTAAACCCTAAAATTCCAAAATTTCTTGTTTAAGAAACACTTACAATCCGCCGTCTCCTCCAATTTCCGTCACTCCTGTCGGTCTCCGTAGCGTCCTCTCTCCTTCCTCTTGATCTTTGATAGGTCAAGATTCTTGATTAATGGTGGCAATCCCCAACCCTAGAATCGGCCAAAGTAGAGCTTAAATTGAGAGAGGGAAAGGGAGAGATGATGAGAGGGGAGGGAATAACCTTGATCTTAGAGTGATTTTGCCTAAATTTCCACTTTTTTTCTTCTTTCCTTCTCTTCTCTTCTCCTTTGCTCTCTTTCTCTCCTTCACTTGGAGCATGGGACGGCAATGGAGGAGTGCAAGAGATGGAGTTGGTGCAAAACGAGAATGAGAGAACCAAATAAGGCTTATCTCCATTTGTTGACTTAATTACACTTTACATTTATTATCCCACCAAACCTAAGATATTTTTTTAGATCTTTTATTTGCTTTATGGTGGTGGTTATCTAAACCACCACCAAGCCCAACGTGTGTGAATTTTTTTAAGTTTGAGATGAGGTGAATCTTCACCTCATGGCCCCACCTTGACCACTCTTAACTACCATATTTAAATAATTTAATTAGATAATTACCTTAGGCTAATCCATTGATACTTAGCCTAAGTTCATTACTCCACCCATGGTTGACCAAGTCAACCATGGTGGCCGGCCCCACCAATCATTGGCACACTCGCCACCTCACTTGATGAGGTGGAGGTGGGTCCCGCTTGGCCACACCACCATTGTTTAATTCCAAATTACTTCGGATGATTAAATTTCATTAAGCCCACTCTAAATGGATCACCATTGGGCCCATGGCCCAATTACATTTCCCACTAGCCCATTTACTTTAGAGCTTAACCATCTTGACCCATTGGGTCCCAAATGGGTATTTGACCCAATTTGACCATTCTTGACCCATTTAAATAAATTTAAATCCAAACCATAGTCTATTGGGCCACACTTGGGCCTTTATCCAATTTTGGCCCATTTACCATTTACTCCACCAATTTTCTAATTTCCATCATTAAAATAATTAATATTCACATTGATATTAATTCCCAAATTCCGAGACCTTACAATGTGGGATCGTATGATCCGGTTATATATGGTCCCATGATTATTGAGGTAGAGTTTAAACTCTTTAATGGTATTCAATACCTACCATTCCGTCCTGATCAAGCTGGCTACTGTCGCATGTGACATGCGACTGAGGGCATCCGCCACCTTGTTCCCCTTGCCTGGATGATACCGAAGTGCGAACTCATAATCCGCCAGGTATTCCATCCATCTGCACTGTCTCATGTTGAGTTCCTTCTGATCAAATAAGTACTTCAGACTCTTGTGATCTGAGAATACCTCAAACTTCTCACCGTAAAGGTAGTGTCTCCAGCTTTTGAGAGCGAAGACCACTGCTGCTACTTCTAGATCATGTGTGGGATAATGGCGTTCATGAATTTTTAACTGTCTTGATCCATACTCCACCGCACGATTACCTTGACTGAGTATACACCCCAGTCCCTCACCTGAGGCATCACAGTATACCTCATAACTTCTGCCTCTTTCCGGTAAGATCAGAATAGGAGCGGTTGTAAGCCTCTCCTTTAGCTCCTCAAATCTCCGGTTGCACAGATCTGACCACTCAAATTTGACTCCTTTCTGACTATGTCGGGTAAGTGGAGCTGCAATCTTGGAGAAGTCCATGATGAATTTCCTGTAGTAACCGGCCAATCCCAGAAAACTGTGGATCTCAGTCACATTCGTCGGTGCCTTCCGCTCCCTCACTGCCGCTACCTTAGCCGAGTCCACGGCTATACCTTCCTCCGATATAACGTGTCCCAAGAAGTTGACCTCAGATAACCAGAACTCACACTTGCTGGCTTTGGCATACAACTGGTTCTTCATCAAGGTGTCCAGGACTATCCGCAGGTGCTTAGCATGTTCCTCTTGACTCTTGGAATAGACCAGAATATCATCAATGAATACAATCACAAACTAGTCCAAATAAGGACGAAATATCCTATTCATCAGGTCCATGAACATAGTCGGTGCATTAGTAAGTCCAAATGGCATGACCACATACTCATATAAGCCATACCGTGTCCTGAAGGCTGTCTTCTCTATGTCCTCCTCCCTAACCCGGATTTGATGGTACCTGGACATCAGATCAATCTTGGAGAAGTGAGAGGAACCCCTAAGTTGATCAAATAGATCATCAATCCTGGGTAGGGGATACTTGTTCCTGATAGTCAGTTGGTTCAATTTCCTGTCGTCCACACACATCCGAAGGGTACCGTCTTTCTTCTTCGCAAATAATACTAGGGCTCCCCATGCAGATGTGCTATTCCGAATAAAACCCAGTCTGAGCAGTTCATCAATCTACTTCTTCAACTCGGTCATCTCAACTGGTGCCATACTATAATGGGGCAATGACACTAGAGCAGCGCCGGAATATAACTTGATCTCAAAGTCTATCTCCCTCTTGGGTGGCAAACACGGAGCTCCGTTGGGAATACCTCAGCATAATCTGCTACTATCGCTGGAAGTTCAGCCACTGGTGCCCTATCTAATCTGAGGTTGTTCAAGACAAGATAGGTTCAATTCTTCCTGCAGCCTCCTAGGAATGCCTTGTCTGTCAGCGTGCACCATATACCGTTTTCCCTCGGGTGACCAAAATATCACCCTAAGAAGATGGCAATCAATATGGGCCTGGAATGTAGCCAACCAGGCCATGCCAAATATAACATCGTACTCAGCCATATCGATTACCAAATAGTTGAACTCGAATCTGAATCCTGCGAGTTCAGTGTTCAATGCGGTGCATATGAGTCCCAAAGATGTGTCTCCGACAGGGGATATAATAGTAAGTGATGTTGACAGGTTTTGTACTAATGTGCCCGTAGCAGATATGAATGCAGCAGATATAAATGAATGGGAAGCTCCAGAATCACATAATGCAACAGTATAGGAACTACCAACTACGGCCATACCTTGAATTACCGAGTGATCCACCGCTGCTGGAGGAGCTATGGTAAAAAGCCGTCTAGATCCCGTAGGGTTTGTTACCCGCCCCGCTTGGTTGTATGCTCTGCCTCCTCACGACTGAACAGGTCTAGCAGGAGGGCGGAAAGAACCCCTAGAGTAAGAGGGTCTGCTAATCTGTGGACACTCCCTCTTGAAGTGGCCCTGCTGGCCACAATGGTAACATGTGTTCCCACCCCATGGAACCTGAGTGACTGATGCTGATGGAGAGGGCTAAGTGGGGCGAAAGCCCCCTGTAGATCCAGTGGAGGGTGAGGGTCTGCTTGTAACGCCCACCCCTATTCAATCGAAATCTGAGTCTATTTTTTTTTTTTAAATAAAGAGTGACAAAGGGGCGGACGTCACGACGTGAGTTAAGTCCGAGCTTCTAAAGCCCGGCCCTTAACTGGCCAACCCTACTTGTGCGTGGAACTAAGTCCACGAAGAATGGTTCACACGTAGAAGTAAGCTTGAGGAATATTAAACTAAGTGCGGAATTATAATAGAGACTATCCTACAAATTTTAGATAGTAGGGAAGTGACATTCATTTAATTACTAAAATACTTCAAAATCATAATTATATCTCAAAATGATAATGTCCAAAGTAAAGACCAAACCATAGTAAGGAATCTACATTATTACAGTCTGACGAGCTACATTACACAAATTACATTTCCAAAATAAATCTTAATAAACTAAGTAGCTCGCTTTCCCAAGCTCCTACGCTTGGCTCCCGTCTCGTCCTTCGTTTCCGCCATCTCCTGTGTCATCAGCTAGGGTAGAAGTAGGGCGTTAGACAACGCGCCCAGTTGGATTCCGAGTAGGGCTAACACATGGATTAGTGATAACAAACGCATAGGTATAATATAATGAACCGTAAAATGAATGCCATGCCATGGGTGTCCTATGTCATGAGTCCCACCCATCATCCACACCATCATGCTGCCATATCCCCCTTGACGGAAAAACCTCGTCAAGATATAAACAATCACAAATCATCCCCCTTGACGGCAAAACCTCGTCAAGATATAAACAATAACAAATCATCCCCCTGGACGGCAAAACCTCGTCCAGATTTAAACAATCACAAATCATCCCCCTTGACGGAAAAACCTCGTCAAGATATAAACAATCACAAATCATCCCCGTGGACGGTAAAATCTCGTCCAGATATAAACAATCACAAATCATCCCCCTGGACGGTAAAACCTTGTCCAGATATAAACAATCACAAATCATCCCCCTTGACGGCAAAACCTCGTCAAGGTGTCCTCATGTTTGCTTCTCGGTCGCCCCGACGGAGCATGGACTCCGGTTTCTTTATTTTCATCCTTCTCATGCCATATCCGTCCCATGTCATGCATGAGATGTAGATGCCATATGCCATGTAATATATGTGATTGCACAAACCATGCCATTTAAAATCCCATCAACAAAACATATAATTTGATTATCAAAAATAGATCAAGCAAAGCATCAATATACACATCATAGCCTTAAAACCCATCTTAAAACAATCATATGCTTACCAAAATAAATCAAGGAAAAAAACCATACATAACACATAATCCATGGCTTACAAAAAGGTAGGAATCCTACCGAATACCGACTAGCGTCCTTTTTCGTTTTCATCCGATAATCCGGTCACCGATACGCCTACCGTCTGCGACGTCCGATACCTTATTATATATGAATAATCAGTCCCTATTTTTAACCATTATTAAGTCCCTAACTCATGCCTTAGTGGGGTTCGGCCATACACCATGGCCGAACCTCACTATGTAGTTTTGTGGGTCCCGTTTAATCCATTAAACCTTTTAATCCCATGAGTCTTAAAAATCAGCCACCCTAGGCTTTATTAATCACATACTTAAGGTTACCATAATTGCACTTAAGTCCATGATCATTTCCCATGGAGTTCTTGAATTTGGCCATTATTTACAATTTTGCCACTACTCCTTCCTATGATTAATTACTCATTTACCCATGCACACTTAAGTCTAAAATTGATCCATACCTTAGATCCATTAGTGACCCACCAACCATAACATGGACACATTAAAATCAGTCCTTAATTTAATCTAAACCCCATTAATTTTAAACACATGCACATACCTTAATTCTTAGCCCAAAATGACTCTCAAATGAGTCATGGGTTCGGCCATACACCATGGCCGAACCCATGATGTCTTCTCCTCTTTTTCCTTGGGTCTATTTCACCATATTTAGATCCATAATAAGTCCTCCCATGAGGAGGTTTAAATCACACTTTTAAATCATCATCCTTAACTACATTAAAGTCCATTACAACTATCCACATTAAGTTCATTTTGTCCATCAACACCACCCACATTCCCCATTTATTTTTTTCCATTATTTTACATCCATCATCATTCCACATTCATCACCATAGGGTTCAAAAACATTCCATCCATAAAATTATGAATACATTATCATAGGGTTCATCATTCATTGGTGACATTTAAGATCATAAAAAACATTAACCTTCATCCATGGATTCTTTCATTTAAAAACCCCTTTCAAAATTTCTATCATTCTTTCATTTAAAACTTTTAAACATCATTAACCACTTAACATGGCCTCCATTCTCTAACCCCATTAAAATTCTAACACCATCACCATAAGTTCATGGTCCATCATTCACTCATGTCTTTTAGGCCATTAAGAATCATCAATGTTTCCCATGATTTTTCTCATAAAAACCCCTTTTAAAATTACCCATATTTAATCATTAACAACTTAAAACCCTAAATTATTCTCCATGGCTTCCATTCTTATAAACCCTAATAAATTAATCAATCACCTACCATGGGGTTCATGGGTCACCTTCCTCTACCAATTTTTTTTTTTGAGGCCATTAAATCATTTACATATCCCATGATTTTTCTTATTAAAAATCCCTTTAAAAATTTCTACACTTAATCATTAAAAACCCTAACATTCATAATCATCCTTTCATGATTTTAAACCTTTAAACCCCATTAAAATCTCTTCATTACCTACCATGGTTCGTTCCAAAATTTTCATACATCCATTGCTTAAATAATTTAAACACATAATGACCTTAATCCATTTATTTTTTCTTAACCTAATCTACCCATTAGGGTTTGTCCTTTCCTTACTTCATTTTTTTTTTAGATGGATTTGAGATCCAAGGCCCATGACATTTTGGCCACCACTAAATCTAAGAAATGGATTTCATAATTATCTCTTAACCCTTAAAATGCAAAATTCTTGTTTAAGAATTACTTACAATCCGATGACTCCTCGGGCTTTTCTTTCTCCTCTTTGACTCCTTGGCCTTCTTTCTTCTTCTTATCATTTGTTCTTTGGTCAAGATGAACAACACTTGGGTTCGGCCACCATGGAGTGTGTTTGAGAGAGGGGGAGGAGGAGAAGAGGATGGTGAGGAAGAAGATACTATGGCTTGATCTTGGGGTGATGGCCAAGCTTAGCTTCTTTCTTCTCTTCTTCTTCTTTTCTCCTTAGTTTTTTTTTCTTCTTCTTTTCCTCTTGGTGTGGGACGGTGGTGGAGAGCAAGAGAGGGAGAGAATGAAATGAGTTGGAATGAAAAGAGAAAGAGATAAGGTTCATTTCCTTTGGTGGAGTGACCTACACTCCACCATTTAATTTTCTCACCAACCACATGGGATTTTTATTTATGCTTTATGCTTTATGCTTTATGGTGGAGGTTGGGATAAACCACCACCTAAGCCAACATTTTTGAGCTTGGTGATAAGGTGGCTTGGTCTCCCAATTTTGACCATTTGACCACCTTTTTTTATTAGCTTAATTAATTAATTAATTAGATCATTAGGTTAATTAATTCCCATTTAATTTAATTCTATTTCTTTACATTCCCTCCATGCATCCACCCATGGTTGACCAACTCAACCATGGTGGCCGGCCCCACCAATCCTTGGTCCACACGCCACCTCACTTGGTGAGGTGGAGGTGGGTCCCAATCTGCCATGTCACCTTGGTCAATTTATCACTAACTTAGGTGATTTAATTTAATCCGTTTTCAACTACTTGGATCACCATTGGGCCCAGGGTCCAATTACGTTCCCCTCCTGTAACAACCCTCCCTTTTCACGATTAATAATTAGAGTTTTTTTTTTAAATAATAATACTCAAGTGATCGGGGCGGAGTGTCACGACGCGAGTTAAGTTCGGACTTCTAAAATTCGACCCTTAACTGGCCAAGCCCATGTGCGTATGGACTAAGTCCATAAAAATCGATCCACACATGGTACTAATAGAATTGCAGAAAATACTTAAATCTAAACTAACTGATGGTTATAATGGAACCTATGACTACTCCAATTATCATTCTTAGATAGCAAAGTACTTAATCATAATCTCCAAAAATTACTAAACAATCTTAACTAATCGTTCAATCAAACCATCCAAATAAATCAAACCATAGCATCTACTTAACTACTTATTACATGCCAACACATCTAATTACCAAATTACATTGTCCAAATAAATCAAATAACAAGTCCATAAATAGTCCATTCAAATCATTCAAACCGCCCAAGCTCCTTTGCTTGGTCCCCTTCTCGATCCTCATTCCTTGTCTTTCCTGCGTCGTCCACTAAGGGTAGAGATAGGGCGTTAGATCAACGCGCCCAGTAGTGTTTCCGAATAGGGCTACCACAAAGTTATTATAAAACATGCAAATAATATAATAATACATGTGTGTTAAAGTTCCATAAAAACATGCTATGTATGAAATGAACATGTAAGGAGTCTCACCCATCACCATTCTACATAGCCTCCTCTTGACGGCGTTCTCATCGTCAAGGTACCCCACAGTGGTCTTTCGGACGCCCCGACGAAGTGTGGCATTCCGGATTCCTCTTGATGGGATTCTCATCATCAAGGTACCCCACAGTGGTCTTTCGGACGCTCCGACGGAGTGTGGCCTCCTGTTACAACACCATCATCCCATGCCATGCATGAGATGCCTATGCAAACATGCCATTTAGAAACATAACTTTACATTCATATAACTTATCGAAATCAACATAAAACAGCAAATAGAAATGTGATTACAATAAAGGTAGGAAACCTACACAATGATCACTTAGTTTGACCCTTCTCTTGAACCGTCTCCCGTTTACAACTTGTACACCGTTCAAACAAATCCCGTGGCCCTATTTATATAACAGCAAGTCAAGCTTTCATCCATGTAATTCCAACTTGGTCTAAGTCCCAAAAATCCATTATGTGGGGTTCCCATTTAAAACTTTGATCTCTTTTATTTAACCCATAAACATCCAAATAACCAAATCCTCCAAATGAACCTTGGTAGGGTTCGGCCATGCATTATGGCTGAACCTTACCACTTTGGTTTTGGCCCATTTATCCAATCATATGATCATTTTATCTTTGATCATTTCAGTACATAATTTACAATAATGCCACCATACAACTCTTTCCTTAATTTTCCATAAAATTCAAAGTCCAACACCAAACCACCTTAGTGGGGTTCGGCCATACAACATGGCCGAACCTCACCATCTTTATTTGGTCCTTTAAGTCCCTCATACATGTATCTCATTTGCTTAATTTTATCACAAATTGATCATGAAGTCCATCAATTGATAATTGGTGGGGTTCGGCCCCATACATGGCCGAACCTCACCCTAGAGATTTTAGTCCCAAGTTCCATTCCTCTTTCATGTTTAATCTCCTTAGTACTAAGTCCATAATTGAGATATGTAATTTCAAAATCATAAACATATATCATACATTAACATAATCCATAAAACAGTCCATGGGGTTCAACCATACATATGGCCGAACCCTATGGTTCTCTTGGTGTAATCCTTCCAACATTTGTCCATGGTTTTAATCCATAAATTAGCCATAACAATAATATGTTTCAGCCAAGCCATAGCTACTCAAAAACAGTAAGCTATCTTCACTTAAAATCCTTTAAAAATCTTCATTACCCAATATGGACTTTATCCCTCAAACACCATTAAAATCACCAAGTTTTTCCATGGGGTTCGGCCATCCAATGGGGCCGAACCCTATGGTCCATATTTTACCATTTTTAAACATCATAATCCTAGATCTAAACCATTGATGGATCTGGCTATACAATGGCCGGATCATATTCCCTTAACCAACTTTACTTATCAATGGTTCAAAGTGCACTTACCAATAACGCGACTCCTTCGGTTCTTTGACTCCTTCCTTGGTCCTTTACTTCCCTAGCCTCTCCTTCTGTCTTCTTGTTCTTTTGGCTGAGACAAACCTTGCTGCAACCTCCTTGGAATACTTCAGCCAGGTGATATGGATTTGAGAGATAGATAGAGAGAGAAAAGAAACTTTGATCTTAAACCTTGGTGCCAAACTCTTTTGCTCAAAGTGTGCTTTTGTCTTGGTGAAAGAAATCAACCAAGGACTGATTGCAAATCAGTAACCAGCTGCTGTTCTTGCTTTTGGAAAGATGAAGGATGACCAAGGGAGAGAGAGATAGAGAGAGTAAAATGAAACTTCTTTGGCTAATGCACTTCAGCCTCAAGTTGACCTCACATGTAACTCCCATATTAACCAATGCCCTTTATGCCTACTTGGGGGTTTCATCTATGAAATGAAACCTCCCCAAGCTTCCAACGTCTCCTTTGGACTGTATTTGTGTAACCTCCTTAGATCCTCTCTCATTAACAATTCAAATGGGGGTTTCATCTTAAGATGAAACCTTTCACCCTCCTCCAATGTGTAGTCTTGTATTTTGAATTTAAAATGTCAAAGACCCCTTTTGAAACTCCACATAACAGCAGCTCCATTCACTCTCCATCCTTGGAGTTACATGCAAATAATACCACTCCCATGTATTCCAACGTGTGGCCATTGTTTGGCTTAAGTTAACCACCACCTCTCCAAAATGTAACTCCATGAAACGGCACCTTCCATTTATCACCTAACTTGGAGTTTCATGCATGAGGTACACCCCCATGCAACCAATGTGTAGAAATGTTTGAATTTTAAAACATAACTTCTCCTATTTGTAACTTCCCAAACGGCCACCCCATTCATCTCTTTTGTAGGAGTTACATGCATGGAATAACAATCCCATGCAACTCCAACGGGCATCACACTTGAATTTGAAATACCTTTCTCACCTATGTAACTCCCATATAATACCATTATCATTCATCTCTATCTTAGGATTTACATGCATGGGATAATCATGCAGCCAACATTTTTATTGTTTTAAAACTTGGAATTACAAACACTCCATTCACACTTAATTTAACTCATCACTTACTCAACTCAACCTTTTAATGCAACTCTACATTTAATCCCTACTCAAACCTTTAATCTAACCCAACCATCTATTGGCTGTCCCTTTGAAGACTCAAACATAGCATAAACCCTTTGCCATTTCCAACGTGCATATTGATTTGAAATACAACTCTCACCCAAGTAACTCCCATGTAACGCCATTTCATTCATCCCTTAGGTAGGAGTTACATGCATGTAAAGCCTCTCATGCAGCGAACGTTTTCTTAGTTTAACAATTGGAATTTAAAACACTACATTCTCATTTACACACCTCACTTATTTGAAATAAACATTCCATCCAACTCATTTATTTAACTCCCCAACTCAACTCATTCATTTTAATGCAACTCAACCCATAAACTCAACTCAATTAATCTCCATCATTTAATTTATCTCAATCCCACTCAAACATTAATTAAACTTAACCCAATTAAGTTTTGAACTCACCGAATGATTAATCATGACATACACGACACATTTAACAAAATTTGACCCAAATACAAATCTTGACCCGTTTGAGTACATCTCAACCATTTATTTGTCTTGTAAACAAATCTACCATCCATTGGGTCTTGATTGGACAATTGGCCCAATACCTTACCCATTTAAATCCATATCAAATAATCACAATGGCAATTCCGTAAATATGGATAAATTCATGTAAATTGATATCTTTGAAATTCCAGGGTATTACACCTCCTACCCATTTACCTTAGAGCTTAAATCATTTTGACCCATTGGGTCTCGGATGTGCATTAGGCCCAATTTGACCATCCTTGGCCCAATTGACCATCATTGACCTTTAAATGAATTTAAATCCAATCTATAGTCCATTGGGCCATACTTGGGCCTTTGTCCATATTTTGATCCATTCACCATTTACTCCATCAAATTTCCAATTTCCACCATTAAAAATAAATAATAGCCACATATTCATTCATTTAAAAATTCCGGGCCATTACAATACAATCCTCTTTTAAAATTTTCGTCCGGAAAATTCGAGCGAAGTAGGGGTTCGAACAACTCTTACAAAGAGCTCCGGATGAGTGGCTCTCATCTCTGACTCAAGTTCCCAGGTGGTCTCCTCATTGCCATGTCGTTTCCATACCACCTTGACTAACTGAATAGCGCGGCTCCACAGTACCCTTTGTTCACTCACGATCACTCTGATTGGCTTCTTCACATATGTCACGTTGCTTTGTACATCGACGTCTTGTATGTTCAATACATGTGAAGGATCGGGGTTGTACTTCCTCAACATGGACACATGAAACACATCATGTAGAGACGATAACTGTGGAGGAAGTGCTAACTGATAGGCCACCTCCCCCACCCTCTTTAGGATTGGAAACGGCCCCACAAATCTAGGCGACAGCTTCCCCTTCTTCTCGAATCTCATGTGTCCCTTCCGTGGTGAGACTTTCAAAACACCAAGTCTCCCACCTCAACTCGAGGAAACCTTCTCCTCTTGTCAGTGTAACTCTTCTGACGGCTATGTGCAGTGAGTAGGTGCTGCCGTATCACCTTGATCTGCGCTGTAGTCTCCGCAACCAACTCCAGTCCAATCAGCGCAGGCTCACCGGCCTCTGTCCAACACACTGGCGATCTACACGGCCTACCACATAAGGCCTCGAATGGAGCCATCTGGAGGCTTGCCTGGTAACTGTTATTGTAGGAGAACTCCACCAGTGGCAAATGATCCTACCATCCACCCTTGAAATCCAGCATACATGCTCTCAGCATATCCTCTAATATTTGTATTGTCCTCTCCGACTGTCCATCAGTCTATGGGTGGAATGCTGTGCCGGTCAACACTGTCGGTCCCCATAGTCCGACTGCATGCTCTGCCATACTCTGCTAGTGAATCAGCCATCTCTGTCGGATACAATAGTTCGAGGTACACCATGTAATCTGATAATGTCCCAGGATGTACCGTCGACCCAAGGTTTCCGATGAATCTGTCGTCTTGACAGGAAGGAAATGTGCGGACTTGGTCAATCGGTCCACCACGACTCGTATTGCATTGTGGCCTTTGGAAGACCTTGGCAATCCTGTCACAAAATCCATGGAGATATGCTCCATATTTCCACTCCGGTACAGGTAAGGGTTTGAGTAAACCCAGTGGCTTCTGATGTCCCACCTTAACCTGCTGACAAGTTAGGCAGCGAGCAACAAACTCTGCCACTTCTCTCTTGAGTCCATGCCACCAATAGTGCCTCTTAAGATCATGGTACATCTTGACGCTGCATGGATGGGTAGAGAGCTTGGTTCGGTGTGCCTCAACCAACAACTCCCTTCTGCAGTTCTCAGGTACATCCGTCCGGCCTCGGAATACAAGACCCTGTCACGGTTGTAATTCCTATTCCGGTACCACCTCGCCTGTAGATATCTTGGTCCATATCTCCTCCATTTCTGGGTCTATTCGTTGTTCCCGTTCAATTGTGCAAAGTACCTCTTAATTACATGAACATCACTCACATCAACCTACGAGTTTCATTCTTGCAGAATTTACTCTGGCTCATGTTATCTCTTTTTCTCATGAACCCATTTGCGATCTTATGTAGATTAATGTATTCTATTTCACTTTACCTACTACTAAGACATTTCCCATACGTACTCATTCAACACGTTCTTTCGTCTACTCTCTGTGTGAGGTAGTCTGCCAGTACGAGCCTACGCTCAAGTCCTTTACTGATTCCATTTCAACTAGGTTTCTAGCTGCATTCTCCTGGAACTCCATCGGCTAACTATAGAGTCAGCTAGCTAGATTAACTTGGCAGTCGCCCATAGCTTCCCATTCGAGTTTCACTAGACTCTTATCCTTCCCATTAAATACATCTCCAAAACTTAGCACCTCTTCATTTGCACATAAGTCACTATGTGACTAACCCTTTTGTTCATAACTTCTACGATACCAATACCCGACATCAATCCAAACCACCATGGGAACCCTCATCCATGGTTATACACATCCATGGTTAATAACCATCCATTAATATAACCCTCCCATGGGTATAATCCATTCATGGGTATAACTAATACCTTCGTAGGACTATTCTGTCTATCCTAGGGCTAACAGGTCTAACATACGGCCCATGCGTCGACTATGAAATCAAATGTCTATCATAATGCTAATGTCCGGCATCAATCCAAATCACCATGGAAACCCCCATCCATGGGAAGATAGTATATATCCATAGAATTGTCGCTTTTACTATGGAACTGTTGTATCTATCGGGGGATCGACATACCCACCAATTGTCGTCATCGTCTACCAATAGGGAATACTATAGTAAGTGTAGTGGACATTTGTTGTACTAAAGTGCTAATAACATACGTGAAGGCAGTAGGTATAAGAGAGTGGAATGCTCCCAAATTAAAGATCGCAGAAGCATATGAACTACAAACTACTGCCATACCTTTAATTACCGAATGATCCATTGTCTCTGGAGAAGAAATCATAGTTTTCAGCTATCCCGATTCTGTCGGAGTAGGTGCCCTTCCTATCGAGTCATGTGCTCTAGGTCCTTGTGACTGAGCTGGTTGAGCTGGATGACGGAAGGAACCCCTGAAGTGCGAAGATTTATAGTTCCGAGGACACTCTCTTTTGAAATGCCCCTACTGACCACACTGGAAACAGGAACTTCCAGTAGAGGCTGAAGGTCTCCAAAAGTTGGATCTGAAGCTCTTGTGAGGGCGAAATGCATTTCCCCTACCCTGACCTCTTTGGTCCCGTGTTTCGGTTCCGTTCAAGAGTTGTTGTAAAACCGCAGTGACTATAGCTTGCACTAAGTTTTGTAGCTCGGGGGTTATCACTGGAATATTCACGCTATTCTGCGCTTCCTCCTGATGAGGTGACTGTACCTCTTCCTCCGGATGAGACTGTTGTACTCCTTCTTCCACACATGGGTCTTGTTGGGTTCTTCTCTTCGAAGGCATTTTCCTAAGTCATAAAAAAAACATTTACTGGCTTAGTTCCTTCATAAATTCGTAAGTTGCATACTTCCTTAAAAAGTCATTCAAACTTCTATCATAATGCAAAGGTTGGTAGGGATAAACCCTTCAAATAACAAAATGTACCCACAACCCTTACAAAATAACCCTCTTTGAATGACCTTTCTTACTACTCCCCAGTCTAGTCTTCCGTAGAAGACCCTGCATCATCCTCAAACACAAAGGAACTGTCAGAGTACGACATCGACATGTGACCCAGTACTCCACCTGTCAAACAAGGTATTATCCCTGGTCCTCCAATATAAGGACAGTTAGTCATTTCTTTCCCGTGTCCATGTAGTCCACAAACTGGGCATACCACTTCAAGAGGGTAGGGGCAGTATGTGCAGTTGTGCCCAACCTGGTTGCACAACTCGTACATATAATCGGATTCTATTTCCCCTACCGACTCTCTTATCATCGAAAAGTCTTCCATATTCTTTCAGGAAGAGATGTTAAATCCTATTCATCTTCCTCGGGAGGTCCCTCCTGAAAGTCCATGCTAACTTCTATGCTGGAAGCAGACACCAAATCTATGGGACAGCTAGGGGTTCCCTTATTCCATAATTCTGTATACTCCACGTCACTTGACATATCTGTATCATAGAATACAAATAGAATACAAAAATCATCAACAACAGTTTCCAATAAAAGCAATCTAGGTTTTGGGGAATTTCTTATGTATAGCACAATGTATTTTGGGGGAAGTTGCCAAATAAGCACACTTGGTTTTCCTTTGTTTCGAGGGGGGGGGGGGGGGGAGAAGTTCTCTAAATTCCTATTGTTTGTTGTTCAAATTGGGGATACTGGGGAAGTACATCCTACTTTGCTATGTTTGATAAATCTACTTACTGTTTCATCAATTTGGGGGGGAAAACCTAGATTGTTTTCTCATTTCTGGGGAAGTAAACCCTATCTTGCTATGTTTGATAATTCCAACTTAGATTGATTGTTCTTCCCTTGCTATCATTCCTTTTCGTCAAATGTTGTTCTCAGATTGACGCTTCAATTTGAGTCAATCGAAGTAAATTAACCGGGCCTCCGTGCAGCGGACTCCGAAAAGTCGGTCAGTTGGGATTCTTAGCTGTCAGTGAGACATGCAACCGTCTTAACCTTACTTCGAGAGATTCATTCTTCCTATTTCGCTCTGATACTAACGGTAACGTCCGCCCCTATTCACTTGAAATCTGAGTCTATTTTTTTTTTTTTGAAATAAAGAGTGACAAAGGTGTCGACGTCATGACACGAGTTAAGACCGAGCTTCTAAAGCCCGGCCCTTAACTGGCCAACCCTACGTATGCGTGGAACTAAGTCCACGAAAAATGGTTCACACGTAGAAGTAAGCTTGCGGAATATTAAACTAAGTGCGGAATTATAATAGAGACTATCCTACAAATTTTAGATAGCAGAGAAGTGACATTCATTTAATTACTAAAATACTTCAAAGTCATAATTATATCTCAAAATGATAATGTCCAAAGTAAAGACCAAACCATAGTAAGGAATCTACATTATTACAGTCCGACGAGCTACATTACACCAATTACATTTCCAAAATAAATCTTAATAAACTAAGTAGCTCGCTTTCTCAGGCTACTACGCTTGGCTCCCGTCCCGTCCTTCGTTTTCGCCATCTCCTGTGTCATCAGCTAGGGTAGAAGTAGGGCGTTAGACAACGTGCCCAGTAGGACTCCGAGTAGGGCTAACACATGGATTAGTGATAACAAGTACATAGGTATAATATAATGGAAACCATAAAATGAATGCCATGCCATGGGTGTCCTATGTCATGAGTCCCACCCATCATCCATACCATCATGCTGCCATATCCCCCTTGACGGAAAAGCCTCGTCAAGATATAAACAATCACAAATCATCCCCCTTGACGGCAAAACCTCGTCAAGATATAAAGAATCACAAATCATCCCCTTTGACGACAAAACCTCGTCAAGATATAAACAATCACAAATCATCCCCCTGGACGGCAAAACCTCGTCCAGATGTAAACAATCACAAATCATCCCCCTTGACGGCAAAACCTCGTCAATATATAAACAATCACAAGTCATCCCCCTGGACGGCAAAACCTCGTCCATATATAAGCAATCACAAATCATCCCCCTGGACGGCAAAATCTCGTCTAGATATGAACAATGACAAATCATCCCCCTTGACGGCAAAACCTAGTCAAGGTGTCCCCATGTTTGCTTCTCGGTCGCCCCGACGGAGCAATGAACTCCGGTTTCTTTATTTTCATCCTTCCCATGCCATATCCCTCCCATGTCATGCATGAGATGTAGATGCCATATGCCATGTAATATATGTGATAGCACGAACCATGGCATTTAAAATCCCAGCAATAAAACATATAATTTGATTATAAAAAATAGATCAAGCAAAGCATCAATATACACATCATAGCCTTAAAACCCATCTTAAAACAATCATATGCTTACCAAAATAAATCAAGAAAAAAAACCATACATAACACATAATCCATTGCTTACAAAAAGGTAGGAATCCTACCGAATACCGACTAGCGTCCTTTTTCGTTTTCGTCCGATAATTCGGTCACCGGTGTGCACCGCTTGCGACGTCCGATACCTTATTACATATGAATAATCAGTCCCTGTTTTTAACCATTATTAAGTCCCTAACTCATGCCTTAGTGGGGTTCGGCCATACACCATGGCCAAACCTCACTATGTAGTTTTGTGGGTCCCGTTTAGTCCATTAAACCTTTTAATCCCATGAGTCTTAAAAATCAGCCACCCTAGGCTTTATTAATCACATACTTAAGGTTACCATAATTGCACTTAAGTCCATGATCATTTCCCATGGAGTTCTTGAATTTGGCCATTATTTACGATTTTGCCACTACTCTTTCCCATGATTAATTACTCATTTACCCATTCACACTTAAGTCTAAAATTGATCCATAACTTAGATCCATTAGTGACCCACCAACCATAACATGGACACATTAAAATCAGTCCTTAATTTAATCCAAACCCCATTAATTTTAGACACATGCACATACCTTAATTCTTAGCCCAAAATGACTCTCAAATGAGTCATGGGTTCGGCCATACACCATGGCCGAACCCATGATGTCTTCTCCTCTTTTTCCTTGGGTCTATTTCACCATATTTAGATCCATAATAAGTCCTCCCATGAGGAGGTTTAAATCACACTTTTAAATCATCACCCTTAACTACATTGAAGTCCATTACAACTATCCACATTAAGTTCATTTTGTCCATCAACACTGTAACGCCCCGCCCTTTCCACCCTTCCGAAAATCAGAGTCTAAAAATTTCTTTTGAAATAAACATAGAGTGAACAAGAGCGGGAGGCGCTACGACGCGAGCTAAGTCCGGACTACCCAAGTCCGATCCTTAACTGGCCACCCATGTGTACATGGACTAAACCATGATAGATAATACACACATGGAACTAAACAATGACTTGCGGAATAAACTAGAATAACTGCGGAATAAGTCAAATATGAGGAATTATAATCAATACTCAGACTGCTCCATTATCAGTTAGCAAAGTACAAGTCAAGTTTGCTTTAACATAATAACCTCATTAGACTATTCTCAACTGAGCATTTATCCACAATAACTTAATTCATATATCCAACATCCAGACTATAATTCAAACCATAGCAAAGATACTAGCTATTACATGTTCATAATTGTAACTCAAAAGACAGTAATAAAGAAATCCCATTTATCATTCAAGCTCTTAAGCTTGGCTCCCCTCTTGGTCATCGTCCTTCTCTTTCCCCTTCCTTGTTCCTGCATTTTAAATCCAACAAAAACATCCAAAACTGTAAGGTCTCGGAATTTGGGAATTAATATCAATGTGAATATTAATTATTTTAATGATGGAAATTAGAAAATTGGTGGAGTAAATGGTAAATGGGCCAAAATTGGATAAAGGCCCAAGTGTGGCCCAATAGACTATGGTTTGGATTTAAATTTATTTAAATGGGTCAAGAATGGTCAAATTGGGTCAAATACCCATTTGGGACCCAATGGGTCAAGATGGTTAAGCTCTAAGGTAAATGGGCTAGTGGGAAATGTAATTGGGCCATGGGCCCAATGGTGATCCATTTAGAGTGGGCTTAATGAAATTTAATCACCCTAAGTAATTTGGAATTAAACAATGGTGGTGTGGCCAAGCGGGACCCACCTCCACCTCATCAAGTGAGGTGGCGAGTGGGCCAATGATTGGTGGGGCCGGCCACCATGGTTGACTTGGTCAACCATGGGTGGAGTAATGAACTTAGGCTAAGTATCAATGAATTAGCCTAAGGTAATTATCTAATTAAATTATTTAAATATGGTAGTTAAGAGTGGTCAAGGTGGGGCCATGAGGTGAAGATTCACCTCATCTCAAACTCAAAAAAAAAAACTTCACACACGTTGGGCTTGGTGGTGGTTTAGATAACCACCACCATAAAGCAAATAAAAGATCTAAAAAATATCTAAGGGTTGGTGGAGGTAGTTAATGTAAAGAAAAAAAATGGGAATGAGTCTTATCTTTTCCTTTCTCTCTCTTTTCATTCTCATTTCAATTCTTCACTCCTCCATTGCCGTCCCATGTCCAAGTGAAGGAGAAAAAAAAAGAGAAGGAGCTCAAGGAGAGAAGAAAAAAAAAATGGAATTTGGAGGGAGTTCACTCTAAGATTAAGGTCATCATCTTTTCCTCTTTTCATCAAACCTAACATGGCTGATTTTAAGGTTGGGAGTTGCCACCCTTGATCAAAGATCTTGACCTATCAAAGATCAAGAGGAAGGAGAGAGGAGGCTAAGGAGACCGATGGGAGCGGCGGAAATCGGAGGAGACGTCGGATAGTGAGTATTTCTTAAATAAAAGAATTTTGGATTTTAGGGTTTAAGAAATGGAATTTATTTTTTTGAAATTAATGGTGGATAGGTGATTTTATACTATGGAATTTAGATACATTAAATGGAAGGGTGGAAGATGGAGAAAACCCTAAATGGGTGAATTAGGGTTAGGGTAAGAAATTGGAGAAATATATTGTGTGCATTGTGTGATTGATTAAATTGAGCATGGAATTGGGTACTTGGAATAAGAATCATGGGCCATAGGGTTCGGCCATGTAGCATGGCCGAACCCCATGGTGGGTGATTAGAGTTTGATGAAATTGGTTAGGGTTTAAAGGATGGAAGGCAATGAAGGTTTTTGATTAATGCATTTAGGGTTTTAATGAATGCATGGGAGTAATGTTTAAAATGATTGTATGATGAAAAATGCAATGGAATGGTATGATTTTAAAATGCATGGATGATAGGAAATTTGAACCATGGGTTCGGCCATGGCATAGGGCCGAACCCTATGGTGATGAAATGGTGATTAAATGAAGGGTTTAAAGGGTAATGTGTTGATGAATTTTGGATTTCAAGTGAACAAAAGTGATGATCCAAAGGGGCCTAAGAATATGGTTTAGTTGCATGATTTAAACCCCTCAAGGAGGGATTATTGGTGGATCTAAAATGTAACAATGGACCCAAGAAAAAATGGAGAAAGGAACATCATGGGTTCGGCCATGGTGTATGGCCGAACCCATGCCCCAAATTGTAAATCAATTTGGGTTTAAGGTCAATGGGTATATATGTGATTAAGTATGGGGTTTGAATGGGTTTAAATGAGTAATGGTTAGATTAATTACATGACAAAATTTAATGTTTTGGTAAGTCAATAATGGACCTAAGTTAAGGACCTAGGTTGTGGATCAATTTTAGGCTTAAATAGGCATGAATGAATGAGTAATTGGTTATGTAAAGGGGTAGTGGCACAAATGGTAATTATTGGCTAAAATGAAGAAACTCACTAAGTTATGATTTATGGGCTTGGAAATGATTAAAACTTGGATTGATTTGGTAATTTAATAAGGTACCGGATAGCGCGAGCGGTACGCGAGTCGATAGCCGGATTGTAGGACGAAAACGAAATAAAGACGCGAGTCGGTATTCGGTAGGATTCCTACCTTTTTGTAAGCCATGGATTGTGTGATGGTTTCGTTGATTTATTTTGGGAATTTTATGGTTTATTTTATGATGAGTTTTAAATCATGGTTTATGTATCTTATATGGCATAATGCAAGATTATGAGTTATATGCTAAGTTATGAAGGCTATATTATGACTATGGAATATACATATTACATAGCATAATGAATTACATCTCATGCATGGCATGGGCGGAAAAAAATAAACAAACCGGAGTCCATGCTCCGTCGGGGCGACCGAGAACAGGCATGGGGACACCTTGACGAGGCTTTGCCGTCAAGGGGGATATTTTACGGTTGGACATATCTTGACGAGGTTTTTCCGTCAAGAGGGATATGACAGTATATGGCAGGAATGATGGGTGGGATTCATAACATTGACACCCATGGCATATCATTTACTTATATTTCAGTATATGGTGGTTTATAGTTTTCACTGTGTTATTATCTGTATGTGGTTATTACTAACCCATGTGCTAGCCCTACTCGGAATCCTACTGGGCGCGTTGTTCTAACGCCCTACTTCTACCCTAGCTGACGATGCAGGAGATGGCGGACCGGAAGGGCGAGACGGAAGCCAAGCTTAGGAGCTTGGGAAGGCGGATTAATTATTTTGTTTTACTTTATTTTGGAAAAGATGTATTTGTATAGTTAGCTTGTCTGAAATGTAATAATTTAGGTAATTTGCTATGTTTAGGTATTATTTTGGATAATACAATATAATGGCATTTTCGTAATTAATTGGGTATTTCTTCCCTGCTATCTGAAGAACTGGTAGGATAGTTCTATGATCATCCGCACTTATTTTTATGTTCCGTGAGCTTACTTGCTACGCGTGAACCGTACTCGTGGACTTATGTTCCACGCACGCGTAGGGTTGGCCAGTTAAGGGCCGGGCTTTAGAAGCTCGGAACTTAACTCGCGTCGTGACGTCTGCGCCCTTTGTCACTTTTATTTTAAAAAAAAAAAAAGAACTCTGATTTTATGGTGAAAAGGGGCGGGCGTTACAAAAACAGTCCATGGTTTTGCCCTACAAAAACCATCCAATTTAACCCATTCTTTTCATGGGGTTCGGCCATCCCCAATGGCCGAACTCTATGATCAAATTCCCATCTTACTTATGAAATACCATCCAAGGTCTAATCCTTGATGGATTCGGCCATACCCATGTTCCATTTGTTCCATCTTTTTAAACAAAATCCATGGAAATACTTACAAATTTTCCAAGCTTTTCCTTTTGCCTTTGCTCCTTACTTCCTATCTTTCTTTGCCTTCCTTCCTTTGCTGGTTTATGCTTGATCTACTGGTGAAACACCAGCAGCTGGTTCAGCCAAAGAGATGATGTTCTTGAGAGGGGGAGAGGGAGATGATGGAACTCCAAGATTTGCAATGTGCAATCGGCCATATGATGGTTGTTTTCCTTTTGTTAAAACAATTCAAACTATCTCATCACTCCTCATTAATCATTGATAAAAAAAAAGGAGACGCTGGGTGCCATTCAAGGCATCCCTTGGTGCCAAACGTTGCATCCTCTCAACTCCCCAAGCATCACCTCCCATTTCCCATGTATTTCATTTAAAATCCATCATGAAAATCACCCCAACAAGTCCCCATCGTGTGGGACTTGTTTTGGTGGTTATGACTGAGCCAACCTACTCATATTCCCTCTGAACTCACTGATTTACAGTCCATTGATTTCCATTTTGAGTCACTCAACTCACATGTCCAACTCACCTCATTAATTGGCAATCATTTAATGCATTTGAGTCAACTCATTCTTAATTCAAATTAAATAAAATCAGTTCCCCTTAACCTGATTTAACTCACCATTGAACTCATTTGTGGGCCCACACGGTCGGCTGTGGTCAACAAAGTCAACCCGACCCGTTGGGTCCCCCTTTAGCTCCTTGACCCGTTTTTGACTCCATGACCCAATTATGGGTATTTTGGTCATGTGTACTTGGTTTTCACATGTGCATCAGGCCTACCCATTTTTACTCCACTTGATTTCCAATCAAATCAGCTTAACCCCATTTAATTTAAGCTCACACAACGGTCAAATAATCCATTAAGACCCGTTGGGTCCCATTTGGGCCCTTTGACCCATTTAGCCATTTTTGACCCAATTGATGCACATTACCCATCCAATCAAATTTGACATTTATAATGTGTTCATAGGATCTTAATTTGAGCAATGGGCCCCACCTTTTCCTTATTTAACATTACAAACATTTAATTTAACAAACCAGGGGCATTTTCATAATTATTCCAATCATTGAGAATTCTTTGACCCAATTTGATGTACATTACCCATCCATTAAAATTTGACCCTTATAATATGTTCATAGGATCTTAGTTTGAGCAATGAGCCCCGCTATTTCCTTATTCAACATCACAACCATTAAATTTACCAATCCAGGGGCATTTTCATAATTATCCACATCATTGAGAAATCGGGGTGTTACAAACACCACCAACATTCCCCATTTATTTTTTTCCATTATTTTACATCCATCATCATTCCACATTCATCACCATAGGGTTCAAAAACATTCCATCCATAAAATTATGAATACATTACCATAGGGTTCATCATTCATTGGTGACATTTAAGACCATAAAAAACATTAACCTTCATCAATGGATTCTTTCATTTAAAAACCCCTTTCAAAATTTCTATCATTCTTTCATTTAAAACTTTTAAACATCATTAACCACTTAACGTGGCCTCCATTCTCTAACCCCATTAAAATTCTAACACCATCACCATAAGTTCATGGTCCATCATTCACTCATGTCTTTTAGGCCATTAAGAATCATCAATGTTTCCCATGATTTTTCTCATAAAAACCCCTTTTAAAATTACCCATATTTAATCATTAACAACTTAAAACCCTAAATTATTCTCCATGGCTTCCATTCTTATAAACCCTAATAAATTAATCAATCACCTACCATGGGGTTCATGGGTCACCTTCCTCTACCATTTTTTTTTTTGAGGCCATTAAATCATTTACATATCCCATGATTTTTCTTATTAAAAATCCCTTTAAAAATTTCTACACTTAATCATTAAAAACCCTAACATTCATCATCATCCTTTCATGATTTTAAACCTTTAAACCCCATTAAAAATCTCTTCATTACCTACCATGGTTCGTTCCAAAATTTCCATACATCCATTGCTTAAATAATTTAAATACAAATTGTCCTTAATCCATTTATTTTTTCTTAACCTAATTTGCCCATTAGGGTTTGTCCATTCCTTACTTCATTTTTGTTTTTTGGATGGATTTGAGATCCAAGGCCCATGACATTTTGGCCACCACTAAATCTAAGAAATGGATTTCATAATTACCTCTTAACCCTTAAAATGCAAAATTCTTGTTTAAGAATTACTTACAATCTGACGACTCCTCCGGCTTTTCTTTCTCCTCTTGGACTCCTTGGCCTTCTTTCTTCTTCTTCTTTGTTCTTTGGTCAAGGTGCTTGATCAAGATGAAAACATCAACACTTGGGTTTGGCTACCATGGAGTGTATTTGAGAGAGGGGGAGGAGGAGAAGAGGATGGTGAGGAAGAAGATACTATGGCTTGATCTTGGGGTGATGGCCAAAATTATCTTCTTTCTTCTCTTCTTCTTCTTTTCTCCTTAGTTTTTTCTTCTTCTTCTTTTCCTCTTGGTGTGGGACGGTGATGGAGAGCAAGAGAGGGAGAGAACGAAATGAGTTGGATGAAAAGAGAAAGAGTTAAGGTTCATTTCCTTTGGTGGAGTGACCTACACTCCACCATTTAATTTTCTCACCAACCACATGGGATTTTTATTTATGCTTTATGCTTTATGCTTTATGGTGGTGGTTGGGATAAACCACCACCTAAGCCAACATTTTTGAGCTTGGTGATAAGGTGGTTTGGTCTCCCAATTTTGACCATTTGACCACCTTTTTTTATTAGCTTAATTAATTAATTAATTAGATCATTAGGTTAATTAATTCCCATTTAATTTAATTCAATTCCCTTACATTCCCTCCATGCATCCACCCATGGGTGACCAATTCAACCATGGTGGCCGGCCCCACCAATCCTTGGACCACACGCTACCTCACTTGGTGAGGTGGAGGTGGGTCCCAATCGGCCATGTCATCTTGGTCAATTTATCACTAACTTAGGTGATTTAATTTAATCCGTTTTCAACTACTTGGATCACCATTGGGCCGATGGCCCAATTAGATTCACCTCCTACCCATTTACCTTAGAGCTTAAATCATTTTGACCCATTGGGTCCCGGATGTGCATTGGGCCCAATTTGACCATCCTTGGCCCAATTGACCATCATTGACCTTTTAAATGAATTTAAATCCAATCCATAGACCATTGGGCCATACTTGGGCCTTTGTCCATATTTTGATCCATTCACCACTTATTCCATCAAATTTCCAATTTCCACGATTAAAAATAAATAATAGCCACATATTCATTGATTAAAAATTCCGGGCCATTACACTACTAACATTCAGGCGGAACTTCTTGTTGTGTTGAAATGCACCCCGCCCACTCTGCCCTCGGCGGTTGTCAAACCGAACTATCTCATTCAACTCTCGCTCCGCTATAGTGGCCCTGCTAACCACCTCAGCCAGTGTGGCTGCCTTGAATATTGTCACCTTAGCCCTAATGCTCGGCCGAAGGCCCCGCTCAAACTTACGGGCCCTCCGGTGCTCGGTATCCACCATATAAAATGCATAGGCAGATAGTCTAAGGAATTCCCTGTGATATTCTGCCACCGTCATATTGCCTTGTACCAATGATAGGAAGGCTTGAGTCTGGTGCTCTCTTTCCTCCTCCGGAAAATACTGCTCTAGAAAGGTAGTTGAGAACCCTTCCCATGTCATGGTAATCCTTTCCCCTTCCAGCGCCAATTCTTGCTGTTTTTCTACAACCTCCCACCAATTACCAGCATCCTCGATCAGTTGAGATGTAGCCAGTAAGATCCTATCTGCATGACTGGAAATCTGAAGCTGATTCAAGATCTGAGTGATCTTTTTCAACCAGTGCTCTGCTCTGACAGCCCCTTCTTTTCCCCTGAAGTAGGGAGGGCGCTGTTGCTGGAAATCTCTAACCATGTTCCGGCTGTTGGAGTTGCTGGTGGTTGCATTCCCATTCAAGTGCTGTTGCAGGACAGAGGTGACCACTGCTTGAACCAATTCTTTCAACTCGGGAGGCACAACAGGTAGGTTCACACTATTTTGTCCCTCCTCTTGATGAGGTGGCTGTACCCCCTCTTCCTGACGAGGTGGTGGCACCTCTTCCTCTACCCGTGGGTTTCGTCGGGTTCTTCTCTTTGGAGGCATTTTCCTAAGTCATTGAAAAACATTTATCGACTTAGTTCCTTCATAAAGTTTTGTGTTTACGTATTTTGGGAAAAATTACCAAATAAGTACTCTTATATTTTTGGGGAAAAACTTCCCAAGTATCATGCAGTCTTACTCAAATTGGGGAAATTGCCAAATTAGTACACTTAGTTTTTTTTTTTTTTTGGGGAAAATTTCCTAAGTATCAATGTTTGTTCCATTTGGTGAAATCGGGGAAATTTTCCTATGTTTGATAAATCCATCACCGTTTCATCAATTTGGGGGAAAAATCTAGATGTTTTCTTATTTCGGGGGAAGTAAAACCTATTTGCTATGTTTGATAGATCTAACTTAGAGTAATTGTTCTTCCCTTGCTATCATCCCTTTTCATCGAATGTTGTTCTCAGATTGAATGCTTTAGTTCGAATCAATCGAAGTAGATTAACCCGGCCCCGTGCAGCGGACTCCGAAGAGTCGGTCAGTTGGGATTCTTAGCTGTCAGTGAGACATGCAACCGTCTTAATCCTACTTCAAAAGATTTATCCTTCCGATTTCGCTCTGATACCAACTGTAACGCCCGCCCATTTTCACTAAAATCAGAGTCTATTTTTTTTCTTTTGAAATAAAAGTGACAAAGGGCGCGGGACGTCACGACGCGAGTTAAGTCCTAGCTTCTAAAGCCCGGCCCTTAACTGGCCAACCCTACGTGTGCGTGGAACTAAGTCCACGAAGAGTGGTTCACATGTAGAAGTAAGCTCGAGGAATATTAAACGAAATACGAAATTATAATAAAGTCTATCCTACCTATTTTTAGATAGCAGAGAAGATATATTCATTTAATTACTAAAATACCTCAAAATCACAGTGTCCAAAATAAAATCCAAAACATAGCAAGTAATCTAAATTATTACATTTCGACGAGCTAAGCTACTCAAATTACATTTCCAAAACAAATCTTAAATAAACTAAGTAGCTCGCTTCCCCAAGCTCCTACAACTGTCTCCCGTCTCGTCCTTCGATTCCGCCATCTCCTGCATCAACAGCTAAGGTGGAAGTAGGGCGCTAGACAACGCGCCCAGTAGGACTCCGAGTAGGGCTAACACATGGATTAGTGATAACAAACACATAGGTAATCATATAATGAAAACTATAAAATGAATGCCATGCCATGGGTGTCTTATGTCATGTGTCCCACCCATCATCCATACCATCATGATGCCATATCCCCCTTGATGGAAAAACCTCATCAAGATATCCCCATGTTTACTTCTCACTCGCCCCGACGGAGCATGGACTCCGGCTATATCTCCACATATCAAGATATCCCCATGTCTGCTTCTCGGTCGCCCCGACGGAGCATGGACTCCGGTTTCATTATTTTCCCACCCATGCCATGAATGAGATGTAGATGCATTATGCTATGTAGTATATATAAATCATAGCCTTAATATAGAATTCATAACCTTAACATATAATTCATTGCCTTGCAATATGCCATATATTATATATAAATCATAGTCTAAAAATCCATCATAAACATATCACATGATTACTAAATTAAATTAATAAGACATTCATACACACATAATCCACAGCTTACAAAAAGGTTGGAATCCTACCAAATACCGGCTAGTATTCCTTAGCGTTTCCTTCCGATAATCCGGTCACCGATACGCGCACCGCTTACGATATCCGATACCTTATTACATATGAATAATCAACCCATGTTTTTAACCATTTAAATCCATTAATCATACCTTAGCGGGGTTCGGCCATACACCATGGCCAAACCTCACTAACTAGGTTTGTGGGTTCCATTTAATCCATTAATTATTTTAATTACATGAGTCTAAAAACCAGCCACCCTAGGCTTTATTAATCACACATAAGGTTGTTATTTAGAGCCCCTAAGTCCATGACCATCTCCCATGGGGTTCGGCCATGGTGGTTGTTGAATTTGGCCATTATTTACGGTTTTGCCACTACCCTTCCATGGTTAAGGTCTCATTTTATTTCTCCATTCTTAGGTCCATAATTGATCCATAATCTTGGATCCATTAATGACTCACCAATCATGAGATACAACCATTAAAAATCAGCCACTATCTTAACCTAATTCCCATTAATTAAAGCATATACATAGACCTTAATCTTAGCCCATCAATTGGTTCACAATTGGGTCATGGGTTCGGCCCTACACCATGGCCGAACCCATGATGTCTCTTCCCTATTTTCTTGGACCTAATCACAACATTTAGGTCCACCATAAGTCCTTCCATGAGGGGGTTTACATCATGCATTAAAGCCATCATTCTTAATCATACTTGAGTCCATTAACTTAGCCACATTCCCATTTATTTTTCATGGTTTCCAAAATACCTAAGTTCACCAAAATCTTTCCATGGTTTTATTTTTAAAACATTATTTCCATCTTTTCATATCCATTAAAATTATGAATACATTACCATAGGGTTTAAAGCATTCCATCCATAAAATCTCCCATGGTTTTCCTTATTTAAAAACCCATTTAAAAAAATCACTAACATTCATTCATTTAAAACTTTAAAAGTCATTAACCACCTAACAGCCTCCATTCTCTAAACTTCATTAAAATTCTAACACCATCACCATAAGATTCATGGTCCATCATTCATTCATGCCTTTTAAGGCCACAAAAATCATTCACATCTTCATGAATTTCCTCATTTACCATCCCTTTAAAAATTACCATACTTCCATGTTTAAATAAACCTTATTACATAATGTCCTTTATACATCCATTTATTTTTCTTAATCTCTCCTTCCCATTTTGTCCATTTCTCACTTCATCTTTTGGATGGATTTCAAATCCAAGGCCCATGATAAATTTGGCCACCATTAAATCCAAGAAAATGGATTCCAAATCTTAAACCTTAAAAATCTAACCTCTTGTTTAGAAATACTTACAAATCCTCCGACTCCTCCGACTTTTCTTTCTCCTCTTGGATTCCTTGGCCTTCTTTCTTCTTCTTCTCCTTTGTTGGTCGGCCAAGATGTGTTTGATCAAATGAAAAACATCAAAGCTTGGGTCGGCTAAGATGGAATAGATTTGAGAGAGAGAGAGATGGGGAGAGGATGTCTCAAGCTTTGGTCTTGAGGTGGAGGGCCCAAGCTTGAACTTCTTTCTTCTCTTCTTCTCTTTTTAGTTTTTCTTCTTCTTCTTTTCTCTTTGGTGTGGGATGGCAATGAGAGAGCAAGAGAGGGAGAGAGTGAAAGAGTTAAATGGAAAGAGATGGAGAAAAGAGATAAGATTCATCTCATTTGGTTGAGTAACTTACACTCCACCATTTAATTCTCCCACCAACCAAGCATGGGTTCATGTGCTTAGTGGTGGTGGTTGGGATAAACCACCACCCTTAGCCAACGTTTTTTGTGTCTTGCAATGAGGTGGTTTGGTCTTCCATTTGACCATTTGACCACCTTTTGGATAGTTTAATTATTTAATTAATTAGATAATTAACTTAGGTTAATTAATCCCCATTTAGTCTCCTTTCAATCTATTTGATTCCTCTCCATTATTCCACCCATGGTTGACCAATTCAACCATGGTGGCCGACCCCACCAATCCTTGGTCCACACGCCACCTCACTTGGTGAGGTGGAGGTGGGTCCCAATTGGCCATGTCACCTTGGTCTAATTAAAATTAACTTAGGTGATTTTCACATTAATTAATCCAATCCATTCCCACTTATTGGATCACCATTGGGCCTATGGCCCCATTAAATTTATTTCCTACCTATTTACCTTAGAGTTTAACTCATCTTGATCCATTAGGTCCCAAATGGGTATTGAGCCCAATTTGACCATCCTTGGCCCAATTAAGTGAACTCATTCCAATTCATGGCCCATTGGACCATACTTGGGCCTTTGCCCAAATTTTGATCCACTTAACATTGATTCCATCATATTTCCCAATTTCCATCATTAAAATTAAATAATAGCCACATATATGTTGATTTAAAAATTCCGGGCTATTACACTCATAAATGGATCCAGATTAATTAATTCACATGAAAGTTCCTAAAAATGGCATGAAATAATTATAAAAATCCTAGGTCTTCACTTTAAAGCTCTAAACTTGCAATTATTCTATGAATTAGCTTGATTTTCTTAAACTTTCCATTTTTTACTACAAAACTGACAAACTACATTAAATGCATCATTATATACAAAATTGAGAGCTAACTGGTCCAATAATCAGGGGTAAAAATGTAATATTTCAACACTTAACAAATATCTCCAAACTCATATTTTGCTAGTCCTCAAGCAAAACTACCTGAAAAGACTAAAAACAAATGAAAAAACACAAATCCTATACTATCCTAAAGACTACACTTATATTGAAACAAAACCTAAATTAATCCTTAAAACTACACCACTTTCATTGGTACTCTCAATTGTATTTAGCATATGCAACAAGCCTTTAAACCCCTAGCTCACCGTCAGTGGATGTGTTATAGTCTCGTGAGGGCTTTTAGTAATAATACCCACAAATATCAACGTCTTTAACAAGAACACTAGGATAAGGGGTCTAAACATCATACAACTCTAGAGTTCATTTTACAAGGCTTATACCTGGAGTGTAGTGAGTGCTTAGCCGATAATAAGATCGAATTTTTTTTTTCCCAAATAGACTCAAGTTTTGTTACACAATTGGAAAATACGCTTTGACTGCAAACCTTAATGGATATATCTCTCAGAAAAATTAACACTCAGCGGTTTGGGTTCATTTTCTCTTAAGGTATATGTGAGTAGAATTTATTTATTCAAAATCAAAATATCTCACATATGTATTAGAAAAGACAGGCTTAATTCAAAGAAAATGAATGATCTCATGAATAGATGCCACGTTCCTAAGAACGTTGAGTCAAACACCATTAATTTTCTTCCTTCATTCTCCACATGAAACACCCTATTTAGACCTAAGATCAATAAGACTTCTTATTAGAACGAATCGTGGCTTGGGATCTGGTCAAATCAAAGAAGGATAGAAGGCCCTAAAAGTGATGCTTTACACTAGAAATGGTTAGAGGCCTTTGTGATTTTGAAATGGGATTTCTTCCTCTACTTTTTTTTTTTTTAGCACTTTACAAGGTATTTATTTTTCTACATTCTTCTATTCTTTTTCACATCCTTCTTTGGTATCTGGATGTTCCCTTCTTTTAGATGTTATTTTCTTTTTTTTTTTTCTTTTCTTGTTACCTTGTTTTTAGTGTACCATCCCAAATTGTCATCTCTAACCTTTTCTAAGAATAGGTTGTGGATATTTTTCAATTGGCTCATACTCCTGTAAGTGGAGTTGGGTATGGTAAACATGACTAGTCAAGAAAACATGCTTCTTTAAAGGCTCAAATGGAAACTATCAAGATAAGATGACCAAGTATAGGTGGGCTTTTAGGATCAAATGATCAAAAAATGGCCAAAATCATATCCTAAGTTTCAACAGGTTGTTTTCTTGTTTCAAATAAATTCTGAAAAAATTCAGGTATAGTAACTCAATTTTAATGGCGTTGTCAGTAATATGACCAAGATGAAGAATAATGAGATGAACGACTCAATTGCTCTACCAAAGGAAATGTAATTGACTTATAACCCTCAGAAGAAAAGAATGCCTCTAAAGCTTACTGGGTTAAGTCTTCATTGGTATTCCTCTAGTGATCACTCCACTCGTGAATATTTTTCTTTTTCAGACTAAACAAAATATGGCTATGTACAAGAGTTTCCAAGTATAAATTTTCTAAAAATCTTTTCGGAAAAGTATGATATAAAGATCTCTATGTAAGTATTAATGCTAAAAATGTGACTTTTTTTTATGTCAGATCGTCAAGACGTGGGTAATCTTTTTCAAACTAAAATTGGCAGTGTTTAACCTCCAGAAGTCTCAGTCCTCACTTACTCTTCTCTAAAATGATTCTGCCTATTTTTGTCTAAGCAAGATTATGACTCGTTTAACGTCATATTGTCAAGACGTTTGTAAGTGCTTAGTCGGAAATCAACAGTTCTCTGCAGTTCAAGGTGTCTCGGTTTTTCAGGATTTACTCTGCCCTTGCATAGATCTGTCTATTTCCTACAAGTCTACTTACTGTTGTCTCACAGCGGACTCCGTAATCTGATCTTATTCCATTATAATTCTAACGTCCGCATTTGTGATAGATACTAGCCTCTTAGTTTTCCTCTATGCTGCAAAAGTGTTTCAACCATAGAGAGGTCTGGGTTGTTCCTCTTGGATTTCCAGCTTCCGCACCCTCATAGGTAAGGAAATGATTTTCCTACACAAGTCTGGGGGAACTTGTGTTCTAAACAAACAAATTGCAAAAACGAAAACTCGACTGTCTACGTGCATGACTTCTATCCAATTCTTTAACATCTACTGGTCATAAAGACAAAGATGGATGATGGATGCTGAATTTTATTTTTTAAGGGATCTCAGTTTAGAAGTTACTCTCCCCTAAGTTTTTTTTATGAAAATCACATGTGATGACCTTAGTACCCCCAAACTCGAATTGAACATTGTCCCCAATGTTCCCTAATCTACACTAGCTAGGTGTAAACGAAGAAATATCTTAGAAAACAGATAATAAGATTTAGTTGTACCTTGGGATAAAATGATGAATGACTGACTCCTAGGCTACACTGATTCAATAAAGAATTAAAACTCGACTCGACATACTCGAAACTAGACATTGACGACTCAGACCAACTCAGACATAAACGATGAGCCGGTGGGTCTAGGTAAAGGAAGATGAGTGGGTAAGGGTGGATGGCTTTGGGTAGAGGGATATGTGAATGGAAGGAATTGAATGTGAAAATCAGTCTTGTTAGATTGGATCAATGAGCAGAACTTACTCTTTTCCTTCTGAATTGTGAAACTCCAAGAATGGTTTCAATCGATGACCATTGACTTTGAAAACATGACTATTCTTAGGTTGTCTGATCTCAACAGGTTTGTGTGGGAAGACAAAATGAACAATGTATAGACCAGTCCATTTTGATTTCAATTTCTTAGGAGGTGCAACCAAGAATTGTAGAACAAAACCTTTTGACCAACAGTAAACACTTTTCGGAGAATGTGCTTGTCATGAAAAATTTTCATTCGCTTTTTGTACTTTCTGGCTGTATATAAGCTTCATTATGTATTTTTTCCAACTCAACTAGTTGAACCTTTCTGAGTTATCCAACCGAGTCTAGAGCAAAATTGAAATGCTTGATAGCCCAATAGGCTTTGTGCTCTATTTCGCCTGGAAGATGACAAGCATTTCCATACACTAAGCGATAGGGTGACATTCCTATGGGTGTCTTGAACGCAGTTCGATATGTCCATAGTGCATCAGTGAGTCTGGAAAACCAGTTTTTCTGAGATGGGTTGACTGTTTTCTCAAGAATATGTTTAATTTCTCTATTCGATATTTTCACTTGTCCGCTTGTTTGTGGGTGATAGGGAGTAGCTACTTTGTGAATCACCCCATATGATTTCATCAATTTTTCGAACAGGCGATTACAAAAATGCTTACCACCATCACTGATGATAGTTCGTGGAACACCAAATCTAAAGAAGATGTTTTCTTTCTAAGACAGGGGTGACAACCTTGTGATCATTGGTTTTTTATGCCATTGCTTCTACCCACTGGATACATAGTCAACACCTATGAGGATATATAGATTGTCAAAAGAATTAGGGAAGGGTCCCATGAAATCAATGTCTCAAGTATCAAAAAGTTCAATAGTTAAGATTGGGTTTAAAGGCATCATGTTTCGGCGGAATATACTTCCTAATTTTTGACATCTATCACATGAAACTCAAAAGGTATGGGTATCACGAAACATGAAGGGCCAGTAAAATCCACACTGCAAGATTTTTACAGTTGTTTTCTTAGCACTGAAGTGGCCTCCACGGGCTTGATCATGACAGAAATTGATGACACTTTGTTGTTCCTTTCAGGAACACAATGACGAATAATTTGGTTCGCACAATGTTTAAGCAGATATGGATCATCCCAGATGAAATTTTTGACTTCTGTCAGAAACTTAACTCTATCTTGCTTAGTCCAATGCAGAGCATTTGACTAGTTACAAGAAAATTGGCAATATCTGAAAACCATGGTACTTGGGAAAAGGATATGAGTTGTTCATCAAGGAAGGACTCGGTGATAGGGCGGTTGTCTTCAGTGAACCAAGTTGACAATCTAGACAAATGGTGTGCTACCACATTTTTGGAACCTTTCTTATCCCGGATTTCAATATCAAGTTTTTTTAACAGAAGTATCCATCAGATCAGGCAGGACGTAGCATCTTTCTTTGAAAGAAGATACGTGAGTGCAGTGTGATCTGAAGACGATGACTTTTGAACCTACTAGGTAAGACCAAAATTTGTTTACTGCAAATACTACGGCTAACAACTATTTTTCTGTGGTGAATTTGAGCGTCATTAAATGTTTTACTAGCATAATAGATAACATGATGTAATTTGTTCATTCTTTGTCCTAACACAGCTCCTATTGCATAGTTAGAGGCATCGCACATGATTTTAAAAGGTACAAACCAATTAGGTGGTTGTATGATTGGAGCAGAAGTCAAAGCAGTTTTCAATTTCTCAAAGGCTATGACACATTTTTCATCAAAATTGAAAACGGCATCCTTGGTCAGGAGTCTACAGAGAGGTCGCGGTATGTCACACTGAATCCTTTGGATAAACCTTCTGTAAAATCCAGCATGACCTAAGAATGACCTAATCTCTTTAGCAACTTGTGGTCTTGGCAAATTAGAGATTAAGTTAACGTTGACTTTATCTACTTCAATTCATTTTTTTGAGATGATGTACCCTAGCACTATGCCTGATTTTACCATAAAGTTGGCATTTTTCCCAATTGAGTACTGAGTTCTTTTCTTTGCACCTGACTAACACAAGAGTCAGATGGTGCAAACACTGGTCAAAAGTTGATCCAAAGACTAAGAAACCGTCCATGAAAACTTCCAGGAAGCATTCTACCATGTCAGAGAAAATACTGATCATGCACTGCTGAAATGTGGCAGTTGCATTACACAGTCCAAAACGCATACAATGATATGCAAACGTACCGAATGGACAAGTAAATGTTGTTTCCTCATGATCCTCAGGGGCAACATATATTTGGTTTTAGTCGGAATAACCATCAAGAAAATAAAAGAATGCATGACCAGCCAAACGTTCGAGCATTTGATCAATGAAAGGAAGAAGGAAGTGATCCTTACGAGTGGTAATATTCAGTTTTCGGTAATCAATGCAAACTCTCCAACCCGTTTGAATGCGTGTTGGAACTAACTCGTTTTCCTCAGCTTTTTATTACCGTGACACAAGACTTTTTCGGGACGACTTGGATTGGACTTACCCATGCACTGTAAAAAATTGGGTAAATGATTCCAGCTTCTAGAAGTTTCAAAATTTCAGCTCTCACTATTTCCTCCAGCATAGGATTTAACCATCTCTTTGGTTCTCTAGATGTCTTGGAATTTTCTTCCAAGTGAATTTTGTGCATGACGACAGAAAGGCTAATTCCTTTGAGATCAGCAATGGACCATCCTATAGCTTCATGTTGATCTCTTAAAACAGTCAGGAGTCTAGACTCCTGCTCAGAGGTTAAGTCTGAAGCTATAGTAATTGGCAATGTGTTTGAAGGTCTAAGATATGGATATTTGAGAGTCTCAGGAAGAGTCTTGAGTTCTAATTCTAGTGATTTCTCGACAAATGGGACTGAAACAGATTGACTGACAGAAAGAGGTTCGGATGGTGATCATATTCACTTCATTGAAATCCTTGTCTGAAATAGACAGTGATTTTTTGAACTGATCATTGTAAATGGAGTGAAAGAAAATGTCATCAACAAAACTCTGAATTAAGTTGACCTCGCATGGATCATCCGTGTAAAGAGGTTGTCGACATAGGACAAAAACATTGAGTTCAGTTGTCAAGTCTCCAAATGATAATCTAAGCATACCATTTTGGCAATTGACCACAACCTCTGCAGTGGCAAAAAATGGTCGTCCAAGAATGACTGGGATATGCCCATTGTTGTTCTGAATAGGTTGAGTATCCAATACCATAAAGTCTATAAGGAAGTAGAAATTGTCAACCTTAACTAGAATGTCTTCTATCACACCTCTTGAAATTTTTACATAGCGATCAGCAATTGTAGGGTGATAGAAGTGGGTTTCAATTCTGCCAAACCTAACTGCTCGTAAAGAGAATATGGCAGTAGACTGACATTAGCTCCAAGATCTAATAAGGCCCTGTCAATTGTGCATCTACTAATTGTATAAACAGTAGTTGGACATCTAGGATCCTTATGTTTGATTGGAAATGTTTGTTGGAGAAATGCACTTGCATTTTCTGCTAGAAAAAGCCTTGTGAGAACATTAGTTCTCCACTTTACCGTACATAGGTCCTTGAGAAATTTGGCATAAAAAGGTACCTGTTTAGTGGCATCTAATAGAGGGATATTGATAATGACATGTTTGAACACCTCTAGTATGTCACCATAAGGTATCTTTTGTTTTGCGGACAACCTATAAGGATATGGAGCCCTAGGTGAAAATGTTTTCTTAGAAGAGAAATCCAATGAATTTTGGACAGTAGATGAACTCAGTGAGTTATCCGATTGCTTTAATTGATCATTGATATGTTCTTAAGGCATGTCCACTTTATTGTCTACCTGTTTCCCTGACCTCAAGGTAGTAATTGATTTAACATCGTCTGGTTTGGATGATGAAACCCCATACTGTCCCTTAGGATTTGGAATAGGTTGACTGGAAAAATTTGCCTTTTTCCCTATCACCAATAGCAGTAGTCAATTGTCCAATCTGTGCTTCAAGCTTGTGCATAGCCTGCTAGGTAGATTGCATGAATTACTGCAATGTATCCTCAAGCGAAGGTTTACGTTGTTGTCAAGGATTAGACTGGTAAGACTTGAGTTGGATGGGAGGATGGTAAGGTTGATTTTGAGGTGAAGGGTGATATGATTGATTTGGATATGGCTGATTTTGAAATTGAGGAGGAATTTTGATTCATTGGAGATTGATTATGATGCCAAGAGAAATTGAGATGATTTCACCAATTAGGATTGTATGTAGCAGAGAATGGGGTTCCTTGCTGTCTTCCAAAATTATTGAGTGCATTAATTCGGTTGAACACTCAGAATTTGATCCTAGGGAAGAACAATTTCGAGCGTTGTGTCCTGGACTAGAACACATAGCACAAAATTAGTATTCGCTTCTATTGATGGATTCATCGCTTGAGTCATCACTAATGAGTCAACTTTTTTTGTTACGTTTGCAATTGCTAACTTAACGTCAAAGTCAATATTGAATTCGTACAAACCCCATTTTTCTTGAGGTTTTCAGGTAAATTATCTTTCTTAGAGAAATCCCATCGCTAAGAATTCTCCGTTAATGTTTCCAGAAATGTCCATCCATTGTTCTCAATTAACTTCAAAAAGTCCCCATTTTTCATGGACTCAACCATTTGACTAGTTGATGTGGTTAAACCATCATAGAAAAATTGAACAAGTCTCCACATTTCAGATTCCATGGTGGGGGAATTTTGCTAATATATCTTTGAATATTTCCCATGCTTCACAGAATTGTTCCCCTCCTTCTAATTGAAGTTTATCATTTCTTTCTTGAGGACGTTTGTTTTTTTATACTAGGAAATACTTATTCAAAATGTTATTAATTAGCTGATCCCAAGTGGTGATGGTATTCGCAGGTAAAAATTTTAACCATGATTTCATTTTTTCTTTGAGAGAGAAAGAAAATAATCGAAGTTAAATAGATTCATCAACGATTCCTTGAATTTTAATGGTGGCGCAGATATCTAAGAATTATTTCACATGGAGGTATGGATCCTCTCTATCAAGACCATGAAAAACTTGTAGAAGATGTAAATGTGCAGGATTAAGTTCAGAGGTAACATTCGTTGCAGGTATGATTATACCTGATGGAATGTTGGTTGTGACTAGTGAGAAGTAGTCTTGGAGTGTTTTCTCCACAACTTCCCCTGCCATGGGTGATAGGGTAGTGAAGAAAAAGATGATGATGAAGGAGTAGATGGGGATGATGATGGTGAGATAAGTGGATTGTTTATGCCTATTACTGAGTTAAACTGAGCTCTGGATGCAATAATTGATGTACTGATGGGAAGTGTAACTCTAACCAAGCGATTGGTGGAGTCACGTGACTAGTGAAGCATACATAGACACGATCATTCATGCTAAAACAAATTCACATAAGAAAATGGCTAAATCTATATTTGAATTGCACGAATGCAATCAAATTTTTATTGGCTAATAGGACACTAAAGATTGTCTCTAGACTTGTTCCTACTTTTCTTTCCAAATAATCTAAGTTTCCAATGAGAGCTTCAACCACAATCAAGGCCAGGTAAGTCCCTAGGTAAGTGGAGGAGCACTTGGCAATCTGCTTATATTCCATTTATCCTTAGGCTGTTTACAGCTTGATGACAAAACAAACAAACTTTGGTGTAGAGCCTAAATCAAAGAATGCATGACCCTAAACTAAATGATGTTTTCCTAAAACTACAACTAGTGAAAGAAATATACTATTCAAAAATCCTAAACCGCAATATTAATCAAGATGAGACTAATTAAATTTGAGATTCACCAATTTGATTCGATGATTTGGTTTGATTAGATTCACAAGTTACATAAGATTTTCTAAAACTAGAAAACTTCTAAGTTTGGGAATTTTCTAAAATCAGATGGTTTCCAAAAGTAGAAAACTCAAAAATGGATTTTTCCAAAAAAAAAAATTTCCAAAAATATATTTTTCCAAAATAAAACAGATTTTCAAGATGAACACCTATTTGCTAAAATAAGAAACTAACAATTAGAAAAAAATTCCAAAAATAAAAAAAATTCTAAATATGGCAGTTTCAAAGCTTAGCAAATCTTAAAAAATAGACTTAATCCAAAAACTGATTATTTTCAAAAATCTCTTATTCAAGGAAACTTTCTAAAATTATAAATTTCCAAAAATAAAAAGTTTTGAATTTTAAAGAGTTGCAAAAAATAACAATTTTTCAAAAATTACATAATTTTAAAATGGTACATAATTTAATTTTGATTTCACCTGGCAATGGCGCCAAAAACTTGTTGATGTTTTAAATTTGTAAATATCAAAAGCCTATGAACCATTTGATAGTATAACATATGAGTGGGAGGTAGAACCCACAAGAAATCATAACATATATGCTTAAAATTAAATATGTACCCCTTAAAAAGATGTAATCTTGAGAAAAATAGATTAAATCTGGATTTGAAATAAAAAGAGAAATTTTATTTGGAAAACAAGTGAACACCATCTTTTATTTAACATGTGAATCAAAGTTGTTCCTTTAATTTTTACATTGGTGAATCAAAGAATGTGTAGTCCCTTTCTTAAAATTGCAAAGTTCTGAATCCAAATAATATATTCACAATCCCAGTTAAAGAATTTTTTGAGAGAGATATTGTTTTTATACATGAATGAAATAATGAATTAAAGAGTGAATATATAAGCAAAAAAATGGAATGATTTGGTAAATTAAGAATCAAACAAATAAGATACATGGCTTGAACATAAATGAATTACAACACAAATAAACATACATCAAAGACAACATTAAAAATAAACTAATTAACAAACATACAAAGTGGATGACATAACTAAATAAAGTAAATAGCGGAGTTGAATTGACATGAAAAATAAATGACAGAATAAAATGAGACATAATTTAAAGGTGATTATGGAATTTTTCTCTCATCGCCCAAAATTATTAAAGAAACAAGAAACCTATATTTGAAATTCAATGCATAGAATTCAAGATTCATTTTACATCTTTTAATTAAAATCTATACTTTTTTATCTAATTAAAGTTTGATCCTAGGTTCGACATTCACAACCTAAGACTTTAATCAAATAAAAAACATAAATTAAAAATTAAAATGAAACATAAAAGACATCATGAATAATGAGACTTTTCCAAAATCTAAAAATGGACATTTCTTATTTATTAAATGGAAGAATTCAATGTACAAAAGGTGGAATTTCAATAAATGAAAGACTTAAAAATAAATTACAAAATAAAATAAATCTCACTTGCAATTCTCGAAGTATTCTCCTGTCTGCAGTGTATTTTTCAAACTTTAGGTCCTCTTGAGCTTCAGGTCAAATTCGAATTTTGGCTTTGGCGTAGTGGGTATTTATAGGCTCAAGGTTGGAATGGATGGTTGGGATTAAATCTTGGTTAAGTGATAAAGGAGTGGCTGGGATTAAATCTCAATGGAGTTCTATGGATAGGATTAAAGGTTGCAAAAGGTTAGGGTTTTCAAAGTGTGTAAACGAATTTGGCTATGTGTGGTGGCTCGGAGTGGAGTGCAAGCAAGGAGAGAGGGATTTTAGGGATTGGATTAGGCAATGGGATTTTCAAATTTGGGTAATGGGATTAGGGTTTGTTTAATGCAATGGTAAATGGATAGATGAGATTGAGAGATGAGATGAATGGATGGGTGGATGATAATGAGATGATGTGGAGGGTTGACCTAGTGTAAAATTCGAATGTGTTGGATTGGGATTGTAAAATCATGTGTGACATGGTGGATTGGAGTGATTAGGTGTGTAGGCATCTTAGGAGTATATCTAGATGGTTTTAGATCTAAGTACTTGGAGAGGTTTTAGGTTGCAAAAATCGTGTGGAGTGTTGGATGGATAGGATGATGACAAGGCATATGCGCATGGAGACTATCCTGGGTTACAAGTTGTTCTAACGTAGGGTTTAAGGAATGGATGGTTAAGATTGGTTTGGGTTAGATCCAATGGTTCTACGGTTAATTGGCTAAAATAAATTATATATATGGTAGGTATCTAATGTAGGGTTTGAATTCAAAGGTTGACCTAAATGGATGATGAAATGCATGTCCTAAATCAAAGATGATGAATGTATGCATTGGATAGGTAAGGTGGCTCTAGGGTTCTTCCTAGCTTTATGAATGTTATGGATGGATGTAATGAAATATCGTAAGATCAAATTGTTTGGATGGTTGATGGATGATCTAAGTGAATGGATGCATAGGTGACACAATGATGGATGTGATCCTAAGGTTAATCTAGATGATAGATAGCTTGGATGGTCTAGATCTCAAGTTTTATGCATGCATGGTTTGTATTGGAAGATTGATCTAAGGTTTGACCTATATGGGATGGAAGGTTGGGATTTAAGATGGATATTTGATGGTGTAGATGTGAAATTGGGTTATGGGTTTTGGCCATGGTTAATTGGGTATGGAGTTAGGTGATTGGGTTTTGGACATGTAACACCACAGATTTCCTTAACTTATAAAATTATTGGATTGGCCCACTTGGATTGCAATTTAATTGAATTTGAGGTTAAAAAGTTTAAATGGACATTAGATGGGCAAGGAATGGGTCAATTACCCAATTAAGACCCAATGGGTCATGGGTGAGCTTGATTTTAAAGTAATTGGGTAAATTTAGTTAAATTAGTTGAATTGGATAAATTAATATATTTAATGCATTAAAGTCCACCTCATCAAGTGAGGTGGCATGTGAGTGATGTGGCATTGCCATGTGGCATACATGTCATCACATGGAAGCCAACTAAATAAAAATGCTACATCATCAAGTGACATGGCCAAGGTGGGACCCAAGTGCCATGTGGTGACCAAGTCACCACATGCATGGTCGACCATGACATGGGTTGACTTGGTCAACCACGTGTGAGTTCAAGTTTTGAGTTACGGTTTTGTTTGAGTTGAGAAGATGAAAGGATGAGATGGGGTAGCTTGTCTAAGTGTTAATACAAAAGACACAAACCAAGGGGCACTCCCCCTTGAGCAAGACTTTTCTCTCCTCTCCTCTCCTCTCCTCTCCTCTCCTCTCTCTCCCACCTCTACCTCCATACATTGGAGACTTTAAAGAACAAATAAAGGAGAAGAAAAATTAAGGAAGAAGTGAGACAGACCAAAAGAAAAAAAGGAGATTGAAGGAAGGTATGTATAAGACTTAATAGTATGGGAATAAATCTAAGGAAACCAAAGGTTTGGCCATGGTGTGGCCGAACCCATGGGTTCCATGATTGGTTGGAATGAATGGCCAGATTGTAATAAGGCCATGGAGTTGGAAATCCATCCACAGGATGGTTATGGGTTGAAACAAAACAATCATAAGATTAATCCGAACCCATGCTATGATGATACTATGATTGGATGGATTATGAAAAACCCTAACCTTGGCTAGTGGGTAGGATAAGTTTGTTAAGTTAAGTATTGAAAATGGAATTCATGTTTAAATATGATTAAGAATGGATTTCAAGAAGAAGGGCCTTACAATGCATGCAAACACAAAGAACTAACAAAAAGTCAGTCGACTGAATCTTAGGATTCAGTCTACTGAAAGTGTGCTGGTGGAGAACACAAAGGATCTGTTGGTATTTCAGCCGACTGAATCTTATTATTCAGTCGATTGAAAGTATACTGCCTAAGCACAGATGGGATCTATTGGTGTTTCAGCTGACTGAAAGTATACTTATTAAACACGTAAGGGGTCTGGCTGTGTTTCAGCCGACGGAATCTATGATTCCATCGACTGAAAGTATACTGGCCAAGCATGTATGATATCTGGTTGTATTTCAGCCGACTGAATCTATGATTCAGTCGACTGAAAGTGTACTGGCCAAAACATGAATGATATTTGGTTGTATTTTAGCCGACTGAATCTATGATTCAGTCGACTGAAAGTGTACTGGCCAAGCACGTATGATATCTGGTTGCATTTCAGCCAACTGAATCTTATGATTCAGTCGACTGAAAGTTTATGGGTCAAACACAAATGGTATCTGGTTGTGTTTCAGTCAATTGAATTAGAAGGTTATATTTTTGGATTATCTTCTAAAGCCTCTTGTAGGGTGTAAGGGGTGATGAAATTAAAATGGAAGATCAAACTAAAATGTATGTTTGAATTTGATGAGGTAAAGAGGTTCACAAAGGGATTACGATTCATCTCATGCGACCGTTAACGATATCCTTGCGAAACAGGAATATATAGGACATTGGTAGGATTCCTACCTCATTGAGAACCTTATGAGTATCATATGACACTGGTTTATATTCAAAATATGATGATTACTTTGGTTAAATAAATGGTATATGATTATGAGCTGATTTTCAAATGATATGATGTATTTTGAAATGAAATGGCATTCTTGCATACATTACCTCATGCATGGCATGGGAGAGAACACATATGACCAACAAGCCAAGTTCTGAGCGGTCTGGACATGACTTGGGCTTCAGATTAGCTTGTAAGAAGCTATATGAACTGTTGAGATTTGGCCTCGTCCAGGTTGATAGAAAAGGTACGGAGTAATTGGGCCAATGAGCTCGTGGGAAGGTCCCGAAACCCTATGCAGAGGGAGGAGTCCACACTCCATTGGTAATCCCGATTAATTTGTGCACGGGTATATAATGCCCTAATGGTTACCGCCTCAAACACTGTGGACATAATTGGCCAAGGAAACCACTAATATGATTTATGATGAGATTGAGTATGGACATTAGGTGGGATTTCATTTGGCATTGACACCCATGACATGACACTTATGTTAGTATGATTATGATATGGACATCATGCATTATTTTTATACTTATAAGATGTTTTTACCAATATGGCATTAATGATGTATATACCCTTGATTTATGTTAATCTAATATTACTCCTATGTGTACCCTAACCTTAATTGGAATACCTACTAGGCATGTTGACTAATGCCCTACTTCTACCCTATAAATGATGGAACAAGAAATGATAGGGAAAAGGTCGTGGGATCGGAAGGGAGCCAAGTGTAGGAACTTGGGAGAATTTAATTTTAAATTACTTAATTTTGATTACAATGATGTATTTGGAGGACTAACATTTTGGATTTTAATAACTTAGAACTTATTTGCTATGGTTTGATAATCCTTAAGTTTATTGGAATATTATGGTGATTGACTTTCCTTGCTTAATGATGACAAGAGAATGAATAGTATCTTATTCATTTGAATTATTCCGCAAGCATTATGAAAGGAGTGTGAAAATGTTTTAGTGGACTTAGTCCACGCACACGTTATAGTGGCTAGTTAAGGGTCGGGTTTTGGAAAAATCGGACTTGACTCGAATCGTGATGACCCATCCTCTCTCACTTATTTTTAAAAAAAAAAATATACTCTGATTTACGCGAGTGAAGATATAGGTGATTGGGTTTTGGACATTTGTGAAATTCGAACTTGATCCATGGAGCATTGGACTTTGGACTTGGACCTCAACTCTTGGACTTGACATTGGGCTTTTGAACTTGGGCTTGAGCTTGAGAACTTGGGACTTGAGTTGCACATTGGCCTGTCCCACTATGTAAGCATGGACTACCTGTGGTCTGGCCCAATACTGGCTTGTGAAGCTAAGCTTGGCCCATTTGAAGTGGATCTTGGCCCAATTGGTCTTAAATTTCAGCCTTTGCGCTTGGATTGCAGTTTTTATCATCTAGGATTAAATAATTATTCAACCACTTATAATATGAAAATTATTAATTAATCTTGACTCTCATAATTGGATCCATAATTTACGTGAAGATCCCTAAAAATGGCATGAAATAATTAGAAAAATCCTAGGTCTGCACTTTAAAGCTCTAAACTAGTAATTATCCGCTGAATTAGCTTGATTTTCCTGAACTTTCCATTTCTGACTACAAAACTAACAAACTACATTAATGCATCATTATATACAAAATTGAGAGCTAAATAATCAAGGGTAAAAATGTAATATTTGAATTCTCAACAACAATCGAGATGGTTGTATTTCAAATGATTCTCCTAAGTAAGGTGCATAGAGAGGAGTGAGATCTCTACAAATGCCTTTTGATTGTCCTAACAAGATTGTCCAACCAAAACACAACAAGGTTTGGTGTTTAAATAGGCAAGCAAGATAATCTTGGACTTTACAACAGGACGATCGGTCGTGAGCTCGCGATCGGTCATGTGGCAAATATAGTCATTGTAATATGACCGTTGGGCTCTAACGGTAACATCCTGGACACAGACGATTGATCGTCCCTACATGATTTGTCATGAAGTCCATAGACGATTGATCGTGAGGCCTGCTCGGATCAATTCAGTACTTTGATTCATCAATTCACTTTTCATAAATATGACATCAAAGCCCGTCCGGACATTCGGTACTTTGGTTCGTTGACTGTACCCCATCACAATAATCATGACCCTAAGGTCCATTTGGACAAACTGGTCCTTTATTTTCACTCCAATGACTTTTCTCTCCCATGCTTCATGCTTGAGGAATATGAATATAAATGATGCCAATGATCTCATGTCATGCGTTGTCAATCATTCTCATGAACTTGAAAGTACTCTTTTCACAATATATATATATATATATATATATATATATATATATATATATATATATATATATATATATATATATATATATATATGTATATGTATATGTATATGTATATGTATATGTATATATGTATATGTGTATATGTATATGTATATGTATATGTATATGTATATGTGTATATGTGTATATGTATATGTGTATATGTGTATATGTATATATGTATATATGTATATGTGTATATATGTATATATATATAGCTATATATTATATATATAGATATATATTATATATATATAGATATATATTATATACATATATATATATATATATATATATTATATATATATATATATATATATATATATATATATATATATATATATATATATATAAAGATAATTTTTGCAACCCATTTAGTTGAAATCCATAATGACCCTTTAAGTAAAGAAAATACCATACATAACTCAGTTAATTCCAAAATCCTTTAAGGATAAGATACACCATCATACATTTAAAATGTGGATAAATCATCATTATCAAGTGATGTGAAGCTATACAAAAGTATCGTTGTTATAATCATATCATAAATCAAGCATACATAATTTTCAAAGAACTCAATTCATTTTGAACAACGAATATTAGATTCACACACATAGTATTTCAACGAAGTAGGAAAACCTATTTGATATTTGGCCGATTAGCAAATAAAAACACTCTACAAGTTAGCTCGTTTGATCCCGGGTTTACTCTTTGGCCCTTCGTTCATTGTTCATGCATTGAGACATAACATACATCGCATTAAATTAAATTCCATTAATCATTCTTAATTCAATTCGATGTCCTTTTGACTCTGAATCTTATGTTTTGTCTCCTAGTTATTACACATGTAAAGGCTTTATAAGACTCCATGGGTCTATGTATTGACACTAAAATTCATAATAAAAATCTTACAAGTTTGGGGTCTTAACAATATTTCCATCCCCACAGACCTTGTTTAAGAAACCTTCATTGGCGTTTACAAATTACATCCAGTAATAAGTCTAAGTGTTCTTTATTAATAATTGAATTCACGTGTTTAGAAAACAAGAAAGTCTGGCTACTATCACTTCAGAACGTCCACAGGCCAGCTTCAGATTGTCCCAAGCTTCGGAACGTCCCCAGGCCAACTCAAATCGTCCAAAGCTTCGGAACATCCCCAGACCAGCTTCGGATCGTTCCAAGCTTCAGCTCTAAAAATAATCACCTCGACCATCTGAAGATTCGTCGGACAGTCCTGAACTTCTTTTCGGGCCTTCCGAGACCTATCTTCCTCAATCACACAGTTGCAGAAAATTGCAGAACGTACGGGAATTCTAAAGCTCGAAACTTAAAATGGGTATGTGTTTAGTCCCGATTTCCAAATTTATCTAGTTAGATGGTAAATAAATTGAGTTGGCTTTCAAAAATTAATATATACCATTCAGTTAAGAAAATCCGACGATCCTCACCTTGTAAGGGTTATCTGTGTGGAAACCCATGAGTTTCCACTTTCTTCCAATTTACCCATTTCTAACCCAAATTTGTACAGGGTTGATTCGAAACTATTCTAATCTTCAAATTAAGTCCTAATACTAAGTTAGAGGGGACCAACCTGGCATTCGTAAAGAAATTCAGATGAAGGAAGATTTTTCACGTTTGTTGAGCTTCAAACTTGTTGTGCGTACGGTTTCTTATCCTTTCCATACTAATGGTCCAGCTATTGCAATGTTCCTTCTTCAGCTACTGAAGTGAAAATGTTTCAGAGGAAGAGAGGAATGAGAGGAGAAGAGAAGTCTGATGTTTGAGAGAGATTAACCAAAGGAGGGAGGAGGATAGATTCACAATGCTTCTTTCTTTTCTTTTCTTTCTTTTCTTCTTTCTATTGTTTCTTCTCATGAGCATCACCGATGGAAATGGAGAAGAAGAGGAGAGTGCCGTATGGAGAGGAAGAGGTAGGGGTCGATGGAGAGGAGAAAGGGGTGAGAGGGGATGAGAGAACCAATGGAGAAGGGAGAGAAATGAGCAAGTTTAGTCAAAAGGGTGGGATGTAAGGTTAGTCTTGTAACGCCCCGCCCTCTTAGAGAAATCAGTGTCTAATTTTTTTTTTAAAATAATAGAATAACATCGGAAGAGAGCGGGCGGCGTCACAACGCGAGCTAAGTTCGGACTTCCTAAGTCCGACCCTTAACTGGCCACCCATGTGTGCATGGACTAAACCCACGATAACAAACCACACATGGAACAATACATGTTATGCGGAATAAACTAGACTAACTGCGGAAATAAACTGTTTAGATAGCAAGTACAAGTCTCAATTATTAAAATAACTTATCCAATCATCCATTGTCTATATCATAAACAAACCATAGCAAAGGTATCAACTTATTACATGTCCATAAAAATGTAACTCAAAAGACAATAATAAAAACATCCCAATCGTCAATCAAGCGCTTAAGCTTGGCTCCCCTCCAGGTCCACGATCTTCTCTTTCCCTTTTCCATTTCCTGCATTATCCTCTGTGGATAGAATTAGGGCATTAGATCAACGCGACCAGTAGGATTTCCGATTAGGGCTACCACAAGGTTAGTGTATAAAACATGCATATATCATAGTATATATGGTCATCAAAAACGGATAAATCAATGCTATGTATGTATGCAAATGTAATGAGTTCCACCCATTACCAGTATACATAGCCATCAAGTTCTTTCACAGTGTTCTTTCTTGGGACTCACACGATAAGGTAATCCATAGTAATCCTCATTTCCTGTGGAAAGACTCTCATCATTGAGTTGTTTCACAGTGTTCTTTCTTTGGGACTCACACGATAAGGTAATCCACAGTAATCCTCATTTCCTGTGGAAAGACACTTCATCATTGAGTTGTTTCACAGTGTTCTTTCATTGGGACTCACACGATAAGGTAATCCATAGTAATCCTCATTTCCTGTGGAAAGACACTCCATCATTGAGTTGTTTCACAGTATTCTTTCATTGGGACTCTCAAGTCAAGGTAATCCATAATCATCACCCCATGCCATGCATGAGATGTCAATGTATATGTATGTCATTTGTAAATACATATCTCATCATTCAAAACCAATTTGAAACATAATATCAATAACAACATAACTTATAAAAACCATGATAAAACCAATATAACAGTGGTTACGAGTAGGTAGGAAACCTACCGAAGATTAGCTTCGGTGTTTGTTCTTTTTCACTTGATCATGAATCGTACGTCGTTCAACTTCTGTCACCTTGTGATGTAACAGTAAGTAAATCATACTATCAATTAAATGTCCATTCACATCTAAGACCCAAAAAACCATTTTGTGGGGTTTGGCCATACCCATGGCCGAACCTCACCCACTTTAATTTGATCTCTTTTAATTTGGATTAACACCATCCAAATAATTTATTGACAACCTCAATCCACAAAATATCACTTGGTGGGGTTCGGCCATACTACATGGCCGAACCACACCGTATTAGTTTGAGCCCCTTTTTCAAGTCCTTTGCTCTTTTCCTTCATATTTACAATTATGCCACTAGGCTAAGTCTTGTTAAAACCAATATCTATAACCAAACCACCTTAGTGGGGTTCGGCCATACAACTTGGCCGAACCCTACCAATCCAATTTGGATCTCTTAATCCATTCATAATTGTGTCATGCTTAAACTTTCGAACCACTAATCATTTCCATGAAATTGATTCATAAAACCCATAATCATGGTCCATATAACTCACCATCCTTTCCATCCTTATCATGGTTGATCAAATTAATATTAGATCCATAACTAAGCATAGATGTTTCTTAGAACAAAAGCATAAAACAAACCTTAGCTTCCATCTTGATTTTAATCCAAATCTCCCATCAAAACAGTCCATGGGGTTCGGCCATACACATGGCCGAACCCAATGGTTCCCTTCGTTCAACAATTTTAACCTATGCACTTAACTTAAGCTCCACTCTTTTACTAAGATAAATACATGGTTCAGCCATCCAATAGCTGACCCAAAATAGTAACCATAACTCCAAGTAAATCACATAAAAACTCCATAAGATGACCCTTGGTGTTCGGCCATTCACATGACCGAACCTTATGGTTCTTTTGATGCAATTTTTCCAACACTTCTACATTATTTATCCACTGCATTTTAATCATAAAAACAGCAAGGTTAAACATTCGTTGCTGATCCCATACAATTAATTAATTCCATTTTTTTTCAATCCTTTAAAAATCTTCACACATGATATGGTTTTTATCCCCCAAAAACCATACCATTTATCAATTATTTTTATGGGGTTCAGCCATCCCAAGTGGCCGAACCCTATGCTCTAAATTTCCATCATTTTAAACCTCATCATAATACTTTCCATCATTACTTAATTCGGCCACAAGATAACCTAATTAACACATATAAAAAATCACCATGGTTGACATGGTTTTTGACCTTCAAAATCATCAACTAATCTACTCTTTTCATGGGGTTCCCGCCAACCAAGATGGCCGAACCCAATGACATATTTTTTTCCCTTTTTAGTAACCCTTATCCAAGGTTTAATTCCTTGATGTATTCGGCCAATCTATAGCCCAACACATGTCACTCAAAACCATGATTTAAAACTTTTCAGAACATATACTTAATCTAATTTAACATCTAAAACAGTCCATGGTTTTATCTTACAAAAACCATCCAAATTAACCCATTCTTTCCATGGGTTCGGCCATCCAAAGTGGCCGAACCCAATGATTCATTTTCCATCTCATTTATGAAATACCATCCAAGGTCTAACCCTTGATGGATTCGGCCAAGCAATGGCCAAATCATACTCCATTCTACACCTTTATTTAACTAAACACTTATGTAAAAACTTACCAATTTCCTTGCTTCTTCCCCCTTGCTTCCTTTCTTTCCTTCTTCCTTAATCCCTTGCCGAAATGGTGTTTGATCTTATGGTGAAACACAGCAACTGGTTCGGCCAAGAAGTGGTGTTCTTGAGAGAGGGAGAGGGAGAGATGGAATCCAAACTCTTCAAGGTGTAATCGGCCAAGCGTTGGTGTTTCTTCCCTTTTGCTAATCAGCTTAAACTCCCTCATCTCTCCTCATTAATCCTTGATAAAACCAAGGGGACATTGGGTTCCATCCAAGGCACCCCCTTGGTACCAACCAGTTGCACCCATTCAATTCAGCCCATGCATCTCATGAGATGAGACGATGCCGCCCATCCTTGGTGTCCCTTGGCTTTGCCAAGGCACCCTTTCACTCCAATGGCTGGGATTGATTTCCCTAAGTGTTGTGTGAGATTAAAACACCTTTCCATATCCTCTTGACTCACTTGATTCATGGCCCTTTTTATTCCAACTCAACTCATCCAACTCAACATACTTAATGCATCATATTTGAGTCAACTCATTTCTTAATTAAAACCCAATCCAATTCAGTCCCAACTCGAGCTGAACTAACTCACACTTGAGATCAATTGAGGGCTCACACGGTCAGCCGTGGTCAACTTGGTCAACCCGACCCATTGGGTCCCCATTTAGCTCCTTGACCCATTTTGACAACATGACCCATTTATGGGTAGATTTAACCAACTGTATGTGGTTTTCCCATGTACCTCAAGCCTACCCATTTTTGCTCCACTTGATTTCCAATCAATTCAGCTTAATCCCATTAAATTTGGGCTCACCCAATGGTCTAATAAGTCCATTATGACCCATTGGGTCCAATTGGGTCCTTTGACCCAATTAACCATATTGACCCAAATTGATGTTCATTACCCATTCATGATAATTTGACCCTTATAATATAGTCATACGGTCATAATTTGAACAATGGGCCCCACCATTTTCTCATTTAACATCATAATTAATAAATTTACCAATCCAAGGGCATTTTTGTAATTATCCATTTCATTGAGAAATTGGGGTGTTACAAGTCTTGCATTTAATGCAAAGGGGAGGGTGGTTATAGGTCATGTAATTCCATGTGGCATGCCACCTCGCCACATCATCGCTTATGTAGCATGCCCATCACATCATTAATTAGTTTCTATTAATTAAAAATCCATTCCATTGAGTATTATCGAATTAGTAACTTAATTAAATCACCCTTAATCCCTCTTATTTAACTAATCGCCAAAATTTTCATCAATTAATTTAATTAATTATATTCCACTCCACTTACAAAATTATTTAACTAAATCATCCCTTAATTTAGTCTTTCTTAAATCTCGCTTACTCCATCATCCCTCTAATCTAACATTCTTACTTAATTATTTCTTCCCTCATTTGACCTAATACATAGTATCAGCCCTATTCATTCCTCATCATTAAGGAAAATTATATTGATATACCGGATTGAAATTCTAGGGTGTTACACTAGAGTCATCTATGGCCAATTTACCTTTATGATTGCCATACACTTTGGTGATGCTTGATTTTCCTCTTAATCTTTAGTCTTCAACACCACTTGAGTCTTGTATTCTTTCTTCAATCTACCAAGGCAATATTTTAGCTAAGTCACGGAATTGACAAATAGGTGAGTCAGCAAGCTGGGGCACTAACATGGCGATACTTAGCTGAGTTGAGATTTGAATGATTCGTTGATTCATTTCGTTGACATGCATAGGATGGGAGCATGCATCATTTGTTGCACTATTGCATATTATACATATCATAATGCAATTTTGATTTAACTGTTGGGTTGAACTCTAATTGCCTAGTTGTTATATATTTCTTAGTTGTTTGGTACGTTTCCGGAAATCCTTTGGAGAACGATACCGGTCAAGGTCAACCTTAGGTTTGGATTCATTTGGGGCTTTTGGACTGGATTATAGTTTCATTGTTATTTCCTAGGATTTTCTAGCATTTATTTGAGATTTGAGGATTATATGACACAATAAGTGTCATTTGATTTAGTTAGATTTGATACTTATATTGAGGGTTATGCTTCTGTTTCCAACCGTATGTTGGGGAAGCTTTGGATTTTTATTTGGATTTATTTTTAGCTATGTGTGATTAGATTCGACCTCCTAAGTTTATAGATGGTATTATTATTTGTTGCTTGATGCTATACTAGATGAGAACTAATCCTACATGGGAAAAATGGATAATTGGACATGGCAAATTTATTGAAATATTCTGCACTGTGATTATATGCAATGTTGTTATTTGAATAAGTGTAAAAAAAAAAAAAAAAATGTACTGTGGATCTCTTTATTCTCAGTAGTGGATCTTGTTTGATTCGTGTAAGGCTCCGTTTGTTAAGGTTGAATGAGCAGGTCCTTATAGAACAAAAGTGGCAGATGAATAGTGATTTAAAAAAAAACTCTACTCAATTGGTCGAACTCGAGGATAGGTTTTGGGGACATGTTTGGTATTTTCTGAAAAGTTACAGATGCATTTGGAATTTTCAATATTGTTTTCAAATGTTGGAAAATTGGATTTTTTAGTTGAAGTTCTTGTTTTGACAACTTGATGTGTTTCTTTTAAGCAATGTGTGTTTACTGCTGTCTTTAATACAATATTTTTATTTGTTATTTTGGCTAAAATTCTCTCTCTTTAAGGAAACTTGCAGTACTCTAGTTTCCATAAGTATTTTGTGCCCTACGTCCATTCTCAGATTTTTTTGAGAGATAAGCTCTACAATCCCAAACACCAGTCGGAATGTCCTAGAGGCCTATACTTACTACTTACGGAACATCTCCATTTGCAGACTTCTAGTCCATATGCCATGTTAGTGAAAATCAATTTCTAGGTGCCTAAAGTTCTACTTGGAACTACTCCAAGGCTACAAATAGAATTATCGTCCATTTCTACAAGTTTTTCATGCTCCACTCAGTCTACTGGAGACTTAGCCTGTGCCAAACCTGGGAATTGCACCAAACATTTGTCGAGTGTTAAGGTATTTACTGTTTTATGTCTTTTTCTCTTTCTTTGCCCTCTATTGAGCACTAAAATATTACATTTTTACCCCTGATTATTGGACCAGTTAGCTCCCATATTTATGTATATTGGTGCATTTAATATAATTTCTTAGCTTTGTAGATTAAAAATGGAGAATTCAGGAAATCAAGCTAAAGTAGTGGATAATTGCAAGTTTGGTGCTTAATTCGGAAGGCCTGGAATTTTGATGATTAATTTTACTCCACTTTTAGGCTTTTCATATAAATTGGTTGGTTTAGATCCATCTATTAGAATCTAGGTTAAATCAATATTTTAGATTTTAAAGTGGTCAATTTAATTATTAAAATCTAGAAGAGAAAACCTGCAACTCAAGAGGCAAAGGCTGGAATTCAAGATTAATGGGCCAGAGATCCATTTCAATTGGGCCAAGCTAAGCTCCACAGGTTAGCATTGGGCCTGGCCACAAACAGTCACATGCGCATTTTACAGATGGGCCAGGCCAATGTGCACTCCAAAGTCCAACAAAGGCCCAAGTCAAAGTCCATTGGAGGCCCATGTGCTCATTTATAGGTCCAAAACCCAAGTCCATAACCTATTCACACATCAAAGCCTTGTCCATCTCCTTATCAATCCACACCATCCAATCTCCATCTCAAATCCTAACCTTCCATCCCATATACCAAAATTAGGTCAAACCTTAGATCCATCTTCAAATCCAAACCAACATGCATAAACTTTAGATCTAGACTATCCAACATATCTATCATCTAGATTAACCTTAGGATCACATCCATTTATACATCACCTATGCATCCATCTAATTAGATCATTTATCAATCATTTAAGCCATTAGATTTTAGGACATCTCATCACAACCATCCATAACATTCATAAACTTAGGAAAAACCCTAGAGTCACCTTACCTATCCAATGCATACATTCATCATCTTAGATTTTACACATTCATTTCATCATCCATTTAGATCAACCCTTGAATCCGAACCCTCCATTAGATATCTTACCATTTTTATACTTTATTTTTACCAATTAAACCTAGAACTATTAGATTTAACCCAAACCAATCTTAGCCATCATTTACCAAACCCTAAGTCAGAACAACTTGAAGCTCAAGCTAGCCTCCATCGCCCATGACTTGTCACCGCTCTATCCATCCAACACACACTCCACATGATTTTAGCACCTAAAACCTCTCCATGCACTTAGACCAAAAACCATCTAGATACTCTCCTAAGATCCCAACACAACTCATCATCCCAATCTTCCATGTCACACACGATTTTGCACAACTCCATCATTCCATTCGAATTTCACCCGTAGTCAACCCTCCATGTCATCTTCCTATCATCCATCCACTCATTCATCTCATCTCTTAATCTCATCCATCTATTTTGCATTGCATTAAACCAACCCTAATCCCACTTAGCCAAATTCGAAATTCCCATTGCCAAAACCAATCCCTACATTCTCTCATTCCTTTCTTGCACTCCACTCCAAGCCCCACACACAAGCCAAATTCGTGTACACCTTATTCAAACCCTAACCTTTTACAACTTAAAATCTCAACCACCCAATTCCAATGAGAGAATCCAAGCCACTCATAAATCACTCAAACCAAGATTAAATCTCAGCCGTCCATTCTAGCCGTGAGCCTGTAAATAGAGCACTAAGCCAAAGGAAATTCAAATTTGACCTGGAGCTTGAGAGGACAAGGCTGGAGGAAAAGACAAGAAGACAAAAGCACCATTCGAATCTACAAGTGAGAGTTGTAGACTTTTATTTTTATGTTGTCTTTCTTGTATTTAATTTATAAATGCATGTACTGAATTCTTCCATGAAATAAATACAAAGCATCCATTTAAAATCCTGAAACATCCAAGTTCTAGAATTCTTTTGTGACTATTTTGCTTTTAATTTCAAGTTTGCAACTTTTGTTTATTAAATTAAACATAAGCAAACGCAATAGTTAGGATATTTATTGTAAATGTTGAATCTTGATTACTAAGGTTTAATTAATTAAATTAAAAGTTGTGAATCTTGTCTTTATTAGTGAGTATGAATTGCATTTCAGATCTTTACGCGAATTTCAGATCTAGTTTTTGTATTTGTTTACACATTTTGGGCGATGAATGGTCTATTCCAACTACCGCCCTTTAAATTCGGCACTTTTAAATTTTGTCATTTACTTTCCTTGCAATTTCAATTTTAGTCTTTTATTATGTTAGATTCCTTTGTTTGTGTGTTGTATTTTTAATGTTCAATTTATTTTCATGTTTTTATTCTTCTATGTTTATGCATTTTATTCTTTAATTCTTTGTATTCGAATTCTCTCCCTCTCAAGATTCAAAGAACTAAGGTTGGAGATATGATATTTTAATCTTAAAACATGTGAATTTAAATTAAGATGAGACTGCATATTCTTGTTTCACCATTTTAATAAAAATAAGATGGACTTGATTCTTGACTTGTTAAATTCATAAGTTAGATAATAATGGTGTTAACATTGGTTTTCTAAAATCTAAATTAAAATTCCATGGATTAGATTTCCTAAGATTTCATCTTTTTAAAGGTACCAATTTCATTTTAAACATATATTTTGTGGGATTTCCTTTGGGTTCGACCTCGCACTCAATCACTATACTATACATGGTTCGTGCGCTTGGGAGATTATAAATGTAAAATTTGCACATCAACACCCTCTCGGTTTGAATATGAGTAACTCTAAGTTACTAACATCTATTTGGATTGGTCCACGGGTTTTATTTTATTTTTTTGTACCCCTCTGCGTTTAACTCTGGGATCAACGATTCGGGACCAGGCACATGAGTAATTTATTTTCTTTATGTTTTAAAACACTTTGCATTCTGTGTTATTTTCTTCAGTGATGTGTTTTGATTGCATAATTTTTTTAGAACACCTTTCTTTAGGTGTTATTTTACCTTTATTCATTTTGATTCATTTTCGTTTTCACTTGACATCTTTTCTTATGCATTTATTTATGCATATTAGTGGACGCCTTATTTTTAGAGATCTTTTTGTAACGCCCCACCCTTTTTCACTCTCCGAAAATCACAGTCTATTTTTTTTTTTTTTTTTGAAATAAAAGAGTGAAAGAGAGAGGGACGTCACGACGCGAGTTAAGTCCGAGCTTCCAAAGCCTGGCCTTTAACTGGCCAACCCTATGTGTGCGTGGAACTAAGTCCACGAGAACGGTTCACTCGTAATAAGTTAAGCTTGCGAAATGTAAACTTAATTGCGGAATTATAATAGAGTATATCCTACCAATTATTAAATAGCAAAGAAGTACATCACTTAATGATAATTACCTCAAATTAAAACGTCCAAAATAAAAGTCTAAACCATAGCAACTAGTCTAAGTTATTACATTCACAAATATTAGCTACTCAAATTACATTGTCCATAATGAAACTTAAATAAAATGAATCTAATCATCGAAGCTCCTAAGCTTGGCTCCGATCGCGTCACATTCGCCTCGTCCATTCCTGTGTCACCATCTAAGGTAGAAGTAGGGCGTTAGACAACACGCCTAGTAGGTACTCTGAGTAGGGTCAACACATGGATTAGTATAAACAAAACGCATAGATATAAATAATATCAGAAACATGCAAGTCAATGCCATGCCATGGGTGTCATATGCCTTGAGTCCCACCCATCATCCATATCACAATCACATAGTATCCCTCTTGATGGAAAATCCTCATCAAGGTATCACAATCACATAGTATCCCTCTTAATGGAAAATCCTCATGAAGGTATCACAATCACATATTATCCCTCTTGATGGAAAATCCTCATCAAGGTATCACATTCACATAGTATCCCTTTTGATGGAAAATCCTCATCAAAGTATCCCCACGAATGCCTTACGGACTCCCCGACAGAGCGTGGAACTCCAGGTCACAATCACAATCACATAGTATCCCTCTTAATGGAAAATCCTCATCAAGGTATCACAATCACACAGTATCCCTCTTGATGGAAAATCCTCATCAAGGTATCACAATCACATAGTATTCATCTTGATGGATAATGCACATCAAGGTATCCCCACGAATGCCTTATGGACTGCCCCGACGGAGCGTGGAACTCCGGTTGCAATCACAATCACATAGTATCCCTCTTGATGGAAAATCCTCATTAAAGTATCACAATCACATAGTATCCCTCTTGATGGAAAATCCTCATCAAGGTATCACAACTCCATAGTATCCCTCCCTTGCCATGCATGAGATGCAAGTGCGAGCATGCTATGTAATAATACATCATAGCGTTAAAATCCCATCATTAAGATATAACAGTTGATAACAAAATAATTTAAGTAAAACATCACATATACATATTCCATGGTTTTCAATGAGGTAGGAATCCTACCGACGACCAATTATCATTGCCTTGCGTTTTCGTCCAAAAACCGCTCGCCGATCATGCCCCCGGTTGTGGAATCTTTTTACCTTAAATAAATTCCATAAAATAATCAAATTAATTGGTTTAACCCATTCCCTATATCTTTCCAATTTAATTTGACCATTTGAAAAATCACATAAGTATTTCATTTTTAAAATGAGCCGGTTACCCACTGTCCACCGTCCACTAGTGGGGTTTGGCCATATCTTAGGGCTGAAATATGTTTAAGTCCACAATCACCATGAGTGGGGTTCGGCCTACAACATGGCCGAACCTCACCCTTTTGGTTTTGGTCCCCTTTTTAATCCCTTATCATTTTAATCATGTGGGTCCAAGATCATGCCATCTTTTTGATTCATTAATCCAAACACACATAAGTTAATCATTTAACATTTGTAAAACCCTAAGTCCACAAAACATTTTCCATGGGGTTCAGCCTTACAACATGGCCGAACCCATGGTCCTTCATTTTCACCATTTAGCCATTGTTTCCTTCCATAGGTAATCACCAAATTTATTTACCCATACTTGGGTCCATAAATGATCCATAAACATAGATCCATAACTAAACATTACATGCATGGATCCACAAATGGTCCATCAAAACGATTCATGGTCCACATACATCTAAGTCCATCAAATTCTCTCCATGGGGTTCTGCCATACAACATGGCCGAACCCATGGTCCATGGTTCTTCACCATTACAACGTTTTAGATCATGCTTTGCAACATTTAAGACCTACTTAGAATCACCAATAATCTCCCATCATTATCATCCTTTAAAACCTTTTAAAATCACTAACACACATCTATGATTTTCATCCTTTAAACCCATTAAAAATCACTAATATCCTTCCATGGGGTTCGGCCATACAACATGGCCGAACCCTATGGTTCATCATTTTCTTTTAAAAATCATATATCCAAGATTTGATCCTTTGATGGGGTTCGGCCATACATCATGGACGAACCTCATCCAACCCCTTTTTGTCCTTGATGGTTCTTACACATAAACCTAGGGTTTGGCCATGCAAGGGCCAAACCATGATCCTTGATCATTCACCATTTCTTACATGGGACATGCATAAGGTCCTTAGCCATAACAAGATTAGGGTTCGGCCATGCAAGGGCCGAACCATGATTTTTCATGCTTAATCATGCATGGATACATATTGTCCTTAATCTTCATTCATTTACATCACCTATCTTCCCCGTTAGGGTTTTGTCCATTTTCTATCTTATTTCTTGGATAGATTTTAAATCCATGGCCCAAATATTTTGGCCAACTCTCCAATCCAAAAATGGGATGTTCTTTTAACCTCTTTTCTTACTTAATAAAATCTTATCAAGTACTTACCGATTCCGCGACTCCTCCGGTTTCTTTCACTCCTTCTTGTTCCTCCGATCTTCTCCTTCCTTAGCTTCTTCTTCTTTCTTCCTCCTTGATCTTCGGTCAAGAGTGAGCTTGAGAGGGAGAGAATCTAAGTCTTCTTCCTTTGTCTTTGTGAGAGGGTCGGCCCTAGGGTTCTTGTGAGAGGGAGAGGAGCTTGAGATGGAAAACTCTAAGTCCTTTCTCCTTTGTCTTAGAGGGAGGGTCGGCCAAGCTTGAGAGAGGGAGAGAGTGAGATAATACTCTGTGTTTTTTCCTTGTTCAATGAGAGAGGGTCGGCCTTGAGTGGGATGGAGAGAGAGAGAGAGATTGAGATGAGATGAGATGGAAAGCCTAGCCATTTTCCGTCTTGTCTTGGGTTTCCTTGGTTAAGACTCCACCTTCATCAATGTGGAGTCTTCCCCATGAGTCCATTGACCAAACAAAGGGAGTGCATGCCCTCCACAAATGCTCTTTGTCTAGCCAAAGGGGGTGCATGCCCTCCAACAGTTTTGGTGGAGTGGTTTCCGTGAGATGAAACCACCCTTTTGACTCACTCCATCTTTTGATCTTTTATGTGACTCACTCCCCATTTGACTCACTCCATTTAAATGTAACTCATTTCCCAACTCAATCATTCGAATTTATATCTAACTTAGGTTCTTACAATTAAATAATTTAATTCCACTCACTACATTTAATCTTCTTTAATTTATCTTTGACTCACCCATGGTTGACCAAGTCAACCATGGTGGCCGGCCACACTTATGCCTTTACCCACATGCCACCTCACTTGATGAGGTGGAGTGGGACCCAACTTAGCTATGCCACTTGGTCATTACCTCATACGTTTGATCTTAATTGGGTCCTTGACCCAATTAAATCCATTTCTTACCCATTTACCCCTAATGCTTAATTCATCTTGACCCATTGGGTCCCAATTGGGCATTTGACCCAATTGACCATCAGTTGACCCAATTAGATGGAATTAATCCTATCCATTGGTCCATTGGAACCATACTTGGGCCATTGCCCCAACTTTGATCCATCTAACATTCATTCCATCTATGAATCTAAATCCATTCCTTACCCATTTAGCCTAATCATAAATCCATCTTGACCCATTGGGTCCCAGTTGGGTATTTGACCCAATTGACCATCATTGAACCAATTAGATGGAATTAATCCTATCCATGGTCCATTGGACCATACTTGGGCCATTGTCCCAACTTTGATCCATCTAACATCCATCTCATCAATGAATCTTAATTTTTTAACAATTAAAAATAAATAATAGTTAATATATTATTGAATTGAAAATCCGGGCTATTACAATATTACCCTCTTTTGAAATTTTCGTCCCGAAAATCGAGCGAAATAGGGTTTCAAACAACTTATACAAAAAGCTCCGGATGAGCGGCTCTCATTTCTGATTCAAATTCCTAAGTGGCATTCCTCATTACCATGTCGATCCCATACCACCTTGACAAATTGTATGGCACCGGTTCCGTAGCACTCATTGTTCCTTCCCGATCACTCTGAACGACTTCTCCACATAGGTCATGTCGCTTTGCACATCAACATCTTGCACGTTCAACACATGTGATGTAACGCTCCCACCCCTTTTCACTACGCCAAAAATCAGACTTTATTTTTTTTTTTTGAAATAAAGAGTGTTAAGAGAGCGGAACATCATGACGCAAGCTAAGTCCGAGCTTCCAAAGCCCGGCCCTTAACTGGCCAACCTTACGTGCGTGTGGAACTAAGTCCACTGAGAACGGTTCACACGTAATAAGTTAAGTTTACGGAATGTAAACTTAATGCGGAATTATAATAGAGTCTATCCTGCCAATTATTAAATAGCAAGGAAGTACATCACTTAATTAATAAATACCTTAACTTAGAATGTCCAAAAGTAAAGTCCAAACCATAGCAAATAGTCTAAGTTATTACAGTCCAACAAGCTAAGTTACTCAAATTACATTTCCATAAATAAAACTTAAATAAATCAATCTAGCTCCTCCAAGCTCTTGCGCTTGGCTTCGATCGCGTCCATCGCCTTGTCCATTTCCTGTGTCATCATCTAAGGTGGAAGTAGGGCATTAGACAACGCACCCAGTAGGTACTCTGAGTAGGGTCAACACATGGATTAGTATAACTAAAAACACATAGATATAAGTAATGTCAAAACCATGCAAGTCAATGGGGTGTCATATGCCATGAGTCCCACCCATCATTCATATCACCAACACATAGTATCCTCTTGATGGAAAAATCCTCATCAAGGTATGACAATCACATAGTATCCCTCTTGATGGAAAATCCTCATCAAGGAATCACAATCACATAGTATCCCTCTTGATGGAAAAGCCTCATCAAGGTATCACAATCATATAGTATCCCTCTTGATGGAAAAGCCTCATCAAGGTATCACAATCATATAATATCCCTCTTGATGGAAAATACACATGAAGGTATCCCCACGTTTGTTTATCGGTCGCCCCGACGGAGCATGGACTCCAGTTATATCTCAATCATAGTATCCCTCTTGATGGAAAATCCTCATCAATGTATCACAATCACATAATATCCCTCTTGATGGAAAATCCTCATCAAGGTATCACAATCACATAGTATCCCTCCCACGCCATACATGAGATGCAAGTGCAAACATGCTATGTAATAATAACATCATAGCATTAAAATCCCATCATTAAGACGTATTATTTGATACCAAAATAATTTAAGTAAAAACATCATATACACATATATCTATGGTTTTCAATGAGGTAGGAATCCTACCAATGTCTAAATACCGGGTCCCTTGGGTTTCCGTCCAAAGATCGATCGCCGATCGCGCACCGTTTGCGAGATCCCGTTACCTTATTACACATCAACAAATCAAACCAATGTTCCAACAATGTCTAAGTCCACAATACATGCCTTAGTGGGGTTATTTAATGACCCGTTCTGAATTTTCTAAATTTTCGAAGAGATTTTCGGATCTTTGAGTTGTTTTAGGGACCTTGCTAACAGTGAAGAGAGTGTGGGCGCCATGGTGGGCCCGATTCACCTGTTTTTGAGTTCGAGAACTCGAAGGGCATTTTGGTAATTTTATAATTATTGCGTATTTGTCATGAAAATTTGTTCAAAAGTCACATGTTTTCTCGCCCGAGATCTTTCGGATTATTCCTTCGAGTTTTTCTTTCTCAAAAAAAAAAAAAAAGAGCAAAAACCCTAAACCCTAACCCTTATAACATCCCTTTTCCGCGACACTGTAGCCGCTCATGCTACAGTACCGCCGCTCTTCTCCCCCACCTCCCAGCCGGTCTTCTTCTTCTTCTTCTTCTCCTCCCGCGCCGGTAAGCTCATTTTTCGTCTCTCTCTCCCCCTCATTCTCTTCTTCTTCTCCTTCCCTACCTCCGACCGCCCCCTCCTCCCTTCGTTTTTCCCCTTTTCCTCTTTTCCCTTCTCCGATTTTTAGGGTTCTCTCGATTTTCCCAGTTTTTGCCATTTATTCTCTTTTCCTTTCTTAGATTAAATTGTTTTACTCTGTTTTCCTATTTCATTTTTTTCTTCTTCTCTGTTTTTCCGTGAAATCTTTTTCTTTTCCCTTTTCTTTTCCATCATTCTCCCATTTTCCTGGATTTCCTGGTTTTTCCCCCTTTCCCTCCTATTCGGCTGAGTACTGAGTCGCTCGGCCTAGTACTGAGTCGACTCAGTCGAGTTTTGGTGCCGAGTCAACCCAGCCCTTGGCCTGGAGTGGCAACCCAACCACTCGGCTCAGACCCGACCCGACCTAGTCTGGCCCAGCCCGAACCAGGCCCAATCCAGCCCAACCAGGCCCAAACCCGGTCTGACCCATGTCTAGTAGGCCCACTTTTTCGGCCCAATCCACCGTGGCCCAGTTTCCAGACTCGGCCCTTTTTCAAAGCCCATTTTCAAGCCTGGCCCGTTTTTAGACCCCGCCCAATTCGGTCTGTTTTGGGCCTGGCCCAGTTTTAGGCCCGTTTTCTCCCGGCCTCTTTTCTTGACCTATTTTGTCTTGATTACTTATCCATTCTTCCTTCTTTCTACAGATTGAACTCCTTTCAATCCAAACAAGCCGCTTGCTCGCTTTGGACTTTCGACTCCACACACTCGGTGAGGGGACTTATCACTGCTTTAGCATGCATTTGTATTCTTAACCCATAACCTTAGACATTGAGTGACCTGGATGAGACCCTTTCGTTTATTAAGCCACTCGGTAAGGGAACTATTGAAACAAATATGTGGCAAGGGATCCGTTCGGGTGCACCCATGTCAATCGTATGTGATTAATGGAAAATTTGATTGAATGAATGATTATTGATGCTTGAAGGTTGTTGAAAACATGTTTGTGATTAATCATAACACATATATGATATTATGATGGATGTGAACACAATAGTTGGAAGATGTTGTGACTTATTGCGTGTTTATGCATAATATGTAAATGTAATCGTATGTTGGATATGGAAATATGAGCCTAAGCATTGTTATGTGTCGTTAACCGCATGATGATGCATGTTGTGGATATTGATGTTATGTCAGAACATGTTTGTGCTGTCATACATGATCATGATACTATGTGCATGCATGAGGGGTTTTGTTTATGTGTATACATTTATGATGATGAGATGAACTTGGTGGTTGGGTGGACTTCCCCGTTAAACTCTGGCGGTCGAAACCCCCAAAGGGGATGTGGGTTTCCCCGTTGTGTTCCGCCGGTTGAGGTGCCTGCCCTAGAGTTTGGTTCCCTCGGGCGTGGTCGAGGTGGTTTCCGACACGACTCGTCTGGGTGAGGCAGTTGTGTATTGTTTAGTCTCCCGACGATACTGGCAGGGAGATCGGTGTTTGTTGGAGGACCTGATGTGGACTATGGGGATAATTTCTTGGACTTGTTAATGGAATATGGGTTAATATAGTAGTTGAGTATGGTAGGCATGGATGTTTTATTCACTTGTGATATTTACTGCCCATTTCATATCTGATCTATATCTATCTTGTTAAAATGTGATATGTTCTTTCGCTGGGCTGTTTTGCTCATCCCTTACCTTTCAGGTGCCCCGATCGTCGAGGGTCCAGGCGGGCAAGTACCAGGAGAGGAGTAGTAGAGAATAAAAGCTTATGTTTATGCTTTGTGTGATGTTTGAGAACTTTAGTCACATAGTTTCAATCACATGTTTGTTTGGATGACTGTATAACCTGTTGATTAGCTTACATCTGTGGTTCGTTTTGTTTATTCTAGTGTTGAACTTGTGGGCTGTTGGACGGGAAGTAGTTACCCCGTTTTTTTAAAAAAAAAATTTGCTGTTACTCTTGTACCCGATATCTGTCTTTTGTGACTTTCTGAGGTTTTTCATAGATAACGCGCCCGTAACGGGACGGGGCATTACAGTTGGTATAAGAGCACGGTTCAACTCTCGGACTTTGCATGGGTTAGAGATGGACTAGATGACAACTAGAGATTTGGTTCATCCCTTGTGTGGTAGGGTAGATGGAACCAGGTTCTTGGGTAACGCGTAGATATTTTAGGTTTGTATGATGTACCTAGTACGGATCCCTTGAGATAGTATGTTTGAGATATGTACTATTTTGGATTTCCGCATGTTAAGGTGTCTAACCTTCAGTATCTTTATGGAACAGGCAATGTCGAGACACAACACCCGTTCGAATGGGGGAGGTACGACTAGGGTTCCTCCAGCAGGGGTGGGACCAGTGGTTCAGGATGGACTGGAGAGTTCAGCAGAGACGTCAACTTTGAGACCCAGACCTGTGCAGGAGCCCATTAATCAGGGACAGCTGATGGAGATGTTGACTGGGATGGTGACCAACTTTGAAAGAGCCATGGAGAGGACGGTGGAGAGGACTGTACAAACCTTGTTGGAGAGGCAGGCAGCACCTCCTCCGCCTCCGCCTCCGCCTCCACCTCCACCTCCGTCCCCTCCACCACCACCTCCACCTGGCGAGGTCTACCGCGAGACTAGGGAGATGGTTGCATTGAGGGAGTTTAAGCACCATTACCCCCGTGTGCTCAGAGGATGGCCTGACCCGATTGCAGCAGAGGATTGGATCGATGAGACCGGCAATCTCCTAGATATGCTGGCCGTCAGGGAAGGAGATCTACGGGTGACCTTGGCCGCACATCACCTCATGGTAGAGGCAGCCTGTTGGTGGCCCCAGGAGCCCCTCCGAGCCACAGCCTTGAGGGATTGGGACATCTTTCATCAAGTGTTTTTGGCTAAGTATTTTCCATCAGTAGTAAAGGAAGCTAAGAGCATTGAGTTCGCCAACCTAATACAGGGTGATGACACAGTTACTCAGTATGAGGCCAAGTTCTCTAAGTTGTGCAGCTTCGCGCTAGAGATGGTTGCGACTGATCTATTGAAAGCACGCCGTTTTGAGCAGGGCCTTCACCCAGTAGTCGCCCATGTGGTGGTTACTGCAAGGAGCACTACCTATACTGAAGTGGTGCAGAGGGCAATCTTGGCAGAGAGCACCGCCCTTCGGAGCAGCGGGATGGTTTATCAGCCGGCATCGATTTTAACCCTAGGCAGAGCAGAGGTTTTGATCAAAAGAGGAAGAGGTCCACCCATCCACTTGAGTCAGAGGTTACCTTTAGGTCCACCTCAGCAGGTTCAGACTGTGCCAATGTCAGGTGGCCAGCCCAGGCAGTATGTGTTCTTCCACTGTCAGCAGGCAGGCCACACTAGGAGGGATTGTCCTCAGCTTCAGGGACAAGTTCAAGGCCAAGCTCGGGGTCTTCAGTGCTACACTTGTGGTGGGGCAGGGCATTTCGCCAGAGATTGTCCTCAGGATAGAGGTCAGGCCGTAGCGGTGGTGCCCCAGTGAAGGATCATGCCAGCCCCCACTCATGTGCAGGTGACGCCCGGCGCCCCCATGGGCCGAGGCGCAGTACCTCCTCAGAGAGGCAGAGGTCGTGGCAGACCTGGACCAGTGACCCATGGCAGAGCTTACGCCATCGCCCAACAGGCAGAGGAGTATGCACCACTGGCAGTGATGCAGGGTATGTTAGTCCTTTAGGGTGCGTAGTGTAGAGTTTTATTTGATTTTGGTGCTTCACACTCCTTTATTGCATTGAGTTTTACTGTTAGTTCTGGTTTAGTGGTAGAATTGGCAAGAGCTGTAACGCCCCGCCCTCTACGAGAAATCAGAGTCTAATTTTTTTTTTAATGAACAATAATAAAACATCGAAAGAGAGCGGGCGGCGTCACGACGCGAGTTAAGTTCAGACTACTCAAGTCTGAACCTTAACTGGCCACCCATGTGTACATGAACTAGACCATGATAATGAATCACACATGGAACTAACAACAACTTGCGGAATAAACTAGATTAACTGTGGAAATAATATGAAAAGATAGCAAGTAACAGTCCCAAATGATAATTAAGATAAACAACCATCTATAGTTAATAGTCTAATCAAACCATAGTAAGTATTAACTTATTACATGTCCATCAAAATATAATTCAAATGACAATAGATAAGTAATCATGTTCCTCATTCAAGCACTTAGGCATGGCTCCCCTCCCGGTCATCGACCTTCTCTTTCCCTTTCCTTGTACCTGCATTCTCCTCTGAGGATAGAATTAGGGCGTTAGATCAACGCGCCCAGTAGGTTCCCGATCAGGGCTACCACATGATTAGCATATAAAACATGCATATATATCATAGTACATGATTAGTAAAAATAGGTAAAACAATGCTATGAAGTATGCACATGCAATGAGTCTCTCCCATCATGTACATTCATCGCCATCACTTGACGTGCCTCGCACTGTCAAGGTATATCACAATACACTTCCCTCTCTTCATCATTGAGTTGATTCATATCACCTATTAGTCCTCCTGGCAGGACTCTCATCTCCTAAGGAGACAAATGTAACTATAATCATCATGTTACTCCTCCTGGCGAGACTCTCATCGCCTAAGGAGGACGTAACCCATGATTGCAGCACTGTAGAACCTCAGTCATCATCCCATGTCCATGCATGAGATGCCAATGCTTTGTATGCCATTTGTAAATGCATAACATATCATTCGAAACCACATTAACAATAAACAAGAGTCTCATAAAGAAAACTAGGGTAAAACTGTGGTTACAAGTAGGTAGGAAACCTACTGAAGATTCACTTCAGTACTTGATCTTTCTTAATCGTCAGCCGATCACGACTCGTATGCCGTATACGCAAGTCTGATACCCTATTTAAATAGCAGCAAACCAAACATTTATTATGTAATGCCAACTTAGTCAATGTCCCAAAAATGTACTATGTGGGGTTCGGCCATGCCTATGGCCGAGCCTCACCTATTCATCCTTTCGGTCTCTCATTCATTTAATCCCTATTAAGCCTTACTTTCTACAAAATACCTTGGTAGGGTTCATACAACCATACATAAGATTATTCCACCTTTGATCAATAAATCATTCTTTCCCATGATTCAATCACAAAATCGGCTACAAAATTGAGTCACCAAAGACCCTTAGTGGGGTTCGGCCGTGCCTATGGCCGAACCTCACCAAATCTGATTTTGTTCCACACTCATCTGTCATTAAATGGTTCTCCATTAAAATACTTCAAACCCTTTATGAAATCATGGAAACCATAACAAACTTAACCCATATACTTAGTCCATTCATCCCAAAAACAGCCCCATGGGGTTCGGCCATGCACATGGCCGAACCCTAGGGTTCACTTGATCCGATAATCACCATGATTATTGTAAGGGCCTGGAATTTTTAAATTAATAAAAAAAATGTGGATATAAGTTATTTTAGTGATGGAAATTGGAAAATTGGTGAAGTAAAGAGTAAATGGGCCAAAAAAAATTTGGACAAAGGCCCAAGTATGGCCCAATGGACTATGGAGTTGATTTAAATTCATTTAAAGGGGCAATGAGGGTTAAATGGGTCAAGAATGGTCAAATTGGGTCACATACCCATTTGGGACCCGATGGGTCAAAGTAGTTGAGCTCTAAGGTAAATGGGCTAGATGGAAATGTAATTGGGCCATGGGCCCAATGGTGATCCATTTAGAGGGTATTCAATGAAATTAAATCACCTAAGTTAAGTTAAAAATTAGACCAAGGTGGTGTGGCCAAGTGGGACCCACCTCCACCTCATCAAGTGAGGTGGCGTGTAGGCCAATGATTGGTGGGGCCGGCCACCATGGTTGACTTGGTCAACCATGGGTGGAATAATGGGAATTAGGTTAAATAAAAATAAATTAACCTAAGTTAATTACCAACTTCATTAAATACTTAAATTAATAAGTTGGTGGCTAAATGGGGTCAGATTGGTCAAATGGAGACCAAGCTACCCCACCTCAAAATGTTAAACACGTTGGGCATGGTGGTGGTTTAGATAACCACCACCATAAAGCAAATAAGAGATATTTAAAAATACCTAAGAAAATATCTTAGGGTTGGTGGAGTAATAAATGGTAAAACAAGTTAAGTCCATTTTTTCTTTACCATTTCTTATTCTCTTTTCGTTCTACTCTCTCCATTTTCATTCTTCCATGGTCGTCCCCTACATCCAAGTGAAGGAGAGAAAGAGAATTAAGGAAAAGAGAAGAGAAGGAGAGAAGAAAGAAGTGGAATTTTGAGAGAAATCACTCTAAGGTAAAGGGTTATCATCTTCCCTCTCATAATTTTCCCCTCTCTCTCTCTCACACAAAACTTACCTTGGCTGATTCTAGGGTTGGGGATTGCCACCCTTGATCAAAAATCTTAACCTACCAAAGATTAAAAGGAAGGAGAGAGGAGGCTACGGAGACCGACGGGAGCGGCGGAAATCGGAGGAGACGTCGGAGAGTGAGTATTTCTTAAACAAGAAATTTTGGATTTTAGGGTTTAAGATTTGGGTTTTATTTTGTGAATTTAATGGTAGTCAAGTAAATTTATGCTATGGATTTTAAATCCATCAAATGGAATGAATGGAAAAGTGGGCAAAAACCCTAAGTTGAAAAATTAGGGTTAGGGAAAAGAAATAAATACTTGGATTATGTGCATTGGGTAATTTATGAAATTAAGCATAGAATTGGATGATTGGAAGAAAATTATGGGCCATAGGGTTCGGCCATGTGGTATGGCCGAACCCCATGGTGGGTGATTTGGTATTGGATTTAAATAATTAGGGTTTCAAAAAGATGGAAGACAATGAGGGTTTTATCTAATGAAAATTAGGGTTGTAGATGAATGAATGGGAGTAAGTTGTAAAATGGTTTTATGATGAAAATGCAAAGGGGTTTATGGCATTGAAATGCATGGAGGAAGTGAACCTTGAGCCATGGGTTCGGCCATGGTGTATGGCCGAACCCTATGGTGATCAAATGGTGGAATGAAGGGTTGTAAATAATGGAAAGTAAATGGGAATGTTGGTGGTGTTGATGGACCCGAAAATGGTTTTAGCATTGATATTTGTAATGGACTCTAATGTAGCTAAGGATGATGGTTTTAAGTGTATGAATTAAACCCTTCATGGAGGGATTTGTGATAAACCCAAATGTGTAACAATGGACCCAAGAAAAATGGGGAAAGGACGCCATGGGTTCGGCCGTGGTGTATGGCCGAACCCATGGCCCAATTGTGATCCATTTTGGTGGGTTAAATTGGAGGATGAGTGATGTTCATGGTCTCCAAAGAGTATGAATGGGTAATGGATTCATTGTAGTTTAAATGTATGAGCTAAATCCCATGGGAAGAGTTGATGAATGAGGTATTTTGAAACCATGATTCATTACCCATCTATAGGGTTAAGTGTGGGATTTTGTATGCGTTTAAATGAATGAGGGGTAGGTTAATAAAATGGTTAATTTTAATGGCTTTGTGACATGAGTCAATGGGTAATTAATGGACCTAAGTTGGGGATCTAAGTTTATGATCAATTATGGACTGAATCATGCATGGATAAATGAGTGATTAAACATGAAAAAAGGGGTAGTGGCAAAACCGTAATTAGTGGTCAAATTCAAGAATTCCATGGAAATTGATCATGGACTTAGGGGAGCTAATGTAATAACCTTATAAGTGATTAATAAAGCCTAGGGTGGCTGAATTTTAAGACTTATGGGAGTTAAAGGTTTAATAGATGATATGGGACCCACAAAACCTAAATAGTGACCGGTTTTTTTTTTTTGCATATGGGCTTAGAAATGGTTAAAACATGGACTAATGATGAATGTGTAATAAGGTACTGGACATCGCAGGCAGTGCGCGATCGGCGACTGGGTTTATCGAACGGAAAACGTAAAGGGACGCGGGTCGATATTCGGTAGGATTATGTATCATGTATCATGTGATGTTTTACTCTAAATTATTTTGGAAATTATGTGAATGCTTATGATGGGTTTTGGATTAAATATTGTGGGATGTTTTCCCTTGGATTTAGATGGTAATCTTGTAATTGTTTTAAGATGGGTTTTATTACTATTGAATTTCATATATTACATGGCAAATGGCATCTACATCTCATGCATGGCATGGGAGGCATAGGACAGGCGAAGGATGAAATGAAACCGGAGTCCATGCTCCGTCGGGGCGACCGATAAACAAGCATGGGGACATTTCACATATGTATTATTGTACCTCGACGAGGCCTTACCGTCAAGGGGGATGTTGTATTTATTGTTATGCCTTGATGATGATTCTTCCAACAAGGGGAATATTGTATTTGTGGTTACGCCTTGACGAGGCCTTACCGTCAAGGGGGATATGGCATCGGGATAGTAAGGATGATGGGTGGGATTCATAACACAGACACCCATGGCATGACATTCATTCTATGGCTTTTCGTTATGTATTATCTATCTGCTTTGTTATCACTAATCCATGTGTTAGCCCTACTTGGAGTCCTACTGGGCGCGTGGTCTAACGCCCTACTTCTACCCTAGCTGATGACGCAGGAAATGCCAGAGCAGAAGGACGAGACGGGAGCCAAGCTTAAGAGCTTTGGAAGGCGGACTAATTATTTTATTTAAGTTATTTTGAGAAATGTGTATTTGATGTAGTTTAATTTGTCGGAAATGTAATAATTGAGATTACTTACTATATTTTGGACATTATGGTTTTAAGGATGTTTGGTGATTGAATGAATGTAACTTCCCTGCTATCTAAGAATTTGTAGGTTAGGCTCTTTTATAATTTTCCGCAATTGGTTTAAATGTTCCCTGATGCTTACTTCTACGTGTGAACCATTCTCCGTGGACTTCATTCCACGCACACGTAGGGTTGGCCAGTTAAGGGCCGGGTTTTAGAAGCTCGGACTTAACTCGCGTCGTGACGTTCGCGCCCTTTGTCACTTTTCCTTTTTTTTAAAAAAAAAAATTAGACTCTGATTTTCGATGAAAAGGGGCGGGCGTTACAGTTGGTATCAGAGCGAATTCAGAAGAATGAATTTCTCGAAGTAAGATTAAGACGGTTGCACGTCTCACTGACGGCTAAGAATCCCAACCGACTGACTCTTCGGAGTCCACTGCACGGGGGCCGGGTTAATTTACTTCGATTGATTCAAACTGAAGTGTTTAATCTGAGAACAACAATTGACGGAAAGGAATGATAGCAAGGGGAGAAAGATTCATTCTAGGAGAGATTTATTGAAACATAGCAAGATAGGGTTTACTTCCCCAGAAATGAGAAAACATCTAGTTTTTTTCCCCCAAATTGATGAAACAGTACTAGATTTATCAGTCATAGCAAAGTAGGATGTACTTCCCCGGTATTCCCAATTTGAACAACAGACAATAGGGATTTAGAGATTCCCCCCCCAGAAACAAAGGAAAAACAAGTGTGCTTATTTGGCAACTTTCCCCAAACAAATATATTGTGATATACATAAGAAATTCCCCAAAACCGAGATTGGTTTTATTGGAAATTGCAGTTGATGATTTTTGGGTTCTAATTGTATTCTATGAATACAAGTGTGTCAAATGAAGGGAAGTGTACGGAATTATGGCATAAGGGAAACCCTAACTGTTTCATAGATTTGGTGTCTGCTTCTAGCATAGCAGTTAGCCTGGACTTTCAGGAGGGACCTCCCGAGGAAGATAAAGAGAATTTAGCATCTCTTTCTGAAGAGAATGTGGAAGACTTTCTGATGACAAGATAGTCGGTAGGGGAATTGGAACCCAGTTATATGTGAGAGTTGTGTAACCAGGTTGGGCACAACTGCACATATTGCCCCTACCCTCTTTAAGTGGTATACCCGATTTGTGGACTACATGGACACGGGAAAGAGAGGACTAACTGTCCTTATATTGGAAGATAGTTAATGATTTTGGGGTTTTAAATGAAGAAAATAAGTGTGATATTAAATTGCACAAGCATACTTGTATTGTGAGTGCATGTGAATATACATGTGTTGAATTCTCATTGTTGAGTGTATGAGGTGATGAAATGTGGAAAGATTAATAGTTATGATCATACTAATTAAGTGAGGAAATATTATGTAAAAAAAAAATAAAATGTACAATGAGGAACTGCATGCATCAAATGAGGATAAGAGGCATGAACTTTTGATGTGGGGTATATGTTGCATATGCTTATGAGTGAGGTAAATGTGAATAAAAAGGGTGGGGAGTATTTGTTAATGTGATGTATGGGTATACTTGGGGGATGGTACAATGGCTTTTAGAAATGGTTTTTTTTATATTGGTGATAACCCATGGTTTGATAATTTGTCATGACCAAGTGAAGAGATTTATGTTATGACATATAATGGGTGAAGATGTAAACGCTTTGTGAAGGGGTATAAGAGGTTCTCATGTGAACAAAATGCCATTTGAGAGATGTTGGATAAACAATCTACTTGAAAGAGACCGGAATGCATGGGTTAACTTGCCACATGAAACTCTTGAGAAGATGATATTATGAGGAGAATGTGAAGGGTCTAGCTTGCAAAGACTAATATATTGTATGAAAAAAAAAAAAAAAATCTTGTATGTATAATGCAATTGCATTCTCCCAATGTGTTGTGGAGATTATGAACGAGTGATGATAGGCCTTAAAATGGGTTTATGGCCTTAAAAAGCATGAATGAATGATGGACCATGGACTTATGAAAATATTTTATTTAGTGATTGCATGAGGATTCTCTATGATGTTACTAAATTGTGAATTATCAATCATTGCAATGAGTTTATATGATATTGCTTTGATAATTGATTCTATGCAATGAATAGTCAATGAGGAAACAAGGATGTGTTATAGGTTATGTATATGATGATGAGTTGATAAGGTGCCTTGAGTTGTGAGTATGTAGTATGCATGAAGAGGTTGTGACATGCCAATGCGTTTGGTTGGAAACCTAGGTGGGGCTGATGGAAAATTCCAAAGTTTAGGAATTCATGGATGGTCTTTGAATGTATTGGGATGACTTGCTTTGGATGAGTAGGATTGTTATTTCAAAGTCTCTAGGTGTATGTTGTAAATGGGGTAGGGTAACCTAACCATAATTAGGTTGAATCGCTAGATCTTATTAATGTGTTATTTCTTATGTTACCTCAAGTTGTTGTTTGATGTGAATGGAGGTGAAAGATCTGGTTACACATGAATTGTGTTATTCGAAGATTGTGTGATTTCAATTCTACGTGGCTTGCTAATGAAGGAATATGAACCATATGATGTGGTAACCATTGATAACGTAGGCATGTAGGGTGGAATTTGGTGGTTGGTGAAATTGGTAATACTTGTGAATATTTTATTGGTGAATGGGCACTATTTGACATAATCTAAGTAAGCTTAGATATATCACTGTTTTTATGGAATCTATGAAAATATGTGGAATAATCCAGAAGGGTAGGAAATTAGTATCTATATGATTTGGATTGATGTCGGGTATTGGTATTGTAGGAGTTATGAACAAAAAGGGTTAGTCACATAGTGGCTTATATGCAAATAAAGGTATGATTGCTTTTGAGAGATAGGCCTAAGGGAAAGGTTAAGAGTCTAGTGAAACTTGAATGGGAAGCTATGGGCGACTGCCGAGTGAGACTGATCACCTGACTCTGTAGTTGGTCGATGGAATTCCAGGAGGGTGAAGCTAGAAACCTAGTTAAAATGGAATCAACAATGGACTTGAGCATAGGCATGTATTGGCAGACTAACTCACACGGAGAGTAGACAAAAGAACGTATTGAAGGAGTACGTATGAGAAATGTTTTGGCAACAGATAAAGTGAAATAGAATACGTTAGTCTACATAAAATCGCAAATGGATACATGAGGAAAAGAGATAATACGAGGCAAAGTGAATTCTGCAAGAATGAAACTCATAGGTTGATATGAGTGGTGTTGATGTGAGTAAGAGATACTTGACACGATTGAACGGGAACAACGAATAGACCCAGAAATGGAGGAGACTTGGACCAAGATATCTACATGTGAGGTAGTATCGGAATTCGAGTTACGACCGGGATAGGGTCTTGTGTTCCGAGGTAGGACGGAGGTACCTAAGAGCTGTGGAAGGGAGTTGTTGGTTGAGGCACACCAAACCAAGCTCTCTACCCATCCGGACAGCGCTAAGATGTGCAAGGATCTTAAGAGGCACTAATGGTGGCATGGACTTAAGAGAGGCAGAGTTTGTTACTCGCTACACTAACTTGTTGGCAGTATAAGGCGGAACATCGGAAGCCACCGGGTTTACTCAAACCCTTACCAGTGCCGGAGTGGAAATGGGAGCATGTAGCCATGAGCTTTGTAATAGGGCTACTAAGGTCATCTAGGGGCAACGATGCAATATGGGTCGACGGTACATCCGAAATATTATCGAACTACATGGTGTACCCCGGACTATTGTGTCCGACAGAGATGGCCGATTCAATAGCAGAGTATGGCAGAGCGTGCAATCGGATATGGGGACCGATGTGTTGACCAGCACAACGTTCCACCCATAGACTGATGGACAGTCGGAAAGGACAATACAGATATTGGAGGATATGCTGAGAGCATGTATGCTGGTTTTTAAGGGTGGATGGGAGGATCATTTGCCATTGGTGGAGTTCTCTTACAATAATAGTTACCAGGCAAGCCTCCAGATGGCTTCGTTCGAGGCCTTATACGGCAGGCCATGTAGATCACCAGTGTATTGGACAGAAGCTGGTGAGCCTGCGCTAATTGGACCGGAATTGGTTGTAGAGACCATAGCATAGGTCAAATTGATACGGCAACATCTACTCACTGCATAGAACCGTCAGAAGAGTTACGCCAACAAGAAGAGAAGGTTTCTCGAATTTGAGGTGGGAGACTTGGTGTTTTTGAAAGTCTCACCACGGAAGGGACACATGAGATTCGGAAATAAGGGGAAACTGTCACCTAGATGGTGGGGCCGTTTCCAATCCTAAAGAGGGTGGGGGAGATAGCTTATTAGTCGGCGCTCCCTCCGCAGTTATCCTCTTTACATGATGTGTTTCATGTGTCCACGTTGAGGAGGTACAACCCTGACCCTTCACAGGTGTTGAATGTACAAGACGTCGATGTACAAAGCGACGTGATGTATGTGGAGAAACCGATCAGAGTGATCGGAAGCGAACAAAAGGTACTGCGGAACTGCGCTATTCAGTTCGTCAAGGTGGTATGGGAACGACGTGGCAATGAAGAGACCACTTGGGAACTCGAATCAGAGATGAGAGCCGCTCATCCGGAACTATTTGTGTGAGATGTTTTGAACCTCTACTTCGCTCGAATTTTCGGGACGAAAATTTTAAAAGAGGATTGTATTGTAAGGGCACGGAATTTTTAAATTAATAAAAAAAATGTGGATATAAGTTATTTTAGTGATGGAAATTGGAAAATTGGTGAAGTAAAGAGTAAATGGGCCAAAAAAAATTTGGACAAAGGCCCAAGTATGGCCCAATGGACTATGGAGTTGATTTAAATTCATTTAAAGGGGCAATGAGGGTTAAATCGGTCAAGAATGGTCAAATTGGGTCACATACCCATTTGGGACCTGATGGGTCAAAGTAGTTGAGCTCTAAGGTAAATGGGCTAGATGGAAATGTAATTGGGCCATGGGCCCAATGGTGATCCATTTAGAGGGTATTCAATGAAATTAAATCACCTAAGTTAAGTTAAAAATTAAACCAAGGTGGTGTGGCCAAGTGGGACCCACCTCCACCTCATCAAGTGATGTGGCGTGTGGGCCAATGATTGGTGGGGCCGGCCACATGGTTGACTTGGTCAACCATGGGTGGAATAATGGGAACTAGGTTAAATAAAAATAAATTAACCTAAGTTAATTACCAACTTCATTAAATACTTAAATTAATAAGTTGGTGGCTAAATGGGGTTAGATTGGTCAAATGGAGACCAAGCTACCCCACCTCAAAATGTTAAACACGTTGGGCATGGTGGTGGTTTAGATAACCACCACCATAAAGCAAATAAGAGATATTTAAAAATACCTAAGAAAATATCTTAGGGTTGGTGGAGTAATAAATGGTAAAACAAGTTAAGTCCATTTTTTCTTTACCATTTCTTATTCTCTTTTCATTCTACTCTCTCCATTTTCATTCTCCCATGGTCGTCCCCTACATCCAAGTGAAGGAGAGAAAGAGAATTAAGGAAAAGAGAAGAGAAGGAGAGAAGAAAGAAGTGGAATTTTGAGAGAAATCACTCTAAGGTAAAGGGTTATCATCTTCCCTCTCATAATTTTCCCCTCTCTCTCTCTCACACAAAACTTACCTTGGCTGATTCTAGGGTTGGGGATTGCCACCCTTGATCAAAAATCTTAACCTACCAAAGATTAAAAGGAAGGAGAGAGGAGGCTACGGAGACCGACGGGAGCGGCGGAAATCGGAGGAGACGTCGGAGAGTGAGTATTTCTTAAACAAGAAATTTTGGATTTTAGGGTTTAAGATTTGGGTTTTATTTTGTGAATTTAATGGTAGTCAAGTAAATTTATGCTATGGATTTTAAATCCATCAAATGGAATGAATGGAAAAGTGGGCAAAAACCCTAAGTTGAAAAATTAGGGTTAGGGAAAAGAAATAAATACTTGGATTATGTGCATTGGGTAATTTATGAAATTAAGCATAGAATTGGATGATTGGAAGAAAATTATGGGCCATAGGGTTCGGCCATGTGGTATGGCCGAACCCCATGGTGGGTGATTTGGTATTGGATTTAAATAATTAGGGTTTCAAAAAGATGGAAGACAATGAGGGTTTTATCTAATGAAAATTAGGGTTGTAGATGAATGAATGGGAGTAAGTTGTAAAATGGTTTTATGATGAAAATGCAATGGGGTTTATGGCATTGAAATGCATGGAGGAAGTGAACCTTGAGCCATGGGTTCGGCCATGGTGTATGGCCGAACCTGTAACACCCTGGAATTTCAAAGTTATCATTTTATATGAAAATATTCATATTTACGGAATTGCCATTGTGATAAAATTTATTTGAATTTAAATGGGTCAAGGGCTCAATGAAGACCCAAAGGAGGGTAGTTTGATTATAAAACAAATAAATGGATAAGATGGATTTAAACGGGTCAAGAACCATATTTGGGTCAAATTTTGATAAATGGGTCAAAATGGCTAGAACCCAATGGGTCGTGAATGGCATGGTTAACCATGGATTGAGTTCAAGCTTAGTTAATTTAAGTTTATTAATTACTTGAGTTTGGTTTGAGTTGAAATGAATGATGGGTTAAGTTGAGTTGAATTTATTAGTTAAGTTAAATTAAATGAATGACTTAGGTTGGGTGAGTTGAATAAATGAGTTGGATAAATATGTATTTTTATTGTGAAGTATGTAAATGAGAGGGGAAGTGTTTTAAATTCCAAGTTTGAGCAAGGAAAAACGTTGGTGCATGGGGAGACATTACCATGCATGTAACCCCCATTTAAGTGATGAATAAAATGGGAGTTACATTTTGAATGGGAGTTACTTCTTGAAGTCACAAGGGTTGCTAGGGACGTTGGCTGCATGCATGAGCAATTTCATGCATGTAACGGCTACCATGGAGATATGAGAATGATGGCTTTGAGAGTTACAAATGCATGAATGAAGGAGGATGCAAATAATTACAAAGATATACATGGAAGATGTTGGAGGTGGGAGTGTGATTGCAAATGCAAAGTGTTTTACACGTTGGAAATGTTAGAGAGCATTGTTTGGATGTGCAAAAGACAGCAATACTTAGATTGATGGTTCATGCATGTAACTCCAAGGTTGGAGAACAAATGGGTAACTGATTGGAGGAGTAATACCTAAAAGATTACAGCATTTTTAATTCAAATTATGTAATAAATCAATGGGAGTATCAAAGTGTTTTCACACTTGGAAGTGGGGAGTTTTTATTCCAATGATAGAACTCCCACATGGGACGTTAATGAGGGCCAAATGGGGTTGATTGGAGCTGCTGTTGGTGGAGTTACACTTAAGAGAAGTGGCTGTTACATAAGCCAAAAATTGAGAGACAACAACAAGGGACGGTGTAACACATGGGGGTTACATTTCAAAGTGAAACTCCCATGTAAGAACCTAAGAAAAGGGGGGGTTACACAAGTCCAATTTACAAGGGACGTTGGAAACATGGGGAGGTTTCATCTCATGATGAAACCCCCAAGTAACATAAAGATTAGGGTAAAGGCAATGAGAGTTACACAAGGTTAAACTTGGGCTGGTTTCTGATTAAACAAAGGGTGCCCATTTCTCTCTCTCCCTTTCTCTTGGCCGTTCTCTGTTTTCCCAAAAACTAAGAGCAGTAGTTGGTTGTTAATCAGTCCTTGGTTTGATTCCTTTTCATCAAGACAAGTTCAGCAAAAAGGGAAGGAACAAGCGGGAGTAAAGATCAAGTGGAGGAGTCGCGGAAACGGTAGGTGTTCGATAAACTATGTTGTTTAATTAAGAAATATGATCCGGCTATTGGATGGCTGAATCTAACAAGGGTTAAATGTTGGTTAGAAGTACATGAATGAGATCAAAAGAGGGACCATAGGGTTCGGCCCCATTGGATGGCCAAACCCCATGGAAATAATTGGTTTATTTGGATGGTTTTTGGAAATTAAAACCATACAAATTTGGGACTGTTTTTAGATGATTTTAAGTGTGTGTTTTAAAAAGGTTAAAACATAAATAAAGGAAGTTTGTTTTGGACATAAATGAATGATAAATAAATTCAAAACCAAAGGTCATAGGGTTCGGCCACCATGGAGGGCCGAACCCCATGCAAATAATGGTATGGTTTTGATGTATTTGAAACATATAAACCATGAAGTATGGTGACTGTTTTAGGGTTATTATTTAAGATTCACATACATGTTTTGGAAAGGGTTAAAAGCATGGATCTGTATGACAAAGGACTGAAGTTAGCATGGTTTAAAACAGTGGTTCAAAACTGATGAAATGGATCATTTGGATCGGCCATTTTTGATGGCCGAATTTCATGAAATAATATGGTCATTTGGGACAAGTAGATGAACTGATTTAGATGGTGTTTAAGAGGTATAATGGCAGCAATATTATATTGATTTTGTATGTTTAAATAACACCAAAAACATGTTTTAGAAGACCAAAACATGGACATAGGGTTCGGCCACCTTGGATGGCCGAACCCCATGTAAGTATTTGGTTGTTTGGTTGGCTTCCAAAAAGATGGAAATCACATCAATTATGGATTTAGGTGATGATGGAAAATAGGATTAAAATCTTTAGGGTGAGGTTCGGCCATGCTATGTGGCCGAACCCCACCAATTGTCATGTGATGGACTTTGTTGTCTAAGGAAAAAAATTAGGCAAAGGATAGTATAATGGCATTATGGTAAATAAGGATGAAAAGATGAAATGATCAAAAGAATGGACTTTTGAGCCCAAAACCTAAGGTGGTAAGATTCGGCCATGTAGTATGGCCGAACCCTACCAAGTATCATTTGAAAAGTTTGGGATACTTAGATGGTATTAAGTAAATAAAAGATTTATCAAGTTTAAATGGGTGAGGTTCGGCCATAGGGTATGGCCGAACCCCACAAAGTGGATTTTTGGATTTTAAATCAAATTAGAATCATATGGTCAAATGATTAACTTGCTGCCATGTATATAGGGTATTCGGATTTCTAGAACGGTGTACAAAGTCGTGATCGAAAGACGGTCCAAAGGAAGGGTCGAACAAAGTAAAATATAGTAGGTTTCCTACCTTGTTGTAACCACACAACTTATTCGCTGTTTTATGTTTATTTGAATAAGTTATTTGAAACAAATGTTATATTTACAAATGGCATGTTTGCATAGACATCTCATGCATAGCATGGGATGATGGGGAAGTAACCGGAGGCCACACTCCGTCGGGGCGTCCGAAAGACCATTGTGGGGTACCCTGATGATGAGAATCCCATCAGGAGGAATCCGGAGGCCACACTCCGTCGGGGCGTCCGAAAGACCACTGTGGGTTACCTTGACGATGAGAATCCCGTCAAGTGATGGCTATGTTGAATGGTGATGGGTGGGACTCATTACATGTTCATTTCATACATAGCATATTTTTATAGAATTTGTCACACATGTATAATTATTATCCTATTTGCATGTTTTTGACTAACCATGTGGTAGCCCTATTCGGAAACACTACTGGGCGCGTTGATCTAACGCCCTATCTATATCTTTAGTGGATGATGCAGGGAAAGGAAAGAACGTGGTTGGAGAAGAGGACCAAGTACGAAAACTTGGGCGATTTGAATGATTGCAATGGACTATGAATGGACAATTTATGGACTTGTTAGTTGATTTATTTGGAACAATGTAATTTGTTAAATTAGATGTTGGCATGTAATAAGTAGTTAAGTAGTTGCTATGGTTGGATTTATTTGAATGGTTTGGAATGAATAGTAGACTAAGGTTATATAATAATTTTGGAAAATAAATAAGGTACTTTGCTATCTAAAAATGGAAATTGGATTAATCATAGGTTCTATTATAACCTCAGTTAGATCTAGACTAAGTTAATTCCGCTAGATATATATGTACCATGTGCGGATCAGTTTTATGGACTTAGTTCATACGCACATGGGCTTGGCCAGTTAAGGGTCAGATTTAGAGATCCGAACTTAACTCGCGTCGTGACATTCCGCCCCGATCACTTGTTGATTATTATTATATTTAAAAAAAAAATAAACTCTGAAAATTAGAGTGAAAAGGGCGAGGTGTTACAGAACCCTATGGTGATCAAATGGTGGAATGAAGGGTTGTGAATAATGGAAAGTAAATGGGAATGTTGGTGGTGTTGATGGACCCGAAAATGGTTTTAGCATTGATATTTGTAATGGACTCTAATGTAGCTAAGGATGATGGTTTTAAGTGTATGAATTAAACCCTTCATGGAGGGATTTGTGATAAACCCAAATGTGTAACAATGGACCCAAGAAAAATGGGGAAAGGACACCATGGGTTCGGCTGTGGTGTATGGCCGAACCCATGGCCCAATTGTGATCCATTTTGGTGGGTTAAATTGGAGGATGAGTGATGTTCATGGTCTCCAAAGAGTATGAATGGGTAATGGATTCATTGTAGTTTAAATGTATGAGCTAAATCCCATGGGAAGAGTTGATGAATGAGGTATTTTGAAACCATGATTCATTACCCATCTAAAGGGTTAAGTGTGGGATTTTGTATGGGTTTAAATGAATGAGGGGTAGGTTAATAAAATGGTTAATTTTAATGGCTTTGTGACATGGGTCAATGGGTAATTAATGGACCTAAGCTGGGGATCTAAGTTTATGATCAATTATGGACTTAATCATGCATGCATAAATGAGTGATTAAGCATGAAAAAAGGGGTAGTGGCAAAACCGTAATTAGTGGCCAAATTCAAGAATTCCATGGAAATTGATCATGGACTTAGGGGAGCTAATGTAATAACCTTATAAGTGATTGATAAAGCCTAGGGTGGCTGAATTTTAAGACTTATGGGAGTAAAAGGTTTAATAGATGATATGGGACCCACAAAACCTAAATAGTGACCGGTTTTTTTTTTTTTTTGCATATGGGCTTAGAAATGGTTAAAACATGGACTAATGATGAATGTGTAATAAGGTACTGGACATCGCAGGCAGTGCGCGATCGGCGACTGGGTTTATCGAACGGAAAACGTAAAGGGACGCGGGTCGGTATTCGGTAGGATTCTTACCTTTTTGTAAGCCATGGATTTGGGTGATGTTTTCTTTAATCTATTGTGGAAATCATGTGGTTGTCTTTAAGATATGTTATGGATTATGCATCATGTGATGTTTTACTCTAAATTATTTTGGAAATTATGTGAATGCTTATGATGGGTTTTGGATTAAATATTGTGGGATGTTTTCCCTTGGATTTAGTTGGTAATCTTGTAATTGTTTTAAGATGGGTTTTATTACTATTGAATTTCATATATTACATGGCAAATGGCATCTACATCTCATGCATGGCATGGGAGGCATAGGACAGGGGAAGGATGAAATGAAACCGGAGTCCATCCTCCGTCGGGGCGACCGATAAACAAGCATGGGGACATTTCACATATGTATTATTGTACCTCGACGAGGCCTTACCGTCAAGGGGGATGTTGTATTTATTGTTATGCCTTGATGATGATTCTTCCATCAAGGGGAATATTGTATTTGTGGTTACGCCTTGACGAGGCCTTACCGTCAAGGGGGATATGGCATCGGGATAGTAAGGATGATGGGTGGGATTCATAACACAGACACCCATGGCATGACATTCATTCTATGGCTTTTCGTTATGTATTATCTATCTGCTTTGTTATCACTAATCCATGTGTTAGCCCTACTTGGAGTCCTACTGGGCGTGTGGTCTAACGCCCTACTTCTACCCTAGCTGATGACGCAGGAAATGCCAGAGCAGAAGGACGAGACGGGAGCCAAGCTTAAGAGCTTTGGAAGGCGGACTAATTATTTTATTTAAGTTATTTTGAGAAATGTGTATTTGATGTAGTTTAATTTGTCGGAAATGTAATAATTGAGATTACTTACTATATTTTGGACATTATGGTTTTAAGGATGTTTGGTGATTGAATGAATGTAACTTCCCTGCTATCTAAGAATTTGTAGGTTAGGCTCTTTTATAATTTTCCGCAATTGGTTTAAATGTTCCCCGATGCTTACTTCTACGTGTGAACCATTCTCCGTGGACTTCATTCCACGCACACGTAGGGTTGGCCAGTTAAGGGCCGGGTTTTAGAAGCTCGGACTTAACTCGCGTCGTGACGTTCGCGCCCTTTGCCACTTTTCCTTTTTTTAAAAAGAAAATTTAGACTCTGATTTTCGGTGAAAAGGGGCGGGCGTTACAATTATTCATGGTTTGATCATGCTAACTCAACCATGAATTATACATGGTTCAGCCGCATAAACATCCACCGAAACAGTAAATTAAACTTCACAAATCACATCAAACACCATATTTTATATGGTTTTAAACTCATCAAAATCATCAATTACTTACATGGGGTTCGGCCATCCAAGGTGGCCGAACCCTATGTCCATGTTTTGGTCTTTCAAACATGTTTTAGGTGTCATTTATTCATATAAAAATCAGTACATCATTGCTGCATTTATACCTCTTAGAAACCATCCAAATAAGTTCATCTCTTTGGCTAGATGACCCTCATACTTCATGGGATTTGGCCATCCAAGATGGCCGATCCAAATGGTCCATCTCATCGGTTTTAAACCACTGTTTTAGACCTATGCTAACTTCAGTCCTTATGTCATTCAGATCCATGTTTTTAACCCTCTTTAAAGCATGCATTTGTATCACAAAGAAACTTCAAAAACAGTCCACAAAACTCCATGGTTTCTAGGTTTTCAAAACATCAAAACCAACCTAACTTTTACATGGCGTTCGGTCCTCCATGGTGGCCGAACCCAATGGTCATCTTTACCATTTTAAAACCTTTATTAATCAAGGTTAAAACATTGGTGTATTCGGCCATAACCCTGGCCCAATACATATGTGCATAACACACCATGGTTTGACATGGTTTTTGACCTTTAAGATCATCAAATCAAATCCACATTTTTCATGGGGTTCGGCCAACCAAGATGGCCGAACCCTAATGGCATATTTTCTTATCCTTTTAAGCCATTTAATCCAAGGTTTAGACCTATGACATATTTGGCCATACATGACCAAATTATGTCATCCAAATTTATAATTTCAAGCTCTTTAATAAACCAAGCACTTATGTAAAAACTTACCAAAGTTCCTTGTTTTTAGTCTTTACTTCCAATCCTTCTTTGCCTCCTTTCTTTTGTTGTTTTGTGCTTGATCTACTGGTGCAAACACCTCTGATGTTTTAGCTAGGAAAAACGAATTGGAGAGAGGGAGAGAGAGATGGGAATTCTTGGATTTGCAAAGTAAAAATCGGCCAACCTTGGTGATTGTTTCCTTTAGTACTTCAGCCCCCAAGACCCCTCCATTCCCTCATCAATTCTTACCAAAAACGATGGGTCTTGGGTGCTATCCAATGCACCCCTTGGTACCTGCCTATGCAGCATTTCAACTTCCCAAGCATCACCTCCCATTTCCCATGTATTCCATTTAAAAACCCATCATGAAAATCACCCCAACAAGTCCCCAACGTGTGGGACTTGTTTTGGTGGTAATGACTGAGCCAAACTACTCCTATTCCCTCTGAACTCACTAATTTACAGTCCCATTGATTTCCATTTTGACTCACCCAACTCACATGTCCAACTCACCTCATTAATTGATAATCATTTAATGCATTTGAGTCAACTCATTCTTAATTCAAATTAAATAAAATCAGTTCCACTTAACCTGATTTAACTCACCATTGAACTCATTTGTGGGCCCACACGGTCGGCTGTGGTCAACAAAGTTGACCCGACCCGTTGGGTCCCCCTTTAGCTCCTTGACCCAATTGATATACATTACCCATCCAATCAAACTTGACATTCATAATGTGCTCATATGATCTTAATTTGAGCAATGGGCCCCACCATTTCCTTACTTAACATCACAAAATAATTAATTTAACACATCAGGGGTATTTTCGTAATTATCCACTTCATTGAGAAATTGGGGTGTTACAAGAGCCCCTATCTCTGTCAGCACACCATTGGAGGTGACAGAAGTCGTAGATCAGATTTGCCGGTCGTGTACTTTGACCATTGGAGGTGTAGTGTTGGAGTTTGATCTGTGGGTTTTGGAGATGTCAGGTTTTGACGTCATCTTGGGGATGGACTGGCTGTCCTTCCATCAGGTCACCTTGGATTGTTATCATAGGTGAGTGGCGGGTCGTACGCTCACCGGTGATGTGTTCGTTGAGAAGCTTAGCCCAGCCTTCAGTTTGAAAGTGGAGGAGTTATGCAGTTTGGTGGCGAGTTTGAGTTGGGAAGGTTCGGGGCCAGTAGGAGTCGAGATGCCTCGCGTGGTTCGAGCGTTTCTGAACGTTTTTCCAGAGAGGCTCCCTGGTTTACCACCACGCCGAGAGGTGGAATTTGTTATTGACCTGCTACCCAGTACATCACCCATCACCATCACTCTTTATCAGATAGCACCAGCAGAGACTTTGGAATTGGAGAGACAGCTCAGGGAGCTAGAGGCCCTTGGCTTCATTTGGCATAGCACTTCATCTTGGGGTGCACCGGCGTTGTTTACCAAGAAAAAGATGGCTCCATGAGACTGTGCATCGACTATCGACAATTGACCAGAGTTACAGTGAAGAACAAGTATCCTTTGCCAAGAATCGATGATCTGTTTGACCAGTTGAGAGGGTCTAAGTGCTTCTCCAAGATAGACTTTCGTTCAGGTTACCATCAAGTAAGGGTACGGGAGTGTGATATTGAGAAGACCGCTTTCCGCATTCGTTTTGGACTTTTTGAGTTTGTGGTGATGCCTTTTGGGGTGACTAATGCCTCGGCGACGTTCATGGCCCTAATGGACAGAATTTTCAGGCCATATCTGGATCGGTTTGTAGTGGTGTTTATCGACGACATCTTGATATATTCAGCATCGGAAGAGGACCATGAACAACAACTGAAGACCATACTCCGAGTCTTGAGGGACCACAAGCTTTATACGAACTACAACACGTGTGAGTTTTGGTTACCAGAGGTTTAGTTTCTTGGACACGTGGTGTCAGCTGATGGTGTGGCCGTGGATCCAGCTAAAGTTGAGGCTGTTCTGAGTTGGGAACGGCCACGAAGCGTGACTGAAATCCGCAACCTTTTGGGTCTTGCGGGCTACTACCGACGGTTCATCAAGGATTTCTCCAAGATTACCACACCCATGAGAAGGTTGACCGGCAAGGATGTGCAATTCATTTGGGATGAAGCTTGCGAGTCAGCCTTTCAGAGATTGAAGAAGAGTTTGACTACCGCTCCAGTGTTGATAGTGCCAGAGAAGGGTCGTGGTTATGCGGTCTACTATGATGCCTGCGGTGATGGTTTGGGTTGTGTTTTGATGCAGGATAGAAATGTGGTAGCTTATGGTTCAAGGTAGCTTAAGACCCATGAACAGAATTATCCTACTCATGACTTAGAGTTAGCGGCTGTAGTTTTTGCACTTAAGGTCTGGAGACATTACTTATATGGAGAGAGGTTCGAGGTTTTCTCAGATCACCATGGCCTAAAGTATCTATTCATGCAGAAGGAGTTGAATATGAGACAAAGACAGTGGGTGGAATACCTTGGTGATTATGACTTCGTGTTATCTTACCACCCGGGTAAGGCGAACGTAGTTGCAGGCGCCTTGAGTCACAGGACAAGGGCGGCCTTGTCAAGTTTGATTGGTGAATACAGAGCATCTAGGCTTTACAGTATGGTTGTTCAGCCAGGGATTTATGATAGAGTTTTGAGAGCTCAGCAAACAAATGAGAGGTGTGTTTCTTTGAGGAACGTTGTGGCCAGTGGCAATGGACCTTTTGGATGATCTATTAGACGAGATGGTGGTTTGACCTTTCAGGGCAGACTTTTTGTACCCTTATCGGGACAGTGTCGCGATGAGGTATTACGACACTTTCACCACTCCAGATTCGCCGTGCATCCGGGTCGTACCAAGATGTATCACGACTTGCATCAACAATTCTGGCGGAGGAGTATGAAGAGAGTAGTAGCCGAGTTTGTGACCCACTGTTTGACTTGTCAGCAAGTCAAAGTAGAACATTTGAGAACCGCTGGCAAGTTGCAGCCTCTTCCCGTTCTCGATTGGAAGTGGGACCACATCACTATGGATTTCGTGACTGGTTTACAGAAGTCTTCTCGGAAGTATGATGCAGTGTGGGTCATAGTGGATCGATTGACTAAGTTGGCCCGTTTTATTGGTATAAAGGCAACTGATTCTCTTGAGACTTTGAGTCAGATATATTTGACGGACATTGTCAGACTACATGGTGTGCCTAAGTCAATTGTTTCAGATTGGGACCCAAGGTTTGTCTCTCGGTTCTGGCAGAGCTTGTAGCAAGAGTTTGGCATGCATCTATGTTTCAATACAGCTTTCCACCCCCAAATAGATGGTCAGTCAGAGCGGACCATTCAGATCTTAGAGGATATGCTCCGAGCTTGTGTTTTGGATCATGGCGGTAGCTGGGAAAGCCATTTACAACAGTTATCAGTCTAGTATCAAGATGGCACCGTATGAGGCCTTGTATGGCAGGCCGTGCAGATCACCCTTGTGTTGGGCAAAGACTAGTGGTACAGTGATGTCAGGACCAGAGATGATTCGAGAGACTACTGAGCAGGTGAGGCAGATCAAGCAGAGGTTATTGACTGTACAGAGCCGGCAGAAGAGTTACGCCGATCGTTGGAGGAGGGGCTTGAGTTTGTTGTTTGAGACCGCATCTTCCTTCGGGTTTCACCCCGTCATGGGATTCAGAGGTTTAGGCGGCGAGGGAAGTTGTCGCCTCGTTATGTTGGTTCGTTTGAGGTGATAGAGAGGATCGGGGAAGTGGCTTATAGACTTGCACTTCCTTGGAGTCTCGCCCGAGCACATAACGTCTTCCATGTTTCAATTCTTCGGAAGTATCATCAAGATCCGTCGCACGTGATTAACTTGGAAGATGTGGAAATCAACGAGGATGTTACCTATGAAGAAGGACCAGTGCGGATCAAGGGTTCCAGAGAACAGAGGCTTCGTGGCAAGACTATTCGCTTGGTGTTAGTAGTTTGGCGACGCAAAGGCAGGGAGACTCTTATTTGGGAAAATCAGGCAACAATGCGAAAATAATTTCTAGCCTTATTTGAGACTAGAGGTATGAGTTCAGTTTGAAATTCGAGGACGAATTTCTCTAAAGGGGGTAGTGTTGTAATGACCGGTCCCGAATTTTCTAAATTTTCGAAGAGATTTTCAGATCTCTGAGTTGTTTTAGGGACCTTGGTAACAGTGAAGAGAGTGTGGGTGCCATGGTGGGCCCAATTCACTTGTTTTCAAGTTCGAGAACTCGAAGGGTATTTTGGTAATTTTATAATTATTGCGTATTTGTCATGAAAACTTGTTCAAAAGTCACACGTTTGTCGCTCGAGATCTTTCAGATTATTCCTTCAAGTTTTTCTATATCAAAAAAAAAAAAAATGAGCAAAAACCCTAAACCCTAACCCTTATAACATCCCTTTTCCGTGACACTGTAGCCGCTCATGCTACAGTGCCGCCGCTCTTCTCCCCCACCTCCCAGCCGGTCTTCTTCTTCTTCTCCTCCTCCCACGCCGGTAAGCTCCTTCTCCATCTCACTCTCTCCCTCGTTCTCTTTTTCTTCTCCTTCCCTACCTCCGACCGCCCCCTCATCCCTTCGTTTTTCCCCTTTTCCTCTTTTCCCTTCTCCGACTTTTAGGGTTCTCTCGGTTTTCCCAGTTTTTCCCATTTCTTCTCTTTTCCTTTCTTAGATTAAATTGTTTTATTCGGTTTTCTTATTTCCTTTTCTTTTTCTTCTCTACTTTTCCTTGAAATGCTTTTCTTTTCCCTCTTTCCCCCTTTTCTTGGATTTCCTGGTTTTTCCCCCTTTCCCTCTAACTCGGCTGAGTACTGAGCCGCTCGGCCGAGTGCCGAGTCAACGCGGCCCTTGTGCTGGAGTGGCAACCCAGCCACTCGGTTCAGACCCGACCCCACCCAGACTTGGTCCGGCCCGACCCTACCCAGTCTGGCCCAGCCCGAATCAGGCCCAATCCAGCCCAACTAGGCCCAATCTCGGTCCGGCCCATGTCTACTAGGCCCACGTTTTCGGCCCAATCCACTTTGTCCCAGTTTCCAGACCCGGCCCCTTTTCAAAGCCCGTTTTCAAGCCAGGCCCGTTTTTAGACCTAGCCCAGTTCAGCCGGTTTTGGGCCCGGCCCAGTTTTAGGCCCGTTTTCTCCCGGCCTCTTTTCTTGACCTATTCTATCTTGATTACTTATCCGTTCTTCTTTCTTTCTACAGATTGAACTCCCTTCAACCCAAACAAGTCGCTTGCTCACTTTGGACTTTTGACTCCACACACGTAGTGGGGGGATTTATCACTGTTTTAGCATGCATTTGCATTCTTAAACCATAACCTTGGACATTGAGTGACCTGGATGAGACCCTTTTGTGTATTAAGCCACTCGGTAAGGGAACCATTGAAACGAACATGTGGCAAGGGATCCGTTCGGGTGCACCCATGTCAATCTATGTGATTAATGGAAAATTTGATTGAATGAATGATTATTAATGCTTGAAGGTTGTTGAAAACATGTTTGTGATTAATCATAACACATATATGATATTATGATGGATGTGAACACAATAGTTGGAAGATGTTGTGACTTATTGCATGTTTATGCATAAGATGTAAATGTAATCGTATGTTGGATATAGAAGTATGAGCCTAAGCACTGTTATGTGTCGTTAACCGCATGATGATGCATGTTGTGGATATTGATGTTATGTCAGAACATGTTTGTGCTGTCATACATGATCATGATACTATGTGCATGCATGAGGGGTTTTGTTTATATATATACATTTATGATGATGAGATGAACTTGGTGGTTGGGAGGACTTCCCCGTTACACTCCGGCTGTTGAAACCCCCATAGGGGATGTGGGTTTCCCCGTTGTGTTCCGGCAGTCGAGGTGCCTGCCCTAGAGTTTGGTTCCCTCGGGCGTGGTCGAGGTGGTTTCAGACACGATTCGTGTGGGTGAGGCAGTTGTGTATTCTTTAGTCTCCCGACGATATTGGTAGGGAGACCGGAATTTGTTGGAGGACCTGATGTAGACTATGGGGATGATTTCTTGGATTTGGTTAATGGAATATCAGTTAATATAGTAGTTGAGTATGGTAGGCATGGATGTTTTATTCACTTGCAATATTTACTGCCCATTTCATATGTGATCTATATCTATCTTGTTAAAATGTGATATGTTCTTTAGTTGAGCTGTTTTGGTCATCCCTTACCTTTCAGGTGCCCCGATCGAGGAGGGGCCAGGCAGGCCCCTTGAGCAAGTACCAAGAGAGGAGTAGTAGAGAATAAAAGCGTATGTTTATGCTTTGTGTGATATTTGAGAACTTTAGTCACATAGTTTCAATCACATGTTTGTTTGGATGACTGTATAACCTGTTGATTAGTTTACATATATGGTTCGTTATGGTTATTCTAGTCTTGAACTTGTAGGTTGTTGGACGGGAAGTAGTTACCCCTTTTTAAAAAATAAAAATTGCTGCTACTCTTGTACGTGATATCTGTCTTTTGTGACTTTCTAAGGTTTTTCAGAGATAACGCGCTCGTAACGGGACGGGGCGTTACAAGTTCGGCCATACAACATGGCCAAACCTCACCCACTTGGTTTTGGGTCCCTTTTTAATCCTTAGATAATTTTAATCATGTGGGTCCAAGATCAGCCATCCTTTAATTCATTAATCCAAACACACATAGGTTAATCATTTACTCTTAACAAAACCCAAGTCCACAAAAACATTCCCCATGGGGTTCAACTATACACCATGGCCGAACCCATGGTCCTTTCATTTCCACCATTTTTTCATCTTAGCCATCATTCTTTCCATGGTTAAACACTCCTCTTATTTATACATATCTATGTCCATAACTGATCCATAAACATGGATCCATAAATGATTCATTAATCATGACATAAAACCCTAACAAATGCTTAACCAATGCCTCCATTCCTTAGCTTGATAATCCATTCATTTTAAACATGCATGCATAGATCCATAATGTCCATAAAATGGATCATGGGGTTCGGCCATACACCATGGCCGAACCCATGATGTCATTTTCCTCCTCTTGCTTAGATCATTTACAACATTTTTAGACCCATAAACAAAGTCCCTCCATGGGGGGTTGAATCATACACTTAGGTCATCTTTTTACAACCCAAAGTCCATCAACATGTCTTCCATCATTTCCATGGTTCAAACCCATCTAAGTCCATCAATATCTCTCTATGGGGTTCGGCCATACAACATGGCCGAACCCATGGTCCATGGTTCTACACCATTCACAACATTTTAGACCATTTAAATCATTAACATGCATCCATTCAAAACCTTTTAAAATTACTAACATGGATCTATGATTTTCATCCTTTAAAACTCATTACAAATCACCAATACCTTTCCATGGGGTTCGGCCATACAACATAGCCAAACCCTATGGCTCATCTCTTGCCCTTAAAAATTATATAACCAAATTTATATCATTTGATGGGGTTCGGCCATGCATCATGGCCGAACCTCATCCAACCTTTCTTTTGTCCTTGATGGTTCTTATACATAAAACCTAGGGTTTGGCCATGCAAGGGCCAAACCATTCACCATTTCTTACTTAAACATGCATGGGGTCCTTTTGCATAACAATATTAGGGTTCGGCCATGCAATGACCGAACCATGATCCTTAACCATTTTAGCCATGCATGCATACATAAATCATATATACATAATGTCTTTATATTCCATCATTTACATAGCCTATCTTACCCATTAGGGTTTGTCCATTTTCTATCTCATTTCTTGGATGGATTTTTAAATCCATGGCCCGTAATATTTTGGCCAACTTTCCAATCCAAAAAATGTTCCCTTAACCTCTTTCCAATTAATAAAATCTTGTTGAGTACTACTTACCAATTCCGCGAGTTCTCCGGTTTCTTTCACTCTTTATTGCTTTTGTCTTTCCTTGGTCTTTCTCCTTCCTTAGCCTCTTCTTCCTTCCTTCTTGATCTTCGGCCTTGAGAGGGAGAGGGTCTAAGATGAAACCCCTAAGAAGATGGTTCGGCCTTGGTGAATGTTTGAGAGAGGAAGAGGAGTAGAGAATGGAAGATACCAAGTGTTTCTTTGTCTTAGTGTAAAGGTCGGCCAAGCTTGAGAGGGAGAGGAGATGAGATCCAAATTTCTCAAAGTCTTTTTCTTCTTTCTCTTAAAGTGATGGTCGGCCAAGAGAGGGAGAGGAAGAGAGGGAGAGAATGAGATGAGATGGAAAGAGATCTAAAGCCATCTTTCCCATCTTGTCTAGGGTATGCTTGGGTTAGACTCCACCCTCATCAATGTGGAGTCTTCCCCATGAGCCCATTGACCCAACTATGGAGTGCATGCCCTCCACATGGCACGTACCACTCCCATGCCCAACGGTTTTGGCTTGGCTTGGTTTCCTTGGCGGTTTGGTGGTTTCCTTGGGTGGTTTGGTAGTTTCCATGAGATGGAACCACCTTCTCTCTTTTGCCCAATGGATGGTCTTGCATGTCCCCATTTTAAGCTTCTTGTCTTGCATACCACCCCTATGTCCAACGGTTTTGGCATTGGTTTCCTTGGGTGGTATGGTGGTTTGGATGAGGTGGAACCACCACCTCTCCTTCGACCAATCCATGGTCTTGCATACCTCCACATGGCACATACCACCCTAAAATATGATTTTGGGCTTGGTGGTTTCCTTTGGTGGTTTCCTTGAGATGAAACCACCCTCTTGACTCACTCCATCTTTTGGTCTTTAGGTGACTCACTCCCGATTTGACTCACCTTATTCTAATGAAACTCAACTCTCAACTCATGCATTGATTTTATTTCCATCTAACTTAGGTGATTCAATTAATTAAATTAATTCCACTTATTCCACTTGACTCACTTTAATTTATCTATAACTCACCTATGGTTGACCAAGTCAACTATGGTGGTCGGCCCCACCTATGTCTTGGTCCACACGCCACCTCACTTGATGAGGTGGAGTTGGGCCCCACTTGGTAATGCCACTTGGATATCCACTCCTACACTTGCTAATGAGATGGACCCCATGCCTTTGATCTTAATTGGGTCCATGACCCGATTAAATCCATTCCTTACCCATTTACCATAATGCTCAATCCATCTTGACCCAATTGGGCATTTGACCCAGTTGACCACTTTGACCCAATTAAATAAAATCAAGCCTATCCATGGTCCATTGGACCATACTTGGGCCATCGTCCCAACTTTGATCCATCTAACATACATTCCATCTATGAATCTAAATCCATTCCTTACCCATTTCCCCTAATCATCAATCCATCTTGACCCGTTGGGTCCCAATTGGGCATTTGACCCAATTGACCATCATTGACCCAATTAAATAGAATTGATCATATCCATGGTCCATTGGACCATATTTGGGCTGTTGCCCCAACTTTGATCCATTAAACATCCATTCCATCTATGGATCTCAATTTTTTAACTATTAAAATAAATAATTGCCAATATATTTATTGCATTGAAAATACGGGCTATTACAATATTACCCTCTTTTGAAATTTTCATCCCGAAAATCGAGTGAAGTATAGTTTCAAATAACTCATACAAAAAGCTCCGGATGGGCGGCTCTCATTTTTTATTCAAGTTCCCAAGTGGCTTCCTCATTGCCATGTCGATCCCATACCCCACCTTGACAAACTGAATGGAACGGTTCCGTAGCACTCTTTGCTCCTTCCCGATCACTCTGATCGGCTTCCCCACATAGGTCACGTCACTTTGCACATCCACATCTTGCACATTCAACACATGTGAAGGATTAGGCTTGTATTTCCTCAACATGGACACGTGGAACATATCGTGCAAAGATGACAACTGTGGAGGAAGTGCCAATTGATAAGCAACCTCCCCCACCCTCTTTAGGATTGGAAACGGCCCCACTAATCTAGGCGACAGTTCCCTTTCTTCCCAAATCGCATGTGTCCCTTCTGTGGTGAGACTTTCAAGAACACTAAGTCTCCCACCTCAAATTCAAGGAAGTGTACGAACTTGGTCAATCGATCTACCACGACCCATATTTCATTGTTGCATGTGACCTGTCCTAAGAAATTGACCTCAGATAGCCAGAGCTTGTACTGGCTTGCTTTGGCATTTAATTGATTTTTCTTCAAGGTGTCCGAGACTATCCTTAGATGTTTTATATGCTCCTTGCGATTGTTGGAATCAATCAGGAGATTGTTAATGTAGATGATTACAAACTTGTCCAATTAAGGATGATAGATTTTGTCCACCAGATCCATGAATATAACCCCTCCACGGGTATAATCCATTCATGGGCAATACTAATACCTTCGTAGGACTAATATGTCTATCATAGGACTAATATGTCAACTATGGGACAAAAATGTCCTCACACGACCGATACGTCTCTAATGCCACTATCCGGCATCAATCCAAACCACCATGGAAACCCCCATCCATGAGAAGATAATATCTATCCGTAGCCCAGTCGTATCTACCATGGTACCGATACTCGACATCAATCCAAACCACCATGGGAACCATCATCCAGGGTTATACACATCCATCCCTAGTATCACTCTATCAGTGAGTATCATTTATCCATTGTTAATAACCATCCACGAATCCAATCCCTCCATGGGCATAATCCATCCATGGGCATAATTAATCCAGGGCACATCATCTACCATGAGATATTCTATCCGTAGGAACAACACTCGAATGAATCACTACGTGACTGTGGCAACAATATCAAATCATAGATATACCCCGACCCCTAGCAAGACTTTGGGCCCATGACTTACGAAGACCAACGTCCAACGTCATCAAGTCTACCTCGCCCTGCATCCCTTCACCCCAAGGGTGATTCAATCAAGCTCTAAGGCAGTCGATCCGAGTCCAACGAAGCTAGCACCACCTCCATGGGGTAAAATAGTATCTAGCTCTGCGCATCAACGCACATCAACTGTGCGAAATAGCCGTGAGAGCGGCCTCCAGCGCGTAGCATGTGAGGGACCCACTCCTCAACAGCAACCCTAAAGGAACAAGTCTCCGTATTTCATATCGAGGCTCCCACGGTCTCACGGCTACTCTAGGCCATACTCATGGAATCTATATACTTATCTCATCATTTTAACTACACAAAGGTGAGACGCAATGATCTACTAATCGGACAATCCTTCCCAACGGACTAAGGCATAACGTTATCAATTATCAGGTGAGGGGCATATCCATACCACATCTCAATCATCAATATCATGTGAGAGACGCACCCATACCACGTCTCACTATAATCAAGTGACCTTGTCACCTACATCTCAGTGCCAAAATCCTCATAAACTCTTAAGTGTGCATATTTAAAAAAAAATCATTCAAACTTCCATCACAATACAAGGGTTAGTAGGGTTAGAACAAAATCTTCAAAGAACAAAACGTACCTGCAACCCTTACAAAATATCTCATTTTCCTGACTTTTTTTTACCATTTCTTAGCCTAACCTTCCGTAGAAGACCCTGCATCATCACTAAGATCGAAGAAGTTGTCAGGGCATGTCGTTGAAGTGTACCCCAACACTCTACAAGTCAGACAGGGTATTATTCAATGTCCCCCAATGTAAGGATAGTTAGTCCTCTCCTTCCCGTGCTCGTGAAATCCACAAACAGGGCAAATAACCTCAAGGGGGTAGGGACAGAAAGTACAGTTGTGCCCCTCCTGGTTGCACAATTCGAAGATATACCCGGGCGAGCCTATCTCCCCTACGGATTCTCCTATCATTGGGACATCTCCCATATTCTCTTCTCGAATATGGGAGACATGGAACACATCGTGCAAAGACGACAACTGTGGAGGAAGTGCCAATTGATAAGCCACCTCCCTCACCCTTTTTAGGATTGGAAACGGCCCCACAATTCTAGGCGACAGTTTCCCTTTCTTCCCAAATTGCATGTGTCCCTTCTGTGGCGAGACTTTCAAGAGTGCTAAGTCTCCCACCTCAAGTTCAAGGAAGTGTACGGACTTGGTCCATCGATCTATCATGGCCCATACTGCATTGTTGCATGTGATATGTCCTAAGAAATTGACCTCAAATAGCCAGAACTCGCACTTGCTTGCTTTGGCATTTAATTGATTTTTCTTCAGGGTGTCCAAGACTATCCTTAGATGTTTTATATTCTCCTCGCGATTGTTTGAATCAATTAGGAGATTGTAGATGATTACAAACTTGTCCAATTAGGGACGAAAGATTTTGTCCATCAGATCCATGAATATAACCCCTCCACGGGTATAATCCATTCATGGGCATTACTAATACCTCCGTAGGACTAATATCTATCATAGGACTAGCAGGTCTAACATCCGACCAATGCGTCGACTATGGAATCAAGATGTCTTAAGGACCAATATGTCGACTATGGGACAAAAATGTCCCTCACACGACCGATACGTCTCTATATCAATCCAAACCACCATGGAAACCCCCATCCATTGGAAGATAATATCTATCCATAGCTGTAACACCTCGGATTTTCAAGTTATAATTATTTATGGAAATTAACCATTTAAATTGTGAATTTTAGATATGGACCTTAGATGGGTAAAGTGTTGGGTCATTGCCCAATTAAGATCCAACTGTTATGTTATAGGCTCAATTTAAATAAATTGGGAAAGATGTGTTTAATTTGGTCAAGGTTGTTTATTTGGGTCAAATGCCCAATTGGGACCCAATGGGTCATCGTTAACTTGGATGACCACCAAGTTAGTTCAATTTAAATTAAATAGGGCTGAATTAAATAATAATGCAATATGTCTAAAAAAATTAAATATGGATTGCTTGGGGCGTGTATGTGAGGTGGACATGGAAGGATTTTAGGAGTTGCATAGGCCGCATGAGGGATTTCCATATCTATGTTAATGCACATAATATCTTTTTAAAAAGGGGTATTTCCCTTGATTAAGAATGGCTCTAAGGCAATAGCGAAACATGGGGCGCATGGCACTTTCTATTTTTGATTAAGTGGAGGTTTTATAAGAGGCAACAAGGGGTGCATGGCATTTTCTATTTTGATTAAGTGGAGGTTTTATAAAGAGGCAACACAAGAGGGGCGCATGTCACCTTCTAATATTGGGATCAATTGGAATTTCTATAAAACAAAGGTGCATACAGTAATTGTTATCTCACAAGACAATGGGGCGCATGGCACTTGCTATTTTAGAGAGACAAAGGAGCACACGACAATGGCTAATTTAAGGGGGTCTTGGTAGCTTCTAAGATAGAACCAATTGGGAGTTTTTATAAGAGAAGGAGAGGCACACAGCATTACATTATTAAACAAAGGTCTTGACGCTGGTTTGCACCTTAGCAAAAGGTGTTCTCAGCTTTGTGAAGGATCAAGGAGGCCAACGAAGAAAAGAATTGGAAGAGCAAGATCAACCGACGGAAAATTGGAGGAGTCGCGGAACCGGTAAGTGATTTTATAATTTTGTTTAAAAGAAAAGAACCATAGTGTTTGGCCATGGTGTTGGCCGAACCCCATGGAAGAAAATTGGAAGATGAATGTGATGATTTTAATGGAAAGAAAGAACCATAGGGTTCAGCCATAGTGCATGGCCGAACCCCATGGAAGGTTATTGGCTAATTTTTAAATGGGAGTTTGATGTTAATGGTATATGATTTGAAGGGATTAAATGGAAGATGGTTGGTGAAGAACCTTAAACCATGGGTTCGGCCAAGGGGCATGGCCGAACCCCATAAATAATTTTGGAATTATGCTCATGTGGTTAGATCATGGAAGGGATGCCAATTTTGTAAATACATGATAAAATGGAGGATCATGGGTTCGGCCATGATGTATGGCCTAACCCCATGAGGTTTAGTTTTGAATTTAAATTATTAAGGAATTTATATTGGAGTTGGTTAATGAATCCATATGGGTTTAAATGATTTAATAAAAAAGGTTTGAACCCCATGGAAGAACTTTAGTAAATTTTAATGGAAGGTTGTTGGTTATTTTTATGGGATGAAAACCATGGAATAATTATATGGTTTTAAAAGGGTTTAATTGATGTTCAAGAGGAAGCAATGAACCATAAGGTTCGGCCATGTGGTATGGCCGAACCCCATGAAAAGGATATTAATAATTTTAATGGATTTAAATGAGTGGATAAATATGTTGTTTTAATGATCATGGAAGATCAAGGGTTAATGAATTTTAAAGAGAACATTTTGGAACCATAGGGTTCGGCCATGGTGTATGGCCGAACCCCATGGGGGATGTTACTAATTTAAAAAGTATCTAAAGATGGACTTATTTTGGTGGTTGATTAAATGGAAAAATATAGATGGAAGTTCATGGCTTAATAATTGTCTATATGAGTGAGGTTCGGCCATGGTGTATGGCCAAACCCCACTAGGGTTTATTTTAAGAAAGATGGTTGCTAAATTAGGAAGTTGGACATCATGGGTTCAGTCATGTGTATGGCCGAACCCCATGAAGCAATTTCTATAAATGTATGTCTATGAATATTTTTAAATGGAAGGAGGATTTTAATTTAGTAAGGATCTAAAGATGGAAGAATGGAAGGTGGAGATTAAATTGGAAAGTCTCTAAATATGGAAGGTGGAGATTAAATTCGAAAGTTTCTAATTATGGAAGGTGGAGACTAAATTTGGAACCCCATGATGAATGTTTGATGGACTAAGTGTTTAAATAAATTAACTTAGAGATTTGTATAAATGGCAAAGTTGTAATTAAAGACTAAAATGAAAGATCATGGGTTCGGCCATGGTGTATGGCCGAACCCCATGAGGTCCTTTATGGACTTAATTGGTTAAGGAATTTTTATGGGTCATGTACGGACCTAATATGTTTAAAGGAATCGGTTACGAATTATTTTAAAGGGTTATTGGGAGTGTTATGAATGTTTAAATAAATGACTAGACCTATGTTATGTTATTGTTTATGTTATTAGGTATAATGGCAATATTGTAATTAAGTGAATTAATGGACCATGGGTTCCGCCATGGTGTATGGCCGAACCCCATAGGAATTATTTGGTGGACATAGGGTCTATGAATGGCAGATTAAAATGAATGGAATATTAACTAAGGTTTAGACCAATGGCAAAGTTGTAATAAAGGATGAAAGTGATGAATCATGGGTTCGGCCATGGTGTATGGCCAAACCCCATGAGGAATGATTATGTTTATGGACTTAAACAATATTGTAAATCAAGTGAGACTTGGTTTTAATTGATTGTTATATTATAAGGTAACGGGATCTCACAAGGTGTTTACGAACGTGAGCGGTTACCGGACGAAAGACACAAGGACATGTTAGCGGTCTTTGGTAGGATTCCACCTCTTTGAAACCATGGGTTTATGTACAATGTTTTTATCTTGATTTGATGAATTTATATTGCAAAGGATATGTTTCAAAATGTGAGTTTTAAATGCTATGTTTATATGATAAAATAGCATGTGTTGTTTATGTTTCAAATATTAGCTTTTAAATGCTATGATTTGTATAATTGCATAGCATGTGGACATTTGCATCTCATGCATGGCATGGGAGGGATGAACGGTAACTGGAGACCCACACACTCCATTGGGGCGTCCGTAAAACATTCGTTGGGGGGGGGGGGGGGGGGGGGGGGGGTGGAGATACCTTGATGTGGAGCATTCCATTAAGAGGATATTATATAAGAAATGTAACTGGAAATCCACACTCCGTCGGGGCGTCCTTAATAGAATCGTGGGGGATACCTTGATAAGGAGCATTCCATCAAGAGGATACTATTATGAAATGTATCCGGAGGGTCCACACTCTGTCGGGGCGTCCGAAAGACCTATGTGGTGGGTACTTTATGTACATGTGATGGGTGGGACTCATTGCATATGATAGCATGGCATGGCATTGAATCGGCATGATTATGATCTTTATTATCATGAAAGGTTTTTGGTTTTTATCTGTATGATTGGATCTCTAATATCATACACTGTTTTGGATACGATGCTTTATAAGTATGGAATGATTTATTATAACTGGTTTTGATATATATTATATCTGGATTTTTGGTACTAACCCATGTGTTAACCCTAATTGGAATACCTACTGGGCTCGTTGTTCTAACGCCCTACTTCTACCCTAGTGGATGATACAGGAAATGAAGGGAATGATGAACGCGAAACGGGTCAAGCATAGGAGCTTGGAGGATTATAGTTTATATTTTGTTTAAGATACTCATGGGCTTATAATTTGAGTATCTAGAATTCTGATTGTAATAATTTAGATGAATTTGCGATGGTTGGATGTTTCATTGGATAATTGCTTTATGATAATGATGATTAAAGACTTGACATACTTTGCTATCTGAATGGAATAGAACTGTGTTCAATTATGTTTCTGCATGTTGTGATTTTTATTCCGCATGTTTATATTACTAAGTGTGAACCGTTTTCATGGACTGAGTCCATGCACACATAGGGTTGGCCAGTTAAGGGTCGGACTTTAGAAGTTCGGACTTAGCTCACGTCGTGACGTCCCGCTCTCTATCACTCTTCGTTTATAAAAAAAAAAATAGACTCTAATTTTCGGAAGAGAAAGCGAGTGAAAAAGGGCGGGGCGTTACAATAGCACTGTCATATCTACCATGGGACCACTGTATCTATCGTGGGACCAATATACCCACCAATTGTCATCATTGTCTACCAATGGGGGATACTATAGTAAGTGCAGTGGACATTTGTTGTACTAAAGTGCTAGTAACATATGTGAAGGCAGTAGATACAAGAGAGTGGAATGCTCCCAAAGTAATTAACGCATAAGCATATGCACTACAAACTACTAACATACCTTGAATCACCGAATGATCCACTGTCTCTGGAGGAGAAACCAAGTATTCAGTCGTCCCGATCCTGTCTGAGTAGGTACTCGTCCTGTCGGGTCATGTGCTCTAGGTCCTTGCGACTGAGCTGGTCGAGCTGGACGAAGGAAAGAACCCCTAAAGTACGAAGATTTATAGTTCTGTGGACACTCTCTTTTGAAATGGCCCTGCTGGCCACACTAGAGACAGGAACTTCCAGTAGAGGGTGAAGGTCTCCCAAAGTTGGGTTTGAATCTCTTGTGAGGGCAAAAAGGCATTTCCCCCACCCTGTCGTCTTCGATCATGTATTTCATTGGAGGTTGTGTCCGTTCAAGAGTTGATGTAAAATGGAAGTGACTACAACTTACACTAAGTTCAGTAGTTCGGGAGGTACCACAGGAATATTTATGCCATTCTGCTACTCTTATTGGCGCGGCTATTGTATATTTTCCTCCTAATGAGGTTGTTGTACCTCTTCCTCCTGATGAGGTTGATGTACCTCTTTCTCCTGATGAGGTTGCTATACCTCTTCCTCCTAACGAGGTTGTTGTACCTCTTCCTCCACACGTGGGTTTTGTCAGGTCTTCTCCTCGAAGGCACTTTCCTAAGTCATTGAAACATCGTCGACTTAGTTTCTTCGTAAAGTTTGTGTTTTCACATTTTGGGGAAATTGCCAAATAAGCACCCTTATTTTTGGGGAAAGCTTCCCAAGTATCACATAATGTCTCTTGTATGGGGAATTGCCAAATAAGCACCTTGTATTTCTTATCTTTGGGGAAATTTTCCTAAGTATCATGTATCATTTCTCAAATTGGGGAAATCCTGATGTTTTCTTGTTTTCGGGGAAAAACTATTTCTAAGTATCAAGTATCATTTCTTAATTTGGGGGAATCATGATGTTACTCATTTTCGGGGAAATTTGCCTATGTATCAAGTGTTGTTTCTAAATGTGGGGGAAAACTCATTGATGTTTCTCATTTTTGGGGAAATATGTCCTATCTTGCTACGTTTGATAAATCCAATTTATAGTGATTGTTCTTCCCTTACTATCATTCCTTTTTGTCAAATGTTGCTTTCAGATTGAAAGCTTCAGTCTGAGTCTAACGAAGTAAATTAATCTGGTCCCCATGCAGCGGACTCCGAAGAATCGGTCAATTGGGATTCTTATCTGTCAATGTGACAAGATACCTTCTTAATCTTACTTCGAAAGACTCATTCTTCCTGTTTCACTCTGATACCAACTGTAACACCCCGCCTTTTTTCACTCACCGAAAATTAGAGTCTATTTATTTTTTATGAAATAAAAGAGTGAGAGAGAGCGGGACGTCACGACACGAGTTAAGTCCGAGCTTCCAAGGCCTGGCCCTTAGCTGGCCAACCCTACATGTGCGTGGAACTAAGTCCACGAGAACGGTTCACACGTAATAAGTTAAGCTTGCAGAATGTAAACTTAATTATAGAATTATAATGGAGTCTATCCTACCAACTATTAAATAGCAAGGAAGTACATCACTTAATGATAATTACCTCAAATTAAAACGCCCAAAATAAAAGTCCAAACCATAGCAAGTAGTCTAAGTTATTACAGTCACAAATATTAGCTACTCAAATTATATTGTCCATAATGAAACTTAAATAAAATGAATTTAGTCATCCAAGCTCCTAAACTTGGCTCCGATCGTGTCTTTCGCGTCGTCCATTCCTGTGTCACCATCTAAGGTAGAAGTAGACGTTAGACAACGCTCATAATAGGTACTCTGAGTTGGATCAACACATGGATTAGTATAAACAAAACACATAGACATAAATAATATCAGAAACATGCAAGTCAATGCCATGCCATGGGTGTCATATGCCATGAGTCCCACCCATCATCCATATCACAATCACATAGTATCCCTCTTGATGGAAAATCCTCATCAAGGTATCACAATCACATGGTATCCCTCTTGATGGAAAATCCTCATCAAGGTATCACAATCACATAGTATTCCTCTTGATGGATAATGCACATCAAGATATCCCCCCCACGAATGCCTTACGGACGCCCATACGGAGCTTGGAACTTCGGTTACAATCAATCACATAGTATCCCTCTTGATGGAAAATCCTCATCAAGGTATCACAATCACATAGTATCCCTCTTGATGGAAAATCCTCATCAAGGTATCACAACTCCATAGTATCCCTCCCATGCCATGCAAGAGATGCAAGTGCAAACATGCTATGTAATAATAAACATCATAACGTTAAAATCCCATCATTAAGACATAACATTTGATACCAAAATAATTCAAGTAAGACATCACATATACATATTCCATGGTTTTCAATGATGTAGGAATCCTACCAACGTCCAATTATCGTTGCCTTGCGTTTTCGTCCAAAAACCGCTCGCCGATCGCGCCCCCTGTTGTGGAATCTTTTTGTTTTAAATAAATTCCATAAAATAATCAAATTAATTGGTTTAACCCATTCCCTTAATCCTCCAATTTAATTTAACCATTTGAAAATCACATAAGTAATTCATTTTTAAAATCAGCCGGTTACCCGCTACCCACTGCTTACTGTCCACTGTCCGCCGTCCACTGTCCACTGTCCGCTGTCCCCTATCCACTTTCTGCCGTCCACTATCCACCGTCCACTAGTGGGGTTTGGCCATATCTTAGGGCTGAAATATGTTTAAGTCCACAATCACCCATGAGTGGGGTTCGGCCATACAACATGGCCGAACCTCACCCTTTTGGTTTTGGTCCCCTTTTTAATCCCTTATCATTTTAATCATGTGGGTCCAAAATCATGCCATCTTTTTTATTCATTAATCCAAACACACATAAGTTAATCATTTAACATTTGTAAAACCCTAAGTCCACAAAACATTCTCCTCGGGGGTTTGGCCATACAACATGTCCGAACCCATGGTCCTTCATTTTCACCATTTAACCATTGTTTCCTTCCATAGGTAATCACCAAATTTATTTACCCATACTTAGGTCCATAAATGATCCATAAACATAGATCCATAATGAAATATTACATGCATGGATCCACAAATGGTCCATCAAAACGATTCATGGTCCACATACATCTAAGTCCATCAAATTCTCTCCTTGGGTTCGGCCATACAACATGGCCGAACCCATGGTCCATGGTTCTTTACCATTACAACATTTTAGATCATGCTTTGCAACATTTAAGACCTACTTAGAATCATCAATAATCTCCCATCATTATCATCCTTCAAAACATTTTAAAATCACTAACATACATCTATGATTTTCATCCTTTAAACCCGTTAAAAATCACTAATATCTTTCCATGGGTTCCGCCATACAACATGGCCGAACCCTATGGTTCATCATTTTCTTTTAAAAATCATACATCCAAGATTTGATCCTTTGATGGGGTTCGGCCATACATCATGGCCGAACCTCATCCAGCCCTTTTTTGTCCTTAATGGTTCTTACACATAAAACCTAGGGTTTGGCCATGCAAGGGCCAAACCATGATCCTTGATCATTCACCATTTCTTACATGGGACATGCAAAAGGTCCTTAGCCATAACAAGATTAGGGCTCGGCCATGCAAGGGCCGAACCATGATTTTTCATGCTTAATCATGCATGCATACATATTGTCCTTAATCTTCATTCATTTACATCACCTATCTTACCCATTAGGGTTTTGTCCATTTTCTATCTTATTCCTCGGATGGATTTTAAATCCATGGCCCATACTATTTTGGCCAACTCTCCAATCCAAAAATGGGATGTTCTTTTAACCTCTTTTCTTACTTAATAAAGTCTTATCAAGTACTTACCGATTCCTCGACTCCTCCGGTTTCTTTCACTCCTTCTCGCTCCTCCGATCTTCTCCTTCCTTAGCCTCTTCTTCTTTCTTCCTCCTTGATCTTCGGCCAAGCGTGAGCTTGAGAGGGAGAGAATCTAAGTCTTCTTCCTTTGTCTTTGTGAGAGGGTCGGCCCTAGGGTTCTTGTGAGAGGGAGAGGAGCTCGAGATGGAAAACTCTAAGTCCTTTCTCCTTTGTCTTAGAGGGAGGGTCGGCCAAGCTTGAGAGAGGGAGAGAGTGGGATGGAGAAAGAGAGAGAGAGAGTGAGGTGAGATGAGATGGAAAGCCTAGCTATTTTCCGTCTTGTCTTGGGTTTCCTTGGTCAAGACTCCACCCTCACCAATGTGGAGTCTTCCCCATAAGTCCATTGACCAAACAGGGGAGTGCATGCCCTCCAGATAAGCTCTTTGTCTAGCCAAAGGGGTGCATTGCCTCCACATGGCACACACCACCCTCATCCAACGGTTTTGACGGAGTGGTTTCCATGAGATGAAACCACCCTTTTGACTCATTCCATCCTTTGATCTTCTATGTGACTCACTCCCCATTTGGCTCACTCCATTTAAATGCAACTCATTTCTCAACTCAATGATTTGAATTTATATCTAACTTAGGTTCTTACAATTAAATAATTTAATTCCACTCACCACATTTATTCTTCTTTAATTTATCTTTGACTCACCCATGGTTGACCAAGTCAACCACGGTGGCCGGCCCCACTTATGCCTTTACCCACATGCCACCTCACTTCATGAGGTGGAGTGGGACCCAACTTAGCTATGCCACTTGGTCATTACCTCATACCTTTGATCTTAATTGGGTCCACGACCCGATTAAATCCATTCTTACCCATTTATCCTAATGCTCAATTCATCTTGACCCATTGGGTCCGAATTGGGCATTTGACCCAATTGGCCATCATTGACCCAATTAGATGGAATTAATCATATCCATGGTCCATTGGACCATACTTGGGCCATTGCCCCAACTTTGATCCATCTAACATTCATTCCATTTATGAATCTAAATCCATTCCTTACCCATTTACCCTAATCATCAATCCATCTTGACCCATTGGGTCCCAATTGGGTATTTGATCCAATTGACCATCATTGACCCAATTAGATGGAATTAATCCTATCCATGGTCCATTGGACCATAGTTGGGCCATTGCCCCAATTTTGATCCATCTAACATCCATCTCATCAATGAATCTTAATTTTTTAACAATTAAAAATTAATAATAGCCAATATATTAATGAATTGAAAATCTTGGCTATTACAATATTATCCTCTTTTGAAATTTTCGTCCCAAAAATCGAGTGAAGTAGGGTTTCAAACATCTTATACAAAAAGCTCCAGATGAGCGGCTGTCATTTCTGATTCAAGTTCCCAGGTGGCTTCCTCATTACCATGTCGATCGCATACAATCTTGACGAACTGAATGGCGCGGTTCCGTAGCACTCTTTGTTCCTTCCCGATCACTCTAACCAGCTTCTCCACATAGATCACGTCGCTTTGCACATCAACATCTTGCACGTTCAACACGTGTGAAGGATCCAAGTTGAATTTACTCAACATGGAGACATAGAACACATCGTGCAAAGACGACAACTGTGGAGGAAGTGCCAATTGATAAGCCACCTCCCCCACCCTTTTTAGGATTGGAAACGGCCCCACAATTCTAGGTGACAGTTTCCCTTTCTTCCCAAATCGAATGTGTTCCTTCCGCAGCGAGACTTTCAAGAATACTAAGTCTCCCACCTCAAGTTCAAGGAAGTGTGCGGACTTGGTCCATCGACCTATCACGGCCCATACTGCATCGTTGCATGTGATATGTCCTAAGAAATTGACCTCAAATAACCAGAACTCGTACTTGCTTGCTTCGGCATTTAATTGATTTTTCTTCAGGGTATCCAAGACTATCCTTAGCTGTTCTATATGCTCCTCGCGATTGTTGGAATCAATCATGAGATTGTTAATGTAGATGATTACAAATTTGTCCAATTAGGGACGAAAGATTTTGTCCATCAGATCCATGAACATAACGCCTCCACGAGTATAATCCATTCATGGGCATAACTAATACCTTCGTAGGACTAATATGTCTATCATAGGACTAACAGGTCTAACATCTGACCAATGCATCGACTATGGAATCAAGATGTCTATCATAGGACAAATATGTCGACTATGGGACAAAAATGTCCCTCACACGACCGATACGTCTCTATATCAATCCAAACCACCATGGAAACCCCCATCCATAGGAAGACAATATCTATCCATAGCACCGTCATATCTACCATGGACCACTGTATCTATCGTGGGACCGATATACCCACCAATTGTCGTCATTGTCTACCAACGGGGGATACTATAGTAAGTGCAGTGGACATTTGTTGTACTAAAATGCTAGTAACATATGTGACGGCAATAGATACAGGAGAGTGGAATGCTCCCGAAGTAATTAACGCACAAGCATATGCACTACAAACTACTGCCATACCTTGAATCACCGAATGATCCACTGCCTTTGGAGGAGAAACCAAAGTATTCAGTCGTCCCGATCCTGTCGGAGCAGGTACCCGTCATGTCGGATCATGTGCTCTAGGTCCTTACGACTGAGTTGGTCGAGCTAGACGACGGAAAGAACCCCTGAAGTGCGAAGATTTATAGTTCTGTGGACACTCTCTTTTGAAATGGCCCTGCTGGCCACATTAGAAACAGGAACTTCCAGTAGAGACTGAAGGTCTCTCAAAGTTGGGTTTGAATCTCTTGTGAGGGAAAAAGGCATTTCCCCCACCCCGTCGTCTTCGGTCATGTATTTCATTGGAGGTTGTGTCTCCATTTCCGTTCAAGAGTTGTTGTAAAATGGAATTGACTACAGCTTGCACTAAGTTCAGTAGTTCGGGAGGTACCATATGAATATTTACGCCATTTTGCTCCTCTTCTTGGCGTGGCTGTTGTACCTCTTCCTCCTGATGAGGTTGTTGTACCTCTTCCTCCTGATGAGGTTGATGTACCTCTTCCTCTTGATGAGGTTGTTGTACCTCTTCCTCCTGATGAGGTTTGTAACACTTCGGAATTCCATGTTATTAATATTTACGAAATTTACCATTTTAATTGTGAATAAACGGATATGAACCTTAGATGGGTACGGTGTTAGGTCAATGGCCCAATTAGGGCCCAACGGTTATGGTATAAGGTCCAAATTAAATTAAATGGGGCTGAATTAAAATGGTAATGTAATATATCTATCTAGATTAAGTGGTATGTGCATGAGGTGTATGTGGATGACACACACACACGCATAAGGCTAGATTTCCTCTCAAGAAATCAAGGAGTTATGGCCGAACACAATCAATAAAGAAGATGTGTAAAATTGAATAAAGGTTGCATGGCCATGTATGGGATATGCAAATCCATGATTATGCGCATAGAGTGAACATGGAAAGATTTTAGGAATGAGATAGATTGCCTTGGCCGTGTATGTGGGATTTTCATATCCATGTTGATGCGGCAAAAGAAGTCCCTTTCCTTCTTAAAAACGGCACTAAGGCAATGGCTAAATAAAGTGGCGCTCACCACCTTCTAAAATGGAACTGTGTGGAAGTTTATAAAAGAAAGACATAGAAGGGGCGCATGGCACCTTCTAAATTAGGACCGAATGGAAGTGTTATAAAAGAGAGGCAGCAAGGGGCGCACGCACACACAAATCAAGAAGGTGTTCTCGGCTGTGGGAAAGATCAAGAAGAAGTTGAAAGAGGCTAAGGAAGAAAAGGATTGGAAGAGCAAGAACAAACGAAGGAAAACCGGAGGAGTCGCAGAACCGGTTAGTATTTTGGTAAATTTGTTTGAAATAAGGAACCATAGGGTTCGGCCATGGTGTATGGCAGAACCATAGGGTTCGGCCACCATGGAAGAAAATTAGGGAATGATTATGATAATTTTAATGGAAAGGAGGAATCATAGGGTTCATCCATAGTGCATGGCCGAACCCCATGAAAGAACATTGGTTAATTTTTTAATGGATTTTTATGGGTTGGAAACCATGGAAGGTCATGGATGATTTTTTGGGTTCGGCCATGGTGTATGATCGAACACCATGGAAGGAATATCAATGTTTTTGAAGGGATTAAATGGAGACCATGGAAAAATATAGATGGACTTAATATGGTGATTGATTAAATGGAAGATCAAGGATTAATGATTTTTAGAAAGAAGATTATGAACCATAGGGTTCAGCCATGGTGTATGGCTAAACCCCATGGAAGATGGTTATTAATTTAGAAAGGATCTAATGATGGAATTTTTGGATCAAAAAGGAAGGAACCTTAATTTATGGATTCAATGATGGTAATTGATATAATGGATAAAATGGAAAATTATACATCATAGGGTTCGGCCATGGTGTTTGGCCGAACCCCATGAATCAATTTTATGGTTCTATGGTTATGGATCATTGGTGGATCCATGTATGTAATGTCTAAATTTTTATGGACCTATGTTTACGGACCTATGTGTTGAACCTAAACCTAAGGTGATGAAGGAAATGGCAAAAAGGTAAATAGGTGAAAATGATGGACATAGGGTTCGGCCATGGTGTATGGCCGAACCCCATGAACTATTTGATGGACCATGTGTTGGAATACTTTAAGGGACACTTAGAGTGGTTATGCATGTTTAAGGAAATGAGGGATTTAATTATATATAGACTTATGTTCATGGTTTATGTTATTGGTTATGGATAGGTATAATGGCAATATTGTAATTAAGTGAATTAATGGACCATGGGTTCGGCCATGGTGTATGGCCTAACCCCATGGGGAATGTTTGGTTGACTTAGGGTATATGTATGTTGGATTAAATAAAATGGAAAGCCATAGATTAAGCAATGGCATGGATGTAATAAAGGGTGAAAGTGATGGATCATGGGTTCGGCCATGGTGTATGGCCGAACCCCATGAGGAATGGTTTATGGACTTAAACATAATAGAAAATCAAATGGAACATGGTTTTAATTGATTGATGTATTATAAGGTAACTGGACCTCACAAGGTGTGTACGATCGTGAGCGGTTACCGGAAGGAAGTGCAAGGACAAGTTAGTGGTCTTTGGTAGGATTCCACCTCTTTGAAACCATGGGTTTAATGTACAATGTTTTTATCTTATTTTGATGAATTATGTTGTAAAGGACATTGTTTCAAAATGTGAGTTTTACTGTTTTGTTTATATGATAAAATAGCATGTGATTCATTAGCATCTCATGCATGACATGGGATGAAGGATATGTAACCGGAGGGGCCACAGTCCGTCGGGGCGACCGAAAAACCTATGTGGGATACCTTGATGTGCTTTTCCATCAAGAAGAAACTGGAGGGGCCATACTCCGTCGGGGCGTCCGAAAAACCTATGTGGGGGTACTTATATGTACTTATGATGGGTGGGACTCATTGCATTGGACATCATTACATGGCATGGTTTATATGGTTTTGACATTATGTTATTGTATATGTTTTGTACTAACCATGTGTTAGCCCTAATTGGAATACCTACTGGGCGCGTTGTTCTAACGCCCTAATTTTACCCTAGTGGATGATACAGGAAACGAGGGGAACGATGAACGTGAAAAGGGCCGAGCATAGGAGCTTGGATATGTGATTGGATTATATTTTATTTAAGTTACTTATGGACTTGTAATTTGAGTAACTAGACTTCGGGAATGTAATAGTTTAGATGATTTGCTATGGTTGGATGTTTATTTGGATAATTATGTTATGTTAATTATGATGAAGGACTTGACATACTTTGCTATCTAAAATGGAATAGAACTACGTTCAATTATGATTCCGCAGTTATGATTTTAATCCGCATGTTTATATTGTTATGTGTGAACCGTTTTCATGGACTTAGTCCATGCACACATAGGGTTGGCCAGTTAAGGGTCGGACTTTGGAAGTCCGGACTTAGCTCGCGTCGTGACGTCCCGCTCTTGCTCACTCTGTTATTTAAAAAAAATAGAATCTGATTTACAGAAAGCGTAGAGTGAAAAAGAGCGGGGCGTTACAAGGTTATTGTACCTCTTCCTCCACACGTGGGTTTTGTCGGGTTCTTCTCCTCGGAGGCATTTTCCTATATCATTGAAACATCGTCGACTTAGTTTCTTTGTAAAGTTTGTGTTTTCATATTTTGGGGAATTTGCCAAATAAGCACCCTTATTTTTGGGGAAAACTTCCTAAGTATCACATAATGTCTCTTGTTTGGGGAATTGCCAAATAAGCACCTTGTATTTCTTATCTTTGGGGAAATTTTCCTAAGTATCATGTATCATTTCTCAAATTGGGGAAATCCTGATGTTTTCTTGTTTTCGGGGGAAAAACCTTTCTAAGTATCAAGTATCATTTCTTAATTTGGGGGAATCATGATGTTACTCATTTTCGGGGAAATTTGCTTATGTATCAAGTGTTGTTTCTAAATGTGGGGGAAAAATCATTGATGTTTCTCATTTTTGGGGAAATATGTCCTATCTTGCTACGTTTGATAAATCCAATTTATAGTGACAGTTCTTCCTTTGCTATCATTCTTTTTTGTCAAATGTTGCTCTCAGATTGAAAGCTTCAGTCTGAGTCTAACGAAGTAAATTTATCCGGTCCCCGTGCAGCGGACTCCGAAGAGTCGGTCATTTGGGATTCTATCTGTTAGTGAGACATGATACCGTCTTATTCTTACTTCTAAAGATTCATTCTTCCCGTTATGCTCTGATACCAACTGTAACGCCCCGCCCTTTTTCACTTGCCGAAAATTAGAGTCTATTTTTTTTCTTTTGAAATAAAAGAGTCAGAGAGAACGGGACGTCACGACGCGACTTAAGTCCGAGCTTCCAAGGCTCGGCCCTTAACTGGCCAACCTTACATGTCCGTGGAACTAAGTCCACGAGAACGGTTCACACGTAATAAGTTAAGCTTGCGGAATGTAAATTTAATTGCGGAATTATAATAGAGACTATCCTACCAATTATTAAATAGCAAGGAAGTACATCACTTAATGATAATTACGTCAAATTAAAACGTCCAAAATAAATTCCAAACCATAGCAAGTAATCTAAGTTATTACAGTCCCAAATATTAGCAACTCAAATTACATTGTCCATAATGAAACTTAAATAAAATGAATCTAATCATCCAAGCTCCTAAGACTGGCTTCGATCGAGTGCTTCGCCTCGTCCATTCCTGTGTCTCCATCTAAGGTAGAAGTAGGGAGTTAGACAACGCGCCCGGTAGGTACTACGAGTAGGGTCAACACATGGATTAGTATAAACAAAACACATAGACAAAAATAATATCAGAAACATGCAAGTCAATGCCATGCCATGGGTGTCATATGCCATGACTCCCACCCATCATCGATATCACAATCACATAGTATCCCTCTTGATGGAAAATCCTCATCAAGGTATCAAAATCACATAGTATCCCTCTTGATGGAAAATCCTCATCAAGGTATCACATTCACATAGTATCCCTCTTGATGGAAAATCCTCATCAAGGTATCCCCACACATGCCTTACGGACGCCCCGACAGAGCGTGGAACTCCGGTTACAATCACAATCACATAGTATCGTTCTTGATGGAAAATCCTCATCAAGGTATCACAATCACATAGTATCCCTCTTGATGGAAAATCCTCATCAAGGTATCACAACTCCATATTATCCCTCCCATGCCATGCATGAGATGCAAGTACAAGCATGCTATGTAATAATAAACATCATAGCGTTAAAATCCCATCATTAAGACATAACATTTGATCCCAAAATAATTCAAGTAAAACATTACATATACATATTCCATGGTTTTCAATGAGGTAGGAATCCTGCCAACGACCAATTATCCTTCCTTACGTTTTCGTCCAAAAACCGCTCGCCGATCGCGCCCTCGGTTGTGGAATCTTTTTACTTTAAATAAATTCCATAAAATAATCAAATTAATTGGTTTAACCCATTCCCTTAATCCTCCAATTTAATTTAACCATTTGAAAATCACATAAGTATTTCATTTTTAAAATCAGCCGGTTATCCGCTGCCCACTGTCCACTGTCCGCCGTCCACTATCCACTGTCCGCCGTCCCCTGTCCACTTTCCACCGTCCACTATCCACCGTCCACTAGTGGGGTTTGGCCATATCTTAGGGCCGAAATATGTTTAAGTCCACAATCACCCATGAGTGGGGTTCGGCTATACAACATGGCCGAACCTCACCCTTTCGGTTTTGGTCCCCTCTTTAATCCCTTATCATTTTAATCATGTGGGTCCAAATTCATGCCATCTTTTTTATTCATTAATCCAAACACGCATAAGTTAATCATTTAACATTTGTAAAACCCTAAGTCCACAAAGCATTCTCCATGGGGTTCGGCCATGTTGTCCTTCATTTTCACCATTTAGCCATTGTTTGCTTCCATAGGTAATCACCAAATTTATTTACCCATACTTAGGTCCATAAAAATAGATCCATAACGAAACATTACCTGCATCGATCCACAAATGGTCCATCAAAATGATTCATGGTCCACATACATCTAAGTCCATCAAATTCTCTCCATGGGGTTCGGCCATACAACATGGCCGAACCCATGGTCCATGGTTCTTCACCATTACAACATTTTAGATCATGCTTTGCAACACTTAAGACCTACTTAGAATCACCAATAATCTCCCATCATTATCATCCTTTAAAACCTTTTAAAATCACTAACATACATCTATGATTTTCATCCTTTAAACCCATTAAAAATCACTAATATCCTTCCATGGGATTCGGCCATACAACATGACCGAACCCTATGGTTCATCATTTTATTTTAAAAATCATACATCCAAGATTTGATCCTTCGATGGGGTTCAGCCATACATCGTGGTTGAACCTCATCCAACCCCTTTTTGTCCTTGATGGTTCTTACACATAAAACATAGGGTTTGGCGATGCAAGGGCCAAACCATGATCCTTGATCATTCACCATTTCATTACATGGGACATGCATAAGGTCCTTAGAAATAACAAGATTAGGGTTCGGCAATGTAAGGGCCGAACCATGATTTTTCGTGCTTAATCATGCATGCATACATATTGTCCTTAATCTTCATTCATTTACATCACCTATCTTGCCCATTAGGGTTTTGTCCATTTTCTATCTGATTCCTTTGATGGATTTTAAATCCATGGGCCCAGAATACTTTAGCCAACTCTCCAATCCAAAAATGGGATGTTCTTTTAACCTCTTTTCTTACTTAATAAAATCTTATCAAGTACTTATCGATTCCGCGACTCTTGTGGTTTCTTTCACTCCTTCTCGCTCCTCCGATCTTCTCCTTCCTTAGCCTCTTCTTCTTTCTTCCTCCTTGATCTTCAGCCAAGAGTGAGCTTGAGAGGGAGAGAATCTAAGTCTTCTTCCTTTGTCTTTGTGAGAGGGTCGGCCCTAGGGTTCTTGTGAGAGGGAGAGGAGTTTGAGATGGAAAACTCTGAGTCCTTTCTCCTCTGTCTTAGAGGGAGGGTCGGCCAAATTTGAGAGAGGGAGAGAGTGAGATAAAACTCTAAGTGTTTTTTCCTGTTTCAATGAGAGAGGATCGGCCTTGAGTGGGATGGATGGAGAGAGAGAGAGAGAGAGAGATGAGATGAGATGGAAAGCCTAGCCATTTTCCTTCTTGTCTTGGGTTTCCTTGGTCAAGACTCCACCCTCATCAATGTGGAGTCTTCCCCATGAGTCCATTGACCAGACAAGGGAGTGCATGCCCTCCAGATAAACTCTTTGTCTAGCCAAAGGGGGTGCATGCCCTCCACATGGTACACACCACCCTCATCCAACGGTTTTGGTGGAGTGGTTTCTATGAGATGAAAGCACCCTCTTGACTCACTCCATCTTCTGATCTTCTATGTGACTTACTCCATTTAAATGCAACTCATTTCCCAACTCAATCATTTGAATTTATGTCTAACTTGGGTTACTAAAATTAAATAATTTAATTCCACTCACTACATTTAATCTTCTTTAATTTATCTTTGACTCACCCATGGTTGACCAAGTCAACCATGGTGGCCGGCCCCACTTATGCCTTAACCCACATGCCACCTCACTTCATGAGGTGGAGTGACCCAACTTAGCTATGCCACTTGGTCATTACCTCATACGTTTGATCTTAATTGGGTCCACGACCCGATTAAATCCATTTCTTACCCATTTACCCTAATGCTCAATTCATCTTGACCCATTGGGTCCCAATTGGGTATTTGACCCAATTGACCATCATTGACCCAGTTAGATGGAATTAATCCTATCCATGGTCCATTGGACCATACTTGGGCCATTGCCCCAACTTTGATCCATCTAACATTCATTCCATCTATGAATCTAAATCCATTCCTTACCCATTTACCCTAATCATCAATCCATCTTGACCCATTGGGTCCCAATTAGGCATTGACCCAATTAGATGGAATTAATCCTATCTGTGGTCCATTGGACCATAATTTGGCCATTGCCCCAACTTTGATCCATCTAACATCCATCTCATCAGTGAATCTTAATTTTTTAACAATTAAAAATAAATAATAGCCAATATATTATTGAATTGAAAATCCGGGCTATTACATTTTTTTTCAATGTGTACTTCAACGTTTTTAATTTTAACGATAAAGACTTAAAATATTTAATTGTTAAATTATTTACGTGTGTGTTGGTGCACGCCAAGTTAATGTATTATTTTATTTATACTGTTTTAACTATTTTCAGTCTTCTTCAAAAACTCGCCAGTTTATGGTGAGGAGATTCAACCACATTGTTTCTTTTTTAAATGCATCGCATATTGCATTAAACTCTGAAAATTATAAACAAATGGTCATATGGCAATACTGGGGGCCCATGATAATATATTGATGGAAAAAATGTGAACGGGACCAGAACGCAATACCTGACACCGCTCACACATAAAAGGATAAAATGTTTCTGAATGTGAAACGTGAACTTGTGATAGTGTTTAGGAGCCAAGGCCTAGCCATCTTGAAATAGAGTATAGGACCCAGTTATATGCCTAGAGTCTAACTAGTTAAAATTGGATGATCGTGTAAAGAATTAATCTCCAACTCGTGGTTCCAGTGGGAATGCACATTATTTTATATTTGTCTATATTTGTGTATTGCAAGGTTTTGCGTGAAATGTGTTAAAACACCCAGTCTTGAAACTAATTCGCAAAATTGTACACACTTACTTATGTACCCATACTTGATTCTGGCAAAGTGTTAAGTTGTAGTTACTTGGGTAAGCATGCCCCAATCTGCAGAGAGGGTACAGGAGGACTAATATCGCTCTCTTATGTGTTTTAAATTACAGTTGTTATTTACTGCAATTTTATAATCCCAAAATGTATGAGGATTTTACTGAGTGTATAAATTTACTTTCAACATAGTGTAATATGATATATTTGTTGAAATATATTTGTGTTGGTTTTGAATGCAATTCTATGCAGGTGAGTTAAAGGCATGTTAACTTAGTGAGGAAATATCATGTGAACATGTGAGATATAACTTTGGGTTAAATGGGGATTTAATCAATGTATTGATATGCTTGATTGGTGTTATGTGCATATCAAGAGAATTTACCCTCACCACTATGTGAAGCACTGGGTTGTGAATAGCTTCGAGTGTAGAGCATGTATACGTCATAAGGTGAAGCATTGGACCGTAACAAGTCGCAATGTACAATGTACTGCGACCTGTGTGAAGCATTGGTTCGGAGTTAACTAGTTTAGTGTAGACCGTTATGTCGATTGACAAGGGTAGTAATTTGAAATAAAAGAGCATGCATTGAAAACAATAGAATGACTACACTAGGGTCTTGAACCCATGTAGAGATTTGCATGATTCTGAGTGTATAAATTGTTGAGTGATAACATGCTTGAGTGATAATATGTTAAATTATCTATTGTTTTCTCTTCACTAGGTTGTGTAGCTCATATCCCTCATGGATGGGAATTTATTTAATTTGGGTATTTCCATAAACTATTTTGTGTAATAATTATTGTGCTGGTCGTGGCACAACTAAACATGTAATAAAACCACTGTCGTTTCATTGTGTTTTCTATTCGAGGCTTATGGTATATATTTTAGTCCAGATATGAAGAGCATGTGTGAAATTTTATGTTTAGATTCCATTGTATGTTAAAAAAGGGTAAACGTAGAAACCCTTAGGTATCTCCCTGTGTGATCAGTTAGAAAAAAATTTACCTTGCATCCCGACACTTGGCAGGCCTAGGCATGACAGTAGAAGAATCCATATGCCAATAAACAAATCTATAGAACCCAGTACAACAGCAGTGAAGAAGGTAACAGCAGTGGATAAAATCCAATAGAAATCCAGTGGAGCAGTTTGTAGTCACTCAGAAGGAAGAACACAACTGAAGTGGGTCCCACTAATCAAGAACTAAAACGGAAGTCGTGCAGATGCAAAAGCAGATGGGGATGACCACCAGCAGTGATGCAGGGGGTAAATCCAGGGGTTGGAGTACAGATCCAACCCAAAATCGGGCACTGCCAAGTACTAAATGAACAATAAATGTGCAAACTGCAACAACGAAGAAATGGGCAAGAGGTAGGCCCCAGCAAGATGCTAACCTTTGCAACTGCAAATGGATGCAAATAAGAGGTATGGGCGAATGTGGTGGTCCAAGTTGTAGGTCTAGAAGTGAGGGTTCCTCTCAGATCCAAGGAGAAAACACCCCAGAACCAGATGTACAAGGGGACCAAACAGCCAAACAACCCTGAAGTGGGACCCACCATTGATGGAAGGTGGATCACAGAGGTGTAATGGACAACAGAGGCTGTGGTGGCAATAATGGAAGTGATTTGATGGAGATTCAAACCACAAACCAGCGGATCTAGCAGAAAAACTCCCAAAAAATAGGTGTTGGGTGGAAGAGATGCAGTGCAGAAAAACCAGTTAAAAGGGCCCCACCATTGACCTAAATCGTAGGTTAACCGTTAGGCATGTGAAGGTGGGCCAGGGGAGATTCCAATGGTGAAGGATCGAAAACAGTAGAGGACCGAAGGTAGCCGATATAGCTAGAAGAGTTAGATAGGGGCTGGATTTGTCACTTGGAGAGAAGACAGTGTAGGACCTTCTAGAGCTGAGGGAAGAAGAAATCCAACCAGTTGGATGGGGATTCCACCAAAAAATGATAGGAAACACGTGACTCCTGTCATCGAAATTTTTTTCCAGGCAGGGGATCGTTGGCAAATACGATAGATAGCAAAAAAACAAAAAAATTTGAAAAAAAATATTTCAGATCTGTGCAAAATTGTGCAATGCCAGTCAAAAAAACGTCGGAGATTGTCCTTGCTTGTTATCAGTTAAAAAAGTAATGTAAAAATAAAAAGAAGAGATAATGGAGAATAATTCTTCTCAAATTGTATTGTATGTATTTTCCTCTTAGAGGATACATGAATAAATAGTAATAAAGGAGACACTTAAGGTGGAAAAAAATGAAATACAGTAAGAGAATAATTATCTACAATAAATCATGAAAGTTCCCTTAAGTGCTTAGAACTGAATTAACCTCAGAGGGGGGTTGAATAGGGTAATCACAAATTATGGGTTTTTAAAATTTTCTTGATTAATAAGTTCGAAATTAATACAATTAATCAAGATTGTGTTTTATACAATGTATAAAAGGTAAAGAATCAATCACACAACAAGGCACACAATTTATAGTGGTTCGGTTAGCCAACCTACATCTACTGTAGAGACGTGCTCAACCTTGAGCTATATCTAATTCACTAAGGTTGGAATTACGCCAACACAATAGGATAGGACTTCCACCTATCCAATTGATTGACACTTTCACCCAATTCCTATCCCACTATTTTTTATAGTGGTTCAAGAGAAAACTATCTCTTTAATCCACTTCACAATAGAATCATTTTTTGTAACACCCGGATTTTTCAATGCATAAGTACATTGGATTTTTGTCTAGTTTAATTGTTAAATTTGTTGAATTTAAGATTTATGGATGGAATGGATTTTAGGTGGGCAAGAATTGGGTCAATAGCCCAATTATGATCCAATGGATCAAGGATGGAATTCGATTTGGAAGTAATTGGGTAGGTAAGTGTGATTAAATGGGTCAACTACCCAATTTGAAACCCAATTGGTCAACGGGAATGGATTTTGAAAGTAAATGGGTAAAGGATTAATTAAATTGGGTCAAGTACCCAATTAAGATCCAAGGCATGGGATCCACCTCAAAAAGTGAGGTGGCATGTATATGAGGTGGCATGTGAGTGACATGGCCAAGTGGGACCCAAATCCACCCCATCAAGTGAGGTGGCAAGTGGTTCATGTAACATGCATGGTCGGCTAACCGCGGTTGAGTCCAATAGAGTTGAGTTGATGAATGAGTTCAGTGGGATAAATAATGCTTGTATTGGAATTCACATGAGTTGAGAATTTATTAATGTTGAGTTCAAGTGCTTGAGTTGGAAAATGAGTTCATTTAAGTTGAGTTGAGTTGAATTGAAGTGAGTGGAGTGGGAAAATTGAGGGTTTCCATCTCAAAGGAGGAAACCCAAAAGGCATATCCAAGGTGTACACGTTGGGGAGATGGAGGGTTTCCATCTCATGGTGGAAACCCAAGGGACACAAGATTGGGGAGCTCAAAGGTTGTCTTGGTGTTAGCCAAGGGGTGTCTTGGTTAAGCCAAGGGACACCTTGGTAAGAGGAAATCATTAAGGAAGGGAGGTGAGAAGGCTTGTGGCTGTTACAAGGACATCAGTCCAAGGGACACACTACACCCCCTTTGGCCGATTGCACTTCTCTTTGAAACAAAGAGATCTTCATCTCTCTCTCTCTCCCTCTCTCAACTACACTTGGCCAATTCTCTCTCTCTTCAGTGAGAGATTTGCATCTTCTCTTCTCATCTCTCTCTCTCTCTCCCATTTTCGGCTCTAGACTTGGAGAAATCAGCGAAGAACAAGAAAAGAAGGAGAAGGACTGAGGAGCAAGTTCAGATTAAAGAGAAACGAAGGAGACGTGCAAAAAGGTATGTAGTGTTTAAGAAGATAGGATTGAATGAATGAAAGAAACTAAGGGAACCATGGTTTTGGCTATGGAATGGCCGAAACCATGGGGTTCATTTTTTATTTAAATGGACAATCAAAATGTTATGGGACCATGGACTTTGAAATCCATTCAAGGAATGGATAAATGTTTGGAATAAAAAGGAAAAGACCCTAACCTTGTTTGGTGGGTAAGATAAACTTGTTAAAATGAGATATGATGATAGTGACCATGTTTAGACAAGATTAAAGAGTGAATCTCATGAAGAAAAGACTTATAAATAATCAAACAAGAAGGACTGAACATGGGTTGCACTGTCTGTTGGACAGGTACTACCGTCCGCGGACGGGTTTCAACCGTCCGTAGGACAGGTAATAGACTGGACAGGGTGTTGTCTGCGGACGGGTTGCACTGTCTGTAGGACGGGTTTTTACCGTTCGCGGGACGGGTTTCGACCGTCCCCAGGACGGGTAATGGACTGGACAAGGTGTTGTCTGAGGACGGGTAATAGACTGGACAGGGTGTTGTCCGCGAACGGGTTGCACTGTTTGTAGGACGGGTTTCTACCATTCGCGACAAGTTTTGACCGTCCGCAGGACGGGTAATAGACTGGACAGGGTGTTGTCTGCAGACGGGTTGCACTGTCTGTAGGATGGGTTTCTGTCGTTAGCAAAAAGGGTTTCGACCGTCCGCAGGAAGGGTAATAGACTGGACGGACGGGTGTGGATTGTCAGCGGGACGGGTAACGGGTGTGAACAGAGTGCTGTCTGCGGACGGGTGTGGACTTTACTCGGGATGGGTTTCGACTGTCCGCGGATGGGTTTCTATCTTCCGCAGGACGAGTAGCGGACGGTGATTTGCCTTGTTCAGTTGACTGAATTTTGAAGTGAAACTTTTTATATAATTTTTCCGGATTGTTTAAGTTTATTTGGATGAGTAAAGTATGATGGGAATTGAATGGGTAATAAAATTAACATATGTGTATGATGAATTCGTTAAGGTAACGGGATTTCACAAAAGGGTGTACGATCAATTTTCACGTGATCGGTGATCAATATCTTCACGAAGCAGCAAGAATAATATACTGAAATTTGGTAGGATTCCTACCTTGTTGAGACACTACGGATTTTATACATGTACTGGTTTTATTTCCATTTATGATGATGTACTTTGGGCATCAAATGATTATGTTTTTAAGAACTGAGTTTCAATGCTATTATGTACTTGGATATGAAATGGCATCATTGCACTCATTACCTCATGCATGGCATGGGAGGGAACACAAGGGAGGAGTCCACGCTCCATTTGGTGTTTCCGATAAACAAACGTGGGGAGGAATCCACACTGATTCCGATTGACATACGTGAAGAGATATATGATGTTTGAAATGTAAGAGGAGTCCACGCTCCATTCGGTGGGACCGATTAACATACGTGGGGAGGCATAACAGTGAATACTTTGATGTGGCTTATTCATCAAGAAGAATAACAATGTGATTTGTGATATGGTTGTTGGGTGGGAAATCACTGGCATATGACACCCATGGCATGGCATTAAATTAGCATGATTTTGTTATGAGTATCATGTGCTGATTTTAGTACTACAAGTTGTTTACAGTTTTGATATTATGTATCTATTGTGATTTTATACTAATCCCATGTGTATAACCCTACTTGGAATTCCTACTGGGCGAGTTGACTAACGCCCTACTTCTACCTTTAGATGATGGTACAGGGAATGAAAAGGACGATGGACGTGAAGGAAGCCAAGCTTAGGAGCTTGGACAATTTATGATTATTAAACATTTATGATAATTTTGGATGATGTATTTTGAGATAATTGCATTTTGGGATTATAATAATTTTAGATTTATCTTATTATGGTTTGATGTTACATTTGGATATTAAGTTCAGTTAATTTAATGGTGATTCATTTCCTTGCTAATTAATTTTATGGAGGGTATTTGTAATCATATAATAATTCCGTAAACATTAGTAATGCATGTGAAATGTTTTAGTGGACTTGTCCACGCACACGTATTAGTGGCCAGTTAAGGGTCGGGCTTTGGAAGCTCAGACTTAGCTCTCATCGTGGCGTCCCGCTCTCTCTCACTCTTTAATTTAAAAAAGAAAATCTACTTTGATTTTCGGCAAGTGAAAAAGGGAGGGCATCACAGTTGGTATCAGAGCGAAATCAAAAGTGTGAATCTTTCAAAGTAAGATTAATACGGTATCATGTCTCACTGACAAGATAAGAATCCCAACTGGCCGACTCTTCGGAGTCTGTTGTACGGGGGTTGGATTAATTTGCTTTGTTGAGAATCAGACTAAAGCATTCAATCTGAGAGCAACACTTGATGAAAAATGAATAATAGTAAGGGAAGGACAATCATTATAAACATGGATTTATCAAACATAGCAAAGTAGGACATATTTCCCCAAAACAAGAAACATCAAGATTTCCCCAAATTGAGAAACAATACTTAATACATAGGAAATTTCCCCAAACAAGAAATACAATATGCTGATTTGGCAATTCCCCAAACTATGTAAACACAAAACTTTATGAGAAAACTAAGTCAAGCACTGTTTCAATGACTTAGGAAAATGCCTCCAAGAAGAAGAACCTGACAAAACCCGCATCAGAAGCAAGACGTACAACACCCACACCAGGAAGAGGGGCAAAACAGTGTTAATATTCCTGAAGTACCTCCTGAGTTGCAAAATTTAGTACAAGCAGTGGTCACTTCCGTTCTACAGCAACATTTGAACGGCACTGAAGGTGTAACCTCCAATGAAGCACAGGATCGAAGCATGGTTAGAGACTTCTAACAGCAGCATCCTCATCATTTCAAAGGGAAAGAAGAACTTGCAGGAGCGGAAAATTGGCTAAGAAATATCACCAGATCTTGACATTACTGAAGATCACCAGTAATGAAGATAGAATACTGCTGGCTACTTCACAATTGATTGATGATGCCAGCAAGTGGTGGGAAGTAATTGAATAACAACGGGCACAGATTTCAGCGGAGGAAAGGACTGAGATGACATGGGACCAGTTCGCTCGAATGTTTCTGGATCACTATTTTCCAGAAGAAGAGAAGGAGTTCTAGACACAAGCGTTCATATCTTTGGTTTAGGGCACCACGACAGTGGTGGAGTATCATCAAGAGTTTCTCTGTCTATCATGTTATTCTTTATACATGGTGGACACAGAATACAAGAAGGCTCGTAAGTTTGAGCGAGGCCTTCGACCAAACATTAGGGTCAAAGTGACTATTTTCAAGTCACCTACAATGGCAAAAGTGGTCAGTCGAGCTACCATAGCTGAGCAAGAGCTGACAGATACAGTTCGGGTTGTGGACAACAGCCGAGGTCAGTGCTCCACATCAGGATCTGTCTCTCAGGTTCCTCGAGGGGTTAGTACCTGTTCTTAATGTCGCTAGTCAGGGCCATTTCAAAGGGGAGTGTCCGCAGAATAATAGACCTTCTCACTCCAGGGGCACCTTCCGACCTCCAGCTCGTTCTCAGGCATCTAAAGCATATAACTAGACAGGACGAACACCTATTCCGTGAGGATCTGGATGACTGTATACTTTGGCTCCTCTTCCAGGGACGGTGGATCACTCGGTGATTCAAGGTATGGCAGTAGTTGGCAGTTCTTATGCTTTTGCATTATTTGATTCAGGAGAATCCTACTCCTTTGTATATGCTGCATTCATATCTGCTACTGGCACTTTAGTACAACAACTGTCCACTGCACTTACAATTGTATCCCCCATTGGCGATACATCACAGGGACTGATATGCACATCGGTAAACACTGAACTGAACTTGCTGGGTTCAGATTTGAGTTCAACTATCTGGTACTCAAGATGACATAGTACGACATCATATTCGGCACGGATTGGCTTGCTAATTTCCAGGCCAGCATTGACTGCCACCTTCGCAGGGTGGTGATATTTTGGTCACCCAAGGGAAAACGATATGTGGTACATGCCGACAAACAAAGCATTTCAATGAACAGGAGATTGCACGAAGAAATGAATAGTCTAGTACTAAACAACATCAAACTAGACAAGGCGCCAATGACTGAACTACCTGCGGTAGTGAAAGACTACCCAGAGGTATTTTCGACAGAACTCCCTGGTTTACCTCCAAAGAGGGAGATTGATTTCGAGATCAAGCTGTATCCTAGCGCTGCTCCAGTATCATTGCCACATTACTGGATGGCCCCAACTGAGATGTCGGAGCTAAAAAAGCAAATTGATGAACTGCTCAGACTAGGATGTATTCGGAACAGCACTTCATCCTGGGGAGCACCAGTATTATTTGTAAAGAAGAAGGATGGTACTCTTCGGATGTGCGTAGATTACAGGAAATTGAACCAGCTGACAGTTAGAAACAAATACCCTCTACCTAGAATTGATGATCTATTCGCTCAACTCAGAGGTTCCAGTCATTTCTCCAAGATTGATCTGATGTCAGGCTAGCATCAAATTCGTGTCAGGGATGAAGACATAGAGAAGACGACTTTCAGAACTCGTTATTGACTATACGAGTATGTGGTCATGCCGTTTAGACTCACCAATACACCAACTGTGTTCATGGATAGGATGAACAGGATCTTTCGTCCTTACTTGGACAAGTTTGTAATTATTTTCATTGACGATATTCTGATTTATTCTACCAGTTGGGAGGAGCATGCGGAACATTTAAAGATAGTTTTGGACACCCTGAAGAATAATCAGTTGTATGCCAAAGCAAGCAAGTGCGAATTCTGCCTATCTGAGGTTAACTTCTTAGGGCATGTCATATCAGTGGAAGGAATAGCCGTAGACCCGGTTAAAGTGGCAACAGTTCGAGACTGTAAAGCTCCAAGGAATGTGACCGAAATCCGCAGCTTTCTGGGATTGGCTGGTTATTATCGGAAGTTTATTATGGATTTCTCCAAGATTGCAGCTCCACTCACCCGACTCACTCAGAAATGAGTCAAATTTGAATGGTCTGATGTATGCAACTGAAGATTCGAAGACCTGAAGGAGAGGCTTACAACTGCTCCGATTCTGATTTTGCTTGAAAGAGGCAAGGGCTATGAATTATATTGTGATGCTTCAAGAGAAGGACTTGGGTGTTCTCTTACTCAAAGTCAACACATAGTGGCTTATGGTTCAAAGCAGTTGAAAGTTCATGAACGCCACTATCCCACACATGATCTGGAATTAGCCGCAGTGGTCTTCGCTTTCAAAAGCTGGAGACACTATCTTTATGGCGAGAAGTTTAAGGTATTCTCATATCACAAAAGTTTGAAGTATTTGTTTGAGTAGAAGGAACTCAATATGAGGCAGCGTAGATGGATGGAATATCTGCAGGATTATGAGTTTGCGCTTTGATATCATCCTGGCAAGGCGAACAAAGTGGCGGGTGCCCTCAGTCATATGTCACATGCAACAGTGTCCAGTTTGATTATGAAGGAATGGGAAATGCTGAATACCATTCGAGAGTTTAAATTGTACATCAAGAATCAAGGGAGTATGTATAATCTGATAGTATGTTCCTGCATGGTTTCCAAGATTGAGCAGTAACAGTGGACAGATCCAGAAGTGGAAGAGATGTGGGCTAAGATGTCGATTGGTGAAGTCATATCTTAATGCGAATTACGACAAGGACAAGGTCTTTTATTCCGAGACAGGACGTATGTGCCTCAAAACTGTAGAAGAAAGTTGTTGATCGAAGCACATCAAACAAAACTCTCTATTCATCCGGGTAGCACCAAGATGTACCATGACCTGAAAAGGCACTAATGGTGGCATGGACTTAAAAGAGATGTAGCAAATTTTGTTGCTCATTGCTTGACTTGTCAGTAAGTCAAGACTGAACATTAGAAACCACCAGGATTACTTAAACCCTTACCAGTGCTAGAGTGGAAATGGGAACATATTTCCATGGATTTTATGACGGGGTTGTCAAGGTCATCAAAGGGCAACGATGCAATATGGGTCGTAGTAGATCGATTGACCAAGCCTACACACTTTCTTCCAATCAAGATGACAGATTCATCTGAGACTTTAGGACGACGATACATCAAGGATATCTCAGGCTACATGGTATACCCAGAACCATAGTGTCCGACAGAGATGGCTGATTCACCGGCAGGGTGTGGCAAAACATGTAGTCGGCTATGGGGACCAACTTGTTGATCAGTACAGCTTCCCATCCACAGACTCAAGGTCAGTTAGAGAGGACAATACAGTCATTAGAGGATATGCTGAGAGCATGTATGTTAGACTTCAAAGGTGGTTGGGAAGATCATTTACCACTAGTTGAGTTCTCTTACAACAACAGTTACCAGGCAAGCCTCTAGATGGCTCCATTCGAGGCGTTGTATGGTAGACCCTGTAGATCATCAGTGTGTTGGACAAAGGCTGGTGTGCCTACACTTATTGGACCTGAGCTAATTGCAGATACTACGGAACAGATCAAGGTATTACGACAACATCTGCTCACTGTACAGAGTCTTCAGAAGAGCTATGCAGACAAGAGAATGAGATTCCTTGAGCTTGAAGTGGGACACTTAGTATCTTTTAAGGTCTCTCCACGAAAGGGCATATGAGATTTGGAAAGAAAGGAAAGTTGTCACCTAGATTTGTGGGACCCTTTCCAATCCAAAAGAGGGTGGAGGAAGTGGCTAATCAATTGATACTTCCTTCACAGTTGTCATCACTGCACGATGTATTTCATGTATCTATGTTGAGGAAGTACAATCTTGATCCCTCACATGTACTGAACGTACAAGACATAGAAGTGCAAAGCGACGTGACTTACGTCGAAAAGCCAGTTAGATTGTAACGCCCCGCCCTCTCCGTGAATTTCAGAGTCTAATTTATTTTTTTTAAATAATAATAAAACATCGGAATAGAGCGGGCGGTGTCACGACGCGAGTTAAGTTCAGACTACCTAAGTCTGAACCTTAACTGGCCACCCATGTGTACATGGACTAGACCATCATAATGAACACACATGGAACTAACATCAACTTGTGGAATAGTATAAGTTAACTGCGGAATAATATGAAAAGATAGCCAGTACCAGTCTCAACTAATAATTACATAAATCAACCATACACTGTCATTATCCTAAACAAACCATAGCAAGTAACTACTTTATTACATGTCCAACAAAAGTATTCAAATGATAGTAATATAAAGTAATCCAATTCATCATTCAAGCGCTTAGGCTTGGCTCCCTTTCCTGTCATCGACCTTCTTTATCCCTTTACTTGTACCTGCAATCTCCTCTGAGGATAGAATTAGGGCGTTAGATCAATGCGCCCAGTAGGTTCCCGAATTAGGGCTACCACATTTTAGCATATAAAACATGCATATACATATCATAATACATGATCATCAAAACAGATAAAACAATGCTATGAAGTATGCACATGCAATGAGCATCCCCCATCATGTACCTTCATAGCCATCACTTGACGTGCCTTGCACCGACAAGGTAAATTACAACACACTTTTATCTCTTCATCATTGATTGATTCATATCACGTATGAGTCCTCCTGGCGGGACTCTCATCGCCTAAGGAGACCAATGTGACTATGATCATCATGTTACTCCTCCTGGCGTGACTTGCACCACCGAGGAAGGACGTAACTCATAACGTGAAACACTGTAGAACCTCATTCATAATCCCATGTCTATGCATGAGATGCCAATGCCTGTATGCCATTTGTTAATGCATAATATATCATTTGAAACACATAAAATAAAACAAGAGTCTCATAAGAAAAACTGGGTAAAACTGTGGTTACAAGTAGGTAGGAAACCTACTGAAGAATCATTTCAGCGTCCGTTCTTTCTTAGGCTTTATCCGGTCACCGCTCGCAGTCTTGCACCGTCACAGAGATCCGTCACCTTATTCACATAAATAATGGATCAACTTTAATCCCTTACTTTATTTGATTCCCATTTTTTGAGTCTAAGTCCACAAATACCAACTCATGGTTGTGACCCTTATTTACAAACATGCCATTGCTACCAATACCTTGATTAAACTCTACAACCTTAACCGCAACTTTAACATGGTTCAGTCATGTTTTGGAGGACCAAAACAGCAAACATAATTCCATATTTAATCACATACACATCCATAAAATGACCCATGAACAGTCCATGGGGTTTGGCCATACTCATGGCCGAACCCTTATGGTTCTTTGCTCAATAATGTCCTTTGTTTAAATACTAATTGGCTCTACCCCTTAGCCATGTTAAGCCCATAGTTTAGCCATCCTATGGCGAACCCAAAATCAGTAACCATAACACATAAAAATCTCCACCATTTGGTATGGTTTTATCTCTCCAAAACCATACCAACTTATCAACCAATTTTATGGGGTTCGGCCATCCAATGTGGCCGAACCCTATACCCATGTTTTGGACCCTTTTTTTCACTTACATTTCATGTCCATTAAATTATGTAAGAATCAGCATAATATTAACGGATTTTACCTTTCAAAAACCATACAAAAACAGTCCATAAAAAGTCTATGGGTTACATGTTTTCCAACATGAAAAACAACATTCTTTTACATGCGGTTCGGCCCTCCATGGTGGCCGAACCCAATGGTTATGTTTACTGTTTTTAAACCTTAGATAATCATGTAATAACAGTATATTAAAATCAGGTTTTACTTTTCAAACAAACATCCAAAAATTAGCCCAATTTCATAGGGTTCGGCCATGCTCATTGGCCGAACACCATGACCTTTGGTTTTGAACCTTTAACCCTTTATCTTGGGTCTGAAACCAACACCCAAATCCATGTTTTAACCTCCTTAAAATATGCATTTTAAATCCAACAATAACATCTAATATCAGTCCCAAATCATATGATTTTAATTTCCAAAAACTATAAAAAACAACCACTTGTTTCCATGGGGTTCGGCCATGCTAAGTGGCCGAACCCAATGGTCCATTTCCATCTTTTAATCCACTGATTTTAGACCATATAAACTTCAGTCCCTATGTCATTTAGATCCATGTTTTTAACCATTCTAAAACATGTATTTAAATCTTAAATCAAAATCCAAAAACAGTCCACTAAATCCATGGTTTTCATGTTTCAAAACATGAAAACCAAGCCATCTCTTACATGGGGTTCGGCCCTTCATGGTGGCCGAACCCAATGGTCATCTTAATCATTTCTAAACCTCCATTACTCAAGGTTAATCATTGGTGTATTCGGCCATGATCATGGCCCAATCCACACCCTATTTGTTCTATGTTTTTCAACAAACTCAATGAAATATTTACCAATTTTCCAAGCCTTTCTTCTTGACTTTTGATCCTTGCTTCCTATCTTTTATTTCTTCCTTTCTTCCATAATTCCTTGCTGGTTTAAGCTTGAATATTTGGTACCAAAAGCCTCTGCTGTTCCAGCCGAGAACACCAATTGGAGAGAGGGAGAAAGAGATGGGATTGTAAGGCTTTCACAATGATAAAAATCGGCCACACATGCGTGCTTATTGCTTTTGTATTTCAGCCCCCAAAACCCCTCCACTCCCTCATCAATTCATGCACACAACGATGGGTCTTGGGTGCTATCCAAGGCACCACTTGGCAGCTACCCATACAGCCATAAAACGTGTGGGACTTGTTTTGGTGGTTTAAGCTGAGCCAAACTCTTCCAATTCCCACTTAGCTCACTGAGTTTTCAGCCCCTTCAATTTCCCTTTTGACTCACTTGAACTCAAGGCTATTTAGATTTCCATCTCAACTCACCCAACTCACATACTTAATGCATTTCATTTAATGCACATGAGTTGACTCATAACTTGATTTAATTCCCACTCACTTCAGTCCCACTCAACTGATTTAACTCGTGTTTTAGCTCCCTTGAGGGTCCACATGGTCAACAATAGTAAACTCGACCCGTTGGGTCCACTTTTAGCTCTTTGACCCGTTTTTGACTCCATGACCCAAATATGGAATTTTGGTCATTTGTAAATGGTTTTCACATATGGATCAGGCCTACCCATTTTTCCTCCACTTGATTTTCAATCAAATAGGCTTAACCCCATTAATTTAAGTTCACAAAACGGTCAAATCATCCATTTTGACCCGATGGGTCCCATTTGGGCCCTTTGACCCATTTAGCCATTTTTGACCCTAATGATGAAAATTACCCATCCAATCAAACTTAACATTCATAATGTGCTCATATGATTTTAATTTGAGCAATGGGCCCCACTATTTCCTTACTTAACATCACAAAATAATTAATTTAACAACTCAGGGGCATTTTTGTAATTTTCCACTTCATTGAGAAACTGGGGTGTTATAATATAACCCTTTTTTTTAAAATTTTCGTCTCGAAAATCGAATGAAGTAGGGTTCTCAAATTAAATTACACAAATAATTCGGGGTGAGCTGTTCTCATCTCCGATTCAAGTTCCCACGTGGCCTCTTCATCACCATCACAGTCCCATACCACTTTTACGAACTGAATCGCTCTGTTTCGCAACACCCTTTGTTCGGTCTCCACTATCCTGACCCGCTTCTCGATGTACGTCACGTCGCTTTGTACTTCAATATCTTGAACATTTAAAACATGGGACGAATCCGGATTGTATTTCCTTAGCATCGACACTTGGAACACATCGTGTAGAGCTGCTAATTGTGATGGGAGTGCTATCTGATAAGCCACGTCCCCCACTCTTCTCATGATGGAAAATGGTCCCACATATCTTGGCGACAGTTTTCCCTTCTTGCCAAACCTCATGTGCTCTTTCCGTGGCGAGACCTTTAGAAATACCAAGTCTCCCACTTCAAATTCCAGAAACCTTCTCCTTTTATCAGCATAACTCTTCTGCCGACTCTGTGTAGTCAATAAGTGTTGACTTATTAACTTTATTTGCGCAGTAGTCTCCGCGACTAGTTCTGGACCAATCAATGCAGGCTCTCCAGCCTCTGTCCAACATACCGGCGACCTACACGGTCTACCATATAAAGCCTCATAAAGAGCCATTTGAAGGCTTGCCTGATAGCTATTATTATAAGAGAACTCCACCAGTGGTAAGTGGTCCTCCCATCCTCCTTTGAAATCCAACATACATGCTCTCAGCATGTCTTCCAAAGTTTGTATCGTCCTTTCTGACTGTCCATCAGTCTGTGGACGGAAAACGGTGCTAGTCAATAAATCTGTCCCCATGGCTGACTGCATGCTTTGCCATACCCTGCCGGTAAAACTGCCATCTCTGCCCGATACTATCGTTCGAGGAATGCCATGTAGTCGAATGATTTCTTTAATATACCGCCGACCCAATGCTTCAGACGAATCCGTCATCTTGATAGGAATGAAATGTGCGAATTTGGTCAGTCGGTCGACTACGACCCATATAGCGTCATTGCCCTTTGAAGACCTTGGCAACCCTGATACAAAGTCCATGGAAATGTGTTCCCATTTCCATTCTGGCACTGCTAAGGGTTTGAGCAATGGTGGCTTTTGGTGTTCAGTCTTAACTTGTTGACAAGTTAGACAATGTGCCACGAATTCTGCCACATCCCTTTTTAGTCCATGCCACCAATAATGCCTCTTTAAATCATGGTACATTTTTGTAATAGCCCGAATTTTTGAATCAATATATATTTGGCATTTATTGATTTTAATTTGAATTTTGATATGATAGAATACCAAATGGATCAAAAGTTGGGACAAGGGTCCAAGATTGGTCCAATGGGCCATGGATTGGATGAAATCCATTTAATGAGTCAATGAGGACTAATCGGGTCAAGGATGGTCAAAAGGCCATATGGGACCCAATGGACCAAAGTAGGTAAGCCCTAAAATAAATGAGAAAGTCAAAATATAATTGGCCCCTGGACCCAATGGTGATCCAATTAAGATAAATTAAATGGATTAGATAATTATAAAATTATCTAAGTTAAGATGTATCAAGATTAAGTAATATGGCCAAATGGGGCCCACCTCCACCTCACCAACTGAGGTGGCGTGTGGACCAAGGAAAAAGTGGGGCCAACCATCATGGTTGACTTGGTCAACCATGGATAAATTTAAGAAGACTAAGGTGGATTAAGGTAAATTAAATTGATTAAAATTATTGTAAAATGCCCTAAGTTAAAATCAATGGAATTAAAATGACATGGCCAAGTGGGGCCCACCTCCACCTCATCAAATGAGGTGGCGGGTGGGGTAGGTATAGGTGGGGGCCATCCACCATGGTTGACTTGGTCAACCATGGGTGGATTTCTTAAATAGATAAATTGTATGAAATTAAATTGGATGGAAATTAATTAACCTAAGTGAGGACTTAACTTAATTAATTTGGTTGGTATCAAAGAGGACAAGGGAGCCATGCTTGGTGGTTGGGTCTCAACCACCACCACCAAAGTCAAGTTAGCCCATGCTTGGTTGGTGAGGCCATAATGGAGGGGTATGGTCCAAGTAAGACCAAGGAATGAGATGGGTCTTCCATCACCTCTCTCAAAAACCGTCCCATGTATTGGAGAAAAGAAAAAGAGAAGAAAACTTAGAAGAAGAAGAGAGGAAAAGAGAAAGAGAGAGCAAACCTTGGTCCAGCCCTTCAAGATCAAAGGCTAAGATCTTGTCTTCCATCACCTTCCCCTCTCCCTCTCTCAATCTAACCCCATCTACCATAGCCGACCCAAGCATATTTCACCATTGATCAAGCACATCTAGCCGATCAAACAAGGAGAGGAAGAAGAAAGGAGGCCAAGGAAGTCGACGGGAGTGACAAAGATCGGAGGAGTCGTCGGATAGTAAGTATGTTCTAAACAAGAAATTTAAATTTTAGGGTTTTAAGTTTTGAAATCCATTTCCTTGGATTGGATGGTGGCCAAACCATCATAGGCTTTGAATTTAAAAATCCATCCAATGGTAGGATAAGGAATGGATAAAATGGAGGAATGGATTAAGTAATGGATTAGGGATGTTAAGTATTTAAAATAATTGTTATGGATTTGTGAGGAAACTTTGGGCCATAGGGTTCAGCCATGTAGCATGGCCGAGCCCCATGGTGGCAAATTAAATGATGGATGATGGAAGTATGGAAAAATATGGAGAAAAAGGTTAGGTTTCCTAAATGCAAAGTAATTGATGATTTTATTAAGGTTAGAAGGTTTAAAGATAATGGAGAAAAATGATAGATTTAAATGGATTTATTGAGTATAGAATGTGATGTTTAAATGGGATGAAAATGGTGATGTAAATAGATGATTTAATTCAAATGGGGGTATGATGTTTTAAAGAAATCATGGACTATAGGGTTCAGCCATACAAGGTGGCCGAACCCCATGGTTAGTGATCTATGAAGGTTAGGGCTCTTAGATGCTCAATGGTTAATGTTTTCTAAAGTTTGAAAATTATGAGTATGGTATGTGATTTTCAAATGGGTACTAAAGGATGGAAGTGGGGGATTAAATATTTTTGAATTATGGAGGTAATGAGGAAATGATTGGTGGTGTAAGTGGACTTTAAATATGATTAAAGATCCAAGGTAAAAATGAGGGAAAGACATCATGGGTTCGGCCATGGTGTATGGCCGAACCCATGACCCATGTTTTTAGGTCAATTGTGGGCTAAGTTATGGTTTATACATGTGGTTAAGCAAATGGAAATTTGGGTAAGTAAATGGTAAAATTTAAATGGATTTACAAAATGTATGATATGGGTTTTTTTTTTAAGGGCCAAAATGAATGAAGGTTAATGATTTTAAAATGGATTATTTTTGGGACAAAAGATTAGTCTTTGAAAATGGCATCCATAAAGGTGAACCCTAGGGTGGTGATTAGTGGTTTTAATAAATAGAAAATGATGTAGAAAAATGCTAGATTTTAATGGATTTATGAAAATGATATGTGAGGTTTTAAATGGGATGAGAATGGGGACTTAAATGAATAAATTAAATTCATTGGTGATAGGATTAAATGAGACAAAATGGACCCAAAAGAAGGGAGATAGGGTACCATGGGTTCGGCCATGGTGTATGGCCGAACCCATGATCTCTTTGTGGGCCACCTTTACGGCCAAATGTGAAAGGACATATGGGATTAAATATTTTTCAAAATTAAATAATAGGTGGCTGATTTTATGATACTAGGTCATGATTAAATGGATCTAAGTATGAATAAATTGTTGGACTTAGAATGTACATAAATGGATGGATGATTGAACCATGGGAGAGGAATGGCAAAATGGTAAATAAGTGCCACATTGAAAAACCATAGATTTCGCCATAGTACATGGCCGAACCCTATGTGGATTGAACATGGAATTGGATAGATTAGAAGGACATTATGAATGATTAAATGAAACGTATAGATGCTGCGTTTTAGGCTCGCTCAATGTAATATTTGAAATGGCCAAAAATCGGATTTATGTATGTGTTTTAACCAAATGGATAATGGGCTAAGTTAAGGACCGATTTTTGATAAACTTGTAAAGGATCATTGAATGGATCTAGGGTTATGATCTGATAGGTACTTAATCATGGATAACGTATGGACTAATTCGGTAAATGTAATAAGGTATCGGGACGTCGCAAACGGTACGCGATCGGCGACCGGATTATGGAACGGAAAACGTAATGGAACGCTACACGGTATTCGGTAGGATTCCTACCTTTTTGTAAGCAATGGATATGTGATGGTATTTTAGATTATTTTGATTTGGCTTATGATGGATTTATGATTATGATTTATCTTATGATGAGTTTTAAGTTATGAATGATATGGATTATATTTTAACATTATGCATAATATGGCTATGTATGGTATACCAAAATTATGGTTTATCTATATACTACATAGCATAATGCACGTACATCTCATGCATGGCATGGGCGGGAAAATAATGAAACCGGAGTCCATGCTCCGTCAGGGCGACCGAGAATCAGACATGGGGATAGCCTGAGGGCTATAAGCGGAGTCCATGCTCCGTCGGGGCGACCGAGAATCAAACATGGGGATAGTTCTATAAGCGGAGTCCATGCTCCGTCGGGGCGACCGAGAAGCAAACATGGGGGCAATACATTGTATGATCATACGGATGATGGGTGGGACACATGACATTGGTACCCATGGCATAGCACTCATTACATGCTTATTTTGTTATATTTTGTTGTATCGGTATGCATGTTATCACTAATCCATATGCTAGCCCTACTCGGAGTCCTACTGGGCGCGTTGACTAACGCCCTACTTCTACCCTAGCTGATGACACAAGGGATGACGGAAGCGGTGGATATGACAGGAGCCAAGCTTAGGAGCTTGGGAAGCGCAATCTTAGTTTATTTACGTTTACATTTTGGAGATGTAATTTTAAAGTAACTTAGCTTGTCGGGTTGTATAAATTTACATTTCTTGCGATGGTTTGGACGTTACTTATGGACAATTACATTTGGTGATATAAATATGATCATAGGAGCATTTTGGTCATTTAATGTTGTATCTTCCCTTCTATCTAAAAACCGGTAGGATAGACTCTATTATCATGTTCCGCAATGATTATAATCCGCGAACTTACTTCCTACACGTGAACCATTCTCGTGGACTTAGTTCCGCGCACGCGTGGGGTTGGCCAGTTAAGGGTCGGGCTTTAGAAGCTCGGACTTAACTCGCGTCGTGGCGTCTGCGCCCTCTCTCACTCTTCTATTTCAAAAAAAAAAATACTCTGATTTTCGGAAAGCGGGTCAAAAAGGTGAGGGCGTTACAATTTTGGTGCTGCCCGGATGGATAGAGAGCTTGGACTGATGTGCCTCAATCAGTAGCTCTTTCCTGCAACTCTTTGGCACATATGTTCTTCCCCGGAATGCAAGACCATGTCCTGGTCGTAATTCCCATTCCGGTACAACGGTGCCAGTAGACATCTTGGCCCAAATGTCCTCCACTTCTGGATCTGTTATTTGTTCTTGTTCAATCTTGGTGACTATACTGGACCGTATGATCAAATTATACATACTTCCACGGTTGTTGATATGAAGATTGAACTCTTGAATGGTGTGCAGCATCTCCCATTCCGTTCTGATCAAGCATGCGACCGATGCATGAGATAGGTAGCTAAGAGCATCCGCCACCTTGTTCGCCTTGCCTGGATGGTATCGAAGCTCGAATTCATAATCCGCCAGATACTCCATCCATCTACGCTGCCTTAGATTGAGCTCCTTCTGATCAAATAAATATTTTAAACTCTTGTGATCAGAAAATACCTCAAACTTTTCGCCGTACAGGTAGTGTCTCCAGCTTTTGAGAGCGAAGACCACTGGAGCTAGCTCCAGGTCATGTGTGGGATAAAGACGTTCATGTATTTGTAACTGTCTTGACCCATATGCCACCACATGTTGACCTTGCATAAGTGAGCACCCTATTCCTTCTCCTGAAGCATCGCATTGTACTTCATAACCTTTGCCCTTTTCCGGCAAAATTAAAACAGGAGCTCTTTTAAGTTTTTCTTTCAGCATTTCAAATCTCCGGTTACACTGATCTGTCCACTCATACTTGACTCGTTTCTGAGTAAGTCGAGTCAACGAAGACGCTATCTTGGAAAAGTCCATGATAAATTTTCGATAGTAACACGCCAGTCCTAAGAAACTGCGGATCTCGGTCACATTCTTTGGTGTTTTCCATTCACTTACTGCGGCCACTTTTGCTGGATCCACGGCTATACCATTTTCGGTTATGACATGTCCCAAGAAATTGACCTCGGATAACCAGAATTCACATTTACTGTCCTTGGCATATAGCTTATTCTGCCTCAACGTATTCAAGACTATACGTAAATGCTCTGTATGTTCCTCCTGACTCTTAGAATAGATCAGGATATCATCAATGAATACAATTATAAATTGATCTAAATAGGGACGGAAGATTCTGTTCATTAAATCCATGAACACAGCCGGTGCATTTGTGAGTCCAAATGGCATGACCACGAACTCAAACAGTCCATACCGCGTCCGAAAAGCTGTCTTCTCTATGTCTTCCTCCCTAACTCGTATTTGATGATAACCAGACATCAAATCTATCTTCGAAAAATGGCTAGAACCCCTCAATTGATCAAATAAATCATCAATCCTGGGTAGAGGGTACTTGTTCCGGACTGTTAGCAGATTCAGCTTCCGATAGTCCACGCACATCCGAAGTGAGCCATCCTTCTTTTTCACAAACAACACTGGTACTCCCCATGATGATGTACTGTTCCGGATGCAACCCAGCCTAAGCAGTTCATCAATCTGCTTCTTTAGTTCTGACATTTCTGCTGGTGCCATCTTATAGTGTGGTAATGACACTGGTGCTGTGCCAGGGTACAGCCTGATCTCGAAGTTAATCTCCCTCACAGGTGGTAAACCAGGGAGTTCCTTTAGGAATGCATCCACAAATTCTTGTACAATTTCCGGAAGTTCAATAACTGGAGCCTTGTTTATGGTGATTTTATTCAATACCACATGGTTTAATCCTTCCTGCAATCCACTTTGTTTATCTGCACGGACTACGTATTGCTTGCCCTCGGGTGACTTAAATGTCACTCTTCGACCATAACAGTCGATGTTGGCATGAAACTTCGCCAACCAATCCATACCGAATATAATATCATATTCAGACATGTCCAGCACTAGATAATTGAATTCAAATCTGAATCCAGCTAATTTGGTGTTAACCGCTGTACATATAAGTCCCAATGCCGAATCTCCGATAGGGGATACAATAGTAAGTGTTGTAGCTAATCTTTGAACTAATGTACCAGTAGCAGTAATAAACGATGCAGCTATAAAGGAGTGTGATGCTCTAGAATCAAATAGTGCATATGCATATGAGCTACTCACTACCGCCATACCTTGTATCACAGGATGATCCTCTTCCTCTTCCTCTGGAGAAGTTAGTGTAAATAATCGTCCTGCTCCAGCACGGTTAGACCTTCGACCTCCCCGGCCTTGCATTCTGCCTCCTCTGGAGTTTACCGGTCTAGCTGGCAGACGAGATGATCCTCTGGAGTATGACAGCCTGTTAAGCTTTGGGCAGTCCTTTTTGTAGTGACCTGGTTGATCACAATGAAAGCAGGTGTTCATTCCTCGAGAAGCTTGTGTAACTGCCACAGATTGAGTGGGCTGGTTGGGGCGAAAGCCCCCACTTGATCCAACAGACAGCGAAGGTCTGTCGAAGTTCGATCTGAACCTCTTGTTGGGTTGGTACGCACCCCTCCCACTCGGAGCTCGGCGGTTGTCCACTTTTGCAAATTCCGCCATTTCTTGTTCCACAATGGTTGCCCTGCTGACTACCTCCGCCAGTGTGGCTGCTTTGAACATGGTTACCCTGGCCCTTATGTTTGGCCGTAACCCACGCTCAAACTTGCGAGCCTTTCGATATTCCGTGTCCACAATATAGTATGCATAGATTGACAGGCTGAGGAATTCTTGGTGATACTCAGCCACCGTCATTGAACCTTGTACTAAGGTCATAAAAGCCTGAATTTGACGTTTTCTTTCTTCCTCCGGAAAGTAGCGCTCTAGGAATGTCGCTGAGAATTGCTCCCAGGTCATAGCAACTCTTTCTCTTTTTGGCACAAGTGCCTGTTGTTTCTCCACCACCTTCCACCATTTGGCAGCGTCATCTACCAGCTGTGATGTGGCCAATAGTATTTTATGAGCATGACTCTTGATGTTCAAAAGAGTCAATATGTGAGAAATCTTCTCCAACCAATTCTCGGCTCTGACAAGCCCTTCTCTATACCCTTGAAATAGGGTGGGCGCTGGTGTTGAAAATCTCTGGCCATGTTACGGTCATTATTTTCACTCGTGCTTCCTCCTCCGCTCATGTGTTGTTGGAGGACAGATGTTACTACAGCTTGCACCAAGCTGTGCAGTTCAGGAGGCACATGGGGTACAGTCAGATTGTTGTTCTCCTCCTCCTCTTGTCGATATGACGAGTCATATTCTTCCTCATCCGGTTGATACGTAGGGTCACTATCCCCCTCTTCTCGCCGGGAGTGTTGTGACTCTTCCTTATCACATGATCGTTCATGAACTGATCTCTCTTTGTCATGAATGGACCGTTCCTCGTCTTGTACTGATGGCACCTTCACATGTACCACCTTTTTGCATTGGGGTACCACCTTCCCTTGTGGTGTAATTACAAGCACCTCCCCTTTCTTCTTATCGTCCTGACGGGTCCTTCTCTTCGATGCCCCCTAACCAATCCAATTTGTAAAACTTTTCATTTTCCTTTCGGATCCTTTACCACCTTTTTCTGCGGCGCCATTTATTCCTAATTCATGGAAACATCATAGACTTAGTTTCCATTATCAACATGCATTAAATGCCATAAATCCTCATACAATCATAAATCACATATTTTATATAAATTCAAACTTCAACTTTGTACAAAGGTGGGTAGGGTGAAACAAAACCCTATGTATAACAAAATATGCACCCTTACAAAATAACCCTCTTTTTAATACCATCCATATTACTTCCTATCCTAGTCTTCCGTAGAAGACTCCGCATCAAAAGCGAACTTGAAACGGTTATCAGGACACGTCATCGCCGTGTGCCCCAATACCTGACAAGTCGTGCAGGGTATTAATCCAGGTCCTCTGATATATGGACAATTAGTCCTCGCCTCCCCATGCCCATGTAGTCCACAGCAAGGACAGACAATGCCTAGCGGATGAGGACAATACCGGCAGTGGTGCCCATCTTGATTGCACAGTTCACATGTGTCATAGGGATCTATTTCCCCAAGCGACTCCAATATAATAGGTACATCAGCAATGGGATCCTCCAGAAGATGTGGTAGATCCTCTAGAACAGGTGCTAAGTCCATATCACCCTCCTCAGGAGGTCCCTCCTGAAGGTCCACATTAACTTCCATGCTGACACTGTCGGAAGTTGATACCAAATCTACCGGACAACTAGGTGTCCCTTTATCCCATAACTCAGTGTACTCTTCGTTGCTAGACATATCTGTGCCACATCATTTCAAACACAAAAATATTCAACAATAATTCTAAATTAACCACTCTTGGTTTTCAGGGAATTTGATCATGCATAACATCATGTACTTTGTTTGGGAAGACTGCCAAATCAACACTCTTTGTTTTCTTTTCTTTATGGGGAAATCTCTACATTCCTGTTGTTTGTTTTTCAGTGTGGGAGTTTCAGGGGAGTACATCCTACTTTGTTATGTTTGATATATCCAGTTATGATGACTGTACTTTACTTTGCTATCTTTCATTGTCGTTCTCAGATTGATTGTTCAGTCCGAGTCACTCGAAGTAAATTAATCCGCCCCCCAGTCAGCGGACTCCGAAGAGTCGGTCAGTTGGGATTCTTATCCGTCAGTGAGACATGAAACCGTCTTAATCTTACTTCGATGATTCAACTTCCCGTTTTCGCTCTGATACCAACTGTAACGCCTCGCCCTCTCCGTGAATTTCAGAGTTTTATTATTATTTTAAAAAAAAAATTAGACTCTGAAATTCACGGAGAGGGCGGGCGTTACAGTTAGAGTGGTGGAGACAGAACAAAGGTTTAACAGAATTGAGCAATTCAGTTCGTTAAGGTCATGTGGGACCGGCATGGTAATGAGGAAGCCACTTGGGAACTTGAATCGGAATTGAGAACAACTCACCCTGAGCTATTTATGTAATCTGTTTGAAACCCTACTTCGCTAGATTTTCGGGACGAAAATTTCAAAAGAGGGTAATATTGTAGCACCTGGATTTTAAAATGCATAAATATATTGGATTTTTGTCTATTTTAATTGTTAAATTTGTTGAATTTAAGATTTATGGATGGAATGAATTTTAGGTGGGTAACAATTGGGTCAATAGCCCAATTATGATCCAATGGATCAAGGATGGAATTCAATTTGGAAATAATGGGGTTAGTGTGATTAAATGGGTCAACTACCCAATTTGAAACCCAATGCGTCAAGGCGAATGGATTTTGAAAGTAAATGGGTAAAAGATTAATTTAATTGGGTCAAGTACCCAATTAAGATCCAAGGCATGGGATCCACCTCCAAAAGTGAGGTGGCATGTATATGAGGTGGCATGTGAGTGACATGGCCAAGTGGGACCCAAATCCACCTCATCAAGCAAGGTGGCAAGTGTGGTTAATGTAACATGCATGGTCGGCTAACCATGGTTGACTTGTTCAACCATGGGTGAGTTCAATAGAGTTGAGTTGATGAATGAGTTCAAGTGGGATAAATAATGCTTGAGTTGGAATTCACATGAGTTGAGAATTTATTAATGTTGAGTTCAAGTGCTTGAGTTGGAAAATGAGTTCATTTAAGTTGAGTTGAGTTGAATTGAAGTGAGTGGAGAGGGAAGCTGGAGTTTTTCCATCTCAAAGGAGGAAATCCAAAAGGCATATCCAAGGTGTACACATTGGGGAGATGGAGGGTTTCCATCCCATGGTGGAAACCCAAGAGGCACAAGATTGGAGAGCTCAAAGGTTGTCTTGGTGTTAGCCAAGGGGTGTCTTGGTTAAGCCAAGGGACACCTTGGTAAGAGGAAATAATTAAGGAAGGGAGGTGAGAAGGCTTGTGGTTGTTACAAGGACATCAGCACAAGAGACACACTCCACCACCTTTGGCCGATTGCACCTCTCTTTGAAACAAAGAGATTTTCATTTCTCTCTCTCTCTCTCTCTCTCTCTCTCCCTCTCTCAACTACAGTTGGCCGATTCTCTCTCTCTCTTGAGCAAGAGATTTGCATCTCCTCTTCTCATCTCTCTCTCTCCCATTTTCGGCTCTAGACTTGGAGAAATCAGCTAAGAACAAGAAAGGAAGGAGAAGGATTGAGGAGCAAGATCAGATTAAAGAGAAATGAAGGAGATGCGGAAAAAGGTATGTAGTGTTTAACAATATAGGATTGAATGAATGAAAGAAACTAAGGGAACCATGGTTTTGGCTATGGAATGGCCGAAACCATGGGGTTCATGTTTGATTTAAATGGACAGTCAAAATGTTATGGGACCATGAACTTTGAAATCCATTCAAGGAATGGTTAAATATTTGGAATAAAAAGGAAAAGACCCTAACCTTGTTTGGTGGATAAGATAAACTTTTTAAAATGAGGTATGATGATAATGACCATGTTTGGACAAGATTAAAGAATGAATCTCATGAAGAAAAGATTTATAAATAATCAAACAAGGTGGACTGAACACGGGTTACACTGTCTGCTCGAAGGGTACTACCATTCGTGGACGGGTTTCTACAGTCTGCGGGACGGGTAATAGACTGGACAGGGTGTTGTCTGCGAAAGGGTTGCATTGTCTGTAGGATGGGTTTCTACCGTTCGGGGGACGGGTTTCGACCGTCTGCAGGACGGGTAATGGACTTGACAAGGTGTTGTCTACGGACGGGTTGCACTGTCTGTAGGACGAGTTTCTACCATCCGCAGGATGGGTAATAGACTGGACAGGGTGTTGTCTGCGGACGGGTTGCACTGTCTATAGGACAGGTTTCTATAGTCCGCGGGATGGGTTTCGACTGTCCGCAGGATGGGTAATAGATTGGACAGGGTGTTGTCTGCGGACGTGTTGCACTGTCATAGGACTGGTATCTGCCGTCCGTGGGACTGGTTTTGACCGTCCGCAAGACTGGTAATAGACTGGACAGGGTGTTGTCTGCGGATGGGTGTGGACTGTCCGAATGACAGGTAACGGATGTGAACAGAGTGTTGTCTGCGGATGGGTTTGGATTGTTCTTGGGACGGGTTTCGACAGTCCGCGGATGGGTTTCTATCGTCAGCAGGACGGGTAACGGACGGTGATCTGCCGAGTTCAGTTGACTGAATTCTTAGTTCAGTCGACTGAATTCTTGATTCAGTCGACTAAATTTTAAAGTGAAATTTTTTATATAAGTTTTCTAGATTGTTTAAGTTTATCTGGATGAGTAAAGGATGACGGGAATTGAATGGGTAATTAAATTAACATATGTGTATGATAAATTCATTTAGGTAACAGGATTTCAAAAAAGGGTGTACGATCGATTTTGACTTGATCCGTGATCGATATCTTTGTGAAGCAACAAGGATAGTATACTGAAATTTGGTAGGATTCCTACCTTGTTGAGACACTGTGGATTTTATACATGTACTGGTTTTATTTCCATTTATGATGATGTACTGTAGGTATCAAATGATTATGTTTTTAAGAACTGAGTTTCAATGCTATTATGTACTTGGATATGAAATGGCATCATTGCACTCATTACTTCATGCATGGCATGGGAGAGAACACAAGGGAGGAGTCCACGCTCCATTCAACAAATGTGGGGAGGAATAGACACTGATTCCAATTGACATTCATGAAGTGTAACGCCCGCCCTTTTTCACTCGTCGAAAATCAGAGTCTAATTTTTTTTTTTTAAATAAAAGAGTGAGAGAGAGCCGGACGTCACGACGCAAGCTAAGTCCGAGCTTCCAAAGCCCGGCCCTTAACTGGCCAACCATACGTGTCCGTGGACTAAGTCCACGAGAACGGTTCACACGCGATAAGGTTAAGCTTGCGGAATTAAACTTAGTGCAGAATTATAATAGAGTTCTATCCTACCAATTTTTAATAGCAAGGAAGTCCATCACTTAATAATAATTACCTTAAATTAAAATGTCCAAAATTAACAATCCAAACCATAGCAAATAGTCTAAGTTATTACAGTCCCAATGAGCTAATTACTCAAATTACATGTCCAAAATAAAAACTTAAATCAAATAGATCTAGATCATCGAAGCTCCTAAGCTTGGCTCCGATCACATCCTTCGTTCCGCCCATTTCCTGTGTCATCATCTAAGGTAAAAGTAGGGCGTTAGACAACGCGCCTAGTAGGTACTCCGAGTAGTTTCAAACATATGGGTTAGTATTAAAAAATCACATAGATATAGATAATATCAAAACCACGCAAGTCAATGCCATGCCATGGGTGTCATATGCCATGAGTCCCACCATCATCCATATCACAATCACATAGTATTCCTTTTGATGGATAATCTACATCAAGGTATTGTCATGACTCCCCACGAATGCCTTATCGGTCCCACCAAACGGACCGCGGACTTCGGTTACATTTCAAACATAGTATAGCTCTCCCCACGAATGCCTTATCAGTCTCCCCGAACGGAGCTTGGACTCTGGTTACAATTCAATCATACATCCCTTGGAATCAGTGTGGATTCCTCCCCACGGTTGCTTTACCGGAAATCCAAATGGAGCGTGGACTCCGCTTACAATTCAATCATGAATCCATTGGAATCAGTGTGGATTCCTCCCCACGGTTGCTTTATCGGAAATCCGAATGGAGCGTGGACTCCCCTCATTTGATCCCTCCCATGCCATGCATGAGATGAAAGTGCAAACATGCTATATAATAATAAACATCATAGCATTAAAATCCCATCATTAAGACATATCATTTGATAACAAAATAATTCAAGTAAAAATATCAGATATACATATTCCATGGTTTTCAATGAGGTAGGAATCCTATCAACGACCGAATATCGTGCCCTTGCATTTTCGTCCAAAAACCGTTCATCGATCTAGTCAATACGATTGTATACCGCTTATGAAATCCCGTTACCTTATTACATATAAATAAATCAAACCAATGATCCATTTGATTTCCAACCATCCCTACGTCATCCTATGTCATTCTCCCTTTACCATCATGGTCTTTTATCCAGTTAAGTCCCCTAAGAGGTCCCCATCATTCATTTGGGGCTGAACTATGTTTTAAGTCCACAAAAATGCCTTAGTGGGGTTCGGCCATACAATATGGCCGAACCTCACTCTCTTGGTTTTGGGCCCCTTTTTTTAGTCGTTGATCATTTTAATTAATGTGGGTCCAAGATCATTCCATCTTTTGACTTATTAAACTAATCACATAAGTTAATCATTTTACATTAATAAAACCACCTAAGTCCATAAGACATTCTCCATGGGGTTCGGCCATACAACATGGCCGAACCCATGGTCCTTTCATTCCATCATCTTTTCATTTTAACCCTCATTTCTTAGCTTGATCATTCCATCTCTTTAAACATACTTAGATCTACAAATGGTCCATCAAAATGATTCATGGGGTTTGGCCATACAACATGGCTGAACCTATGATGTTTCATTTTTCATCCTTTCCTTTCTTAAATCATTTACACATATTAGATCCATAAACAAAATCCTCCATGGGTTTTAATCATACACTTAGGTCCATGAGAAGTCTGTCATTTTAAAACCCAAAAATCCATCAACATTTCTTCCATGGGGTTCGGCCATACAACATGGCCGAACCCATGGTTCATGGTTATTCATCATCTCCTCATTTTAAATCATCCTTTACAACATTTAAAACCCACTTAAAATCACCAATAATCTTCCATCATCATCATCCTTTAAAACCCTTTAAAATCACTAACATACATCCATCATTGTCATCCTTTTAAAACCCAATAAAATCAATAACCTACTTCCATGGGGTTCGGCCATACAACATGGCCGAACCCTATGGTTCATCACTTTCTCTTATCAATTAAATAGCCATGGTTAGATCACTTGATGGGGTTCGGCCATACATCATGGCCGAATCTCATCCAATCCTTTCTTGTCCTCCATGATCCATATACATAAAATCTAGGGTTTGGCCATGCAAGGCCCAAACCATGATCTTTGATCATTTTTCATGCTTAAGCCATATATACATAGTGTCCTTAATGATCTTTAGGTAACCTATCTTACCCATTAGGGTTTTGTCCATTTTTCCATCTCATTCCTTGGATGGATTTCAAATCCATGGCCCATAACTTTTTTGGCCAATTTCCAATCCGAAATGGAATGTTCCCTTAATCTCTTTTTAATTGATAAATCATATTAAGCAATACTTACCGATTCCGCGACTCCTCCATTTTCTTTCGTTCCGTCTTGCTCCTCCGATCTTCTCCTTCCTTAGTCTTTTTCTTTCTTCCTCCTTGATCTTCAGCCAAAGAGTGTTGCTTGAGAGGTCTTGTGATGAAAACCCCAAAGGTTCGGCCAAAGAGTGTAGGTTTGA